>ML778602.1:785137-927106 GCA_009831015.1 Picea engelmannii | reverse complement strand
GAAAAAGTTTGAAGTGTCTCAGATCAGATAATGGAGGTGAATACTGCAGCAAGGAGTTTGATGATTACTGTTCATACCATGGGATTCATAGAGAGAAGACTGTTCCACAAACACCATATGAAAATGGTGTGTCAGAAAGGATGAATAGGACAATCATGGAGTGTGCAAGGAGTATGAGATTGCATGTTGGTTTTCCCTTACAGTTTTGGGCAAATGTTGTAGATATTGTTGTTTACTTAATAAACAAAGGAACTTCAAGCTCTTTGGATGGTAGAATTCTAGAGGAGGAATGGACAGGAAAAAAGGTAAACTATTCTTTTTTGAAAACTTTCGGTTGTGAAGCGTTTGTCCATATTGTTAAAGAAAATAGAACAAAGCTTGAGGACAAATCCAAGAAGTGTACCTTTATTGGATACAGTGTTAATGATTTTGGTTATTGCTAATGGGATTATGAAAATAACAAAATCATTAGCAGTAGAGATGTCATATTCAATAAAAAGTTCATGTACAAAGATCAGTTGCAGGGAAAGAAATAGGAAATAGAAAAACAAGAATACACAGTGCTTGATGAGATCACTAAAAAAGAAATTCCAAAGGAACCTTAAAATCAAAATTTACAACAACAGGAGCAGCACGTACCTCAAACACTTGCAATTGTTGTTAGAAGATCTACCAGGTTAAGTATTCCCCCTGAATGATACTCTCCTTCATTATATTATTTATTGTTGACTGATTCTGGTGAACCAGAATGTTATGAAGAGGCAATGCAGGTAGACACCAAAAAGAAGTGGGAGCAAGGCATGAAAGAGGAAATCGATTCCTTGGCAAATAACCAGACTTGGGACTTGGTTCAGTTGCCTACAGGAAAAAGAGCATTGTAGAATAAATGGGTTTACAGGTTGAAGGAAGAAGATGGAGTAGAAAATAGGTATAAGGCTAGACTTGTTGTAAAGGGGTTTGAACAAAAGAAAGGTATAGATTTTGATGAAATATTTTCTTTTGTTGTTAAAATGACTTCAATTAGGACTATTTTAAGTCTTGTGGCAGTAGAAGATTTTCATCTTGAAAAGTTAGATGTAAAAACAACTTTTCTCCATGGGGTTTTGGAGGAAGATATTTATATGCAAAAGCCACAGGGGTATGAGGTCAAAGGGAAGGAAAATTTGGTATGCAGGTTGAAGAAGATATTATATGGCCTAAAGCAAGCTCCAAGGCAGTGGTATATGAAGTTTGGCAGGTTTATGACAGAACAAGGTTATAATAGATGTCATTCTGATCACTGTGTTTATTCTAAAAGGCTAGAAATTGGAAGCTATATTATCTTGCTATTGTATTTAGATGACATGCTTGTTGCAGGGTCTAATATGCAGGATATAAATGTGATCAAGAAGAAATTAGCCAATTCATTTGCGATGAAGGATTTGGGTGCTGCAAAGGAAATACTTGGTATGAGAATAACAAGAGACATGAAAAATCGCAAACTGACATTGTCTCAAGATGAGTACACAGAGAAAGTGTTGGAGAGGTTTAGAATGAAGAATGCAAAATTAGTTAGTACACCTTTGGCCAACCATTTCAAATTAACTAAGGAAATGTGTCCCAAGACACAGGAGGAGATATAATACATGTCCAGGGTCTCATATTCATCAGCAGTTGGCAGCTTGATGTAGGCAATGGTTTGCGCAAGACCAGATATTGCACATGCAGTGGGTGTTGTGAGAAGGTATATGAATAATCCAGGTAAAGAACATTGGGAGGCAGTAAAGTGGATTTTAAGGTATTTGAGAGGTACTACTACACCTGCATTATGTTTTAGAGGTTTAGACACTTTTCTATAGGGATATGTTGATTCAGATATGGCAGGTGATAAAGACAATAGGAGGAGCACCACAGGGTATGTTTTTACTATAGGTGGAACAATAGTAAGTTGGATTTTGAAACTGCAAAAGGTTGTTGCACTTTCAACAATAGAGGAAGAGTATGTTGCTACTACATAGGCTAGTAAGGAGATGATTTGGTTACAAAGGTTTATGGAGGAATTGGGAAAGAAGCAGGAGAACAACAGGTTGTACTATGACAGTCAAAGTGCCATTCACCTTGCAAAGAACTCAACCTTCCATTTGAAGACTAAGTATATACAGTTGAGGTACCACTTCATACAATCCACCTTGGAAGATGGACAATTGAAGCTAGAAAAGATACAAACTAGCTAGAATCCTGCAGACATGTTAAAAAAGGGAGTAACTAGGGAGAAACTGAGTTCTTTCTTAGTTTCAGTTGGTCTTCAAGAATGAAGATGAAGATGAGAAATTTGCCAGGTTGAAGAAGGTTCAGAGTCTAACATACACAACAGTGTTGGAGTTGTTGAGATCAGTCTCCAAGTGGGAGATTGTTGGTTGTGGGGCCTGATCATCTTCTTGATTTAGAGGTCTTTAACTTTTAGCCATGTTTATACCCCATGAAGTATTTACACCCCAGAAGTATGTACACTCTTCCACGTGAGGGAGTGAAAAGTGGGGGAGGTATGTAAATCTAGACCATTCATTATAAGGTCACAGATCTAACGATAAAGATTATGTTAGGGTTTTTTTCCCTAGAATGCAACCCTCTTTTATGAGGGAAATGTATTGCGGCTATGTATGTTGGAGAGTATTGTATTCTGAGAGAAGGGACTGTGAGAGAAAGAAGATGAATTTATAGCGGGTTTTGTTGTAGGTTGTATCCCTTCATTTTGCTAGATAGTAATAAAGAAAGGACCTGGCAATTTCTCTGGTAGACGTAGCCCACACTGGGTGAACCACGTAAATCTGTGTCTCTTGTATTGTGTATCTTATGTGTTGTGTTTCCACATTTGTTTTATTTTATTGCTCCGCGGTTCTGTTTTTCTAACACACAACACTTGAGTAACTCTCGATGCTTCTGTATAAAAGACTCATCTTCTGAAGTGGATTCTTCAGCTGGTAGTTTCCTCCATTTAATAAGATACTCTGAAATGGATCTATTCCTCAGCTAGAGAATTCTTGTGCCAGTGATGGCTTCATGCTCCAATATGATTTTTCCTTCCTTGTAAAGTTCTGGCAATATAGTTTGAAATGGGATCTTGTCCCCTATAACCTTCTTTAAGTACAAAACATGAAAAACTAGGTGTACTCGTGGATATGCAGACAACTCCAATTTGTATTCCATAGTACCAATATTTTGCAACACCTTATAAGGGCCATAGTACTTTGGTGATAATTTATTATCCTTCTTGGATTTCTTGAGGGACATCTGTTTGTATGGTTGTACTCTTAAAAACACCCAAACCCCTTTTTCAAAACTTCTTTCACTACGATGTTTATCTACTTGTTGGTTCACGTGATTATGTGCCATGGCCAGGTTGTCCTTTCAGATTTGGAGAACTTGTTTTTGATGCTCGATGTGATCTTTCAATGCTTGAACCTTAGATTTTTATTTTAGAGAAGAAGTGATGGAAGGAGGGTGGTATCCATAGAGTGCCATAAATGGTGTCATTTTTGTTGCAGTATGAAAGGAAGTGTTATACCACCATTCTGCCAAGGGTAACCATTTGAACCAATGTTTTTGTTTATCAGGGACAAAGAAATGGTGATAGCCTTCCAGACATTTGTTCACTATCTCGGTTTGTCCATCAGATTGAGGATGATAGGATGAGCTATGATCCAATTGAGTACCCAAACAAGAAAATAATTCTGTCCAAAAATGTCCAGGGAAGATGGGATCTCTATCACTTACAATAATCTTTGGGCTGCCATGTAGCTTTTGAACTATCTCAATGAATGTGGTGGCAATTGTACTAGCTTTGAAGGGATGAGAGAGTGCAAAAAAGTGTGCATACTTGGTCAGTCTATCAACAATCACCATGATGACACTCTTTCCTTCAGACTTCGGTTACCCAGTGATGAAATCCAAGGAAACCTCCTCCCAGTGCTGGCTTGGGATGGATAATGTTTGTAAAAGACCTGGGGTCTTAATTGTTTCCACCTTATTTTGTTGGCAAACCAAGGATTCTGACACAAACCTTTGAACATCAGTTTTAATGCCATCCCTGAAAAAATCCTTCTTGACTCTATGGTAGGTTTTCAAAAATCTCGAGTGCCCTCCTACTGGAGAGGTGTGCAATTCCAATAGTACCTTTTGTTTGAGCTGGGATTTCTTACACAAATATAAACAATCTTTGTACCATAGTCAATCATTTTTCCATCTAAATGTATCTAATGCACTGGAATCCTGCTACAACTTTTGAATGAGAGTCCACACTTTTTCGTCATTCTTCCATTCATACCTTGACTCTATTATCCAATAGGGTTGGATGATTCAGATAGCATAGAGAAAGTCCTCAACATCTTCATCCTTTCTTAAGAGTGCATCTGCCATAAAATTTTACTTCCCCTTTTTATAGATGATTTCAAAATCATAACCCAATATCCTGGTTACCCATTTTTTTTGTTCTTCTGAAGATAGTATTTGTTCCAAGAAGTACTTAAGACTATCATGCTCTGTTTTGACCTTGAATTGCCTACCTATTAGGTAAGGACGCCATTTCTTCAATGCATGTAGTATGTCCATCATTTCCTTCTCATAAATGGGTTTGTTTAAGTCCTTTCCCTTGAGTGGTTGACTTTCAAAAGACAGGGGCCTTCCTTCTTGAATTAGGACAACACCAATTCCATTTCCTGAGGCATCACATTCCACAATAAAGGTTTTTGTGAAGTATAGAGTGGTCAAGACATAAGCTTTGCGCATCACCTCTTTAACTTGTTAAAAATATTTAGTTGCCTCTGGAGTCCATGAAAATGCATCCTTCTTAGTTTGTTCCATTAAAGGTGTTGCTATTCTTCCATAGTGTTGAACAAACTTGTGGTAGTAACCTGTCAAACCCAAAAATCCTCTAAGATTCTTCAATGTTTTGGGAATCAACCAGTCCATCATGGCCTTAATATTGTTAGGGTCCACCTTGAAACCTTCATGAGATATAATATGACCCAAATGTTCTACCTCCTTCACTCCAAAAAAACATTTGGATGGTTTGGCATATAGTTTTTGCTCCTTTAGTAGTTGTAGCACCTTGTCAACATGTCACACATGATCCTCCCAATACTTGCTATAGATTAGTATATAATCAAAAAATACTAAAAAAAAATTTCGAAGGAAGGGCTTGAAAATGGAATTCATCAACCCTTGGAATGTGGAAGGTGCATTTGTAAGGCCAAAAGGCATGACCAAAAATTCATAATGGCCTTCATGAGTTCGGAATGGTTTTTTTGGGATATCTTCTTCCTTCATTCAAATCTAATGATACCTTGAACAAAGATCCAATTTTGTGAAATAGATTGCTCCATTTAGTTCATATAACAATTCATCAATGACGGGAATGGGAAACTTATCTTTAATAGTGATCTTGTTGAGCTCTCTATAATCTGGACACATACGCCATGAGCTATCTTTCTTGAATACCAATACCACTGGTGCAGAGTAAGAACTTTGGCTAGGTCTAATAATGCCAACCTCTAACATTTCTTCAACCATGTGCTCAATTTCACTCTTCTGGGCATAAGGGTATTTGTATGGCCTGATGTTAGGAGGAACACTCCCAGGAATTAGGTGAATTTCATGATCATGATTTAGAGTGGGTGGAATACCTTTGGGAATATATTCAAATACTTTGGAATGCTTATCAATGATCCCTTGGAGGTCTCGAGGAATAGATGGCTTATATGTTTGAACATCTACTGAGCATAGTTGTGAAATAACACCTTGATGCCCCTTTTTCAATAATTTTTTCATGCCATTAGAAATTATCACCTTACTGGGTTTCCAAGTGATACCTCTTAACTCAATTTATTTTTCTTCCAATGAAAATTTCATGAAAATTTCTTGAAAATTAAAAGCCACTGTTCCTAATGATTGTAACCATTGGATTCCTAGTACAACATCTGCACCACCCATGGGTATATCAATCATTGGACTATTCATTACATATTCTCTCATAGTAAGATTGACCTTATTGCATTTTCCTGAGCAATTGATATTTCCTGCATCTACAATCATTACTTGAAACTCTAGCACTGGATATACAAAACAATTGAGAGCTTTGGCTAATTTATAGTGAATGAAATTACGAGTACTACCAGAATCAATTAGGACTATTACCTTTTTCTTTTTGATGTATCCTTCGATATTCAGGGTTTGAGGAGTGTTAATTCTAGCCAATGCATTAAATGATATCATGGGAGTCAACTCTTCAGACGAAATTGCGTCTACGTTTTCATCTTGAGAGTGTTCTTGTTCTTCTTCTTCTCGCCAGACTTATGTCCCTTACTGTACTTTTCATCACAATTAAAGCATAAACCCTTTTCTTTTCTTTCCTCCAATTGTTGAGGTGTCAACCTTTTAGGTTGAAGTGTTTTAGAAGAAGGATCATTGTTCTCTCTATAGATGTTAGGATTGGTCCGTCAAGTAGCCATAGCCATATTTTTACTTTCAACATTTCTTGCCACCTTAAATGCATTCTCCAATGATTTGGGTTCCCAAAGGCGAACCTCATGTTGAATCTTATCCTTTAAAGTTCCTATGAATACATCAATCAAGTGCTCATCTGGAATATTTGTTAACTTTATATTCAATCTTTGGAAGTTCTCAATGTGCTCGGTAACTGAACCCTTTTTCTTGAGATTTATGAATTGGCTAAAGAAGGTATTGCTCCTTGTATCCTGATAGTGTGCTATCATTTATTCTGTGAAAATTGTCTAAGTGATGAGTGATTTGCGAGAACAAAACCATCAATACCATATAAATTGATTAGGTTATAAATATAAAGAATAAATCCATACCTTTTGTGTATGTGGAAGATTATGTATATCAAAGAATTGCTCCATCTGAAGTATCCATGTGATTGGGTCCTTGCCATCAAACTTCCCCATATCGATCTATGGAACATGGTTGGTCTTCAACCCAAAGTTGAAGCTTCTCCATTCTTGATTCACCTTCCATATGTACTCATCATGAATTTCATGGAATGCATTTTCACTTTTAGGTGACTTCTCTGTTACAGAATTTTTCAATACTTCCATGATCTCCTCTTTTAAACCATCCATCTTAGTATTTATTGCCTCCAACATGTCTTCGATATCTCTTAGTTCATCTTTTGTTACTATCTTCTTTTGTAAATCATTTATGTCCCTATGAATTTATTCACCTTCATCAAGAGTGCAAGTAGGATTGTCTGGACACTTATTTGGTGTTGAAGTTCCCTTTTTGGGTGGCATGTTGGCCAACTATCACTTTCGAACCTTGATTTTGAGGTGGTTCTGCTAGAAAATCTTTCTTCTGCTGTATATCCCACATTTCGGCCCTTATGGGTATGAAACTTTCTTTTATGTAGTTCTCTAATATTTCTTCTCTGCAATGCCATAGGTCTGATCAAAATTGGATGTGCCAAGTGGAATTTACGGTAACTTCCCCACAACTTGTTAATTTTTGGCCTTTCCATAAGATATCACTTGTATAGCATGCCTCACACAAAATAATTGATATAAAGTTCAGAAAATCGTATCGAAAATACTATAGACTGTCCACTATCCAATGCACCTAGTCTCACTCAATTTGGATACTCTAGGAAGAATTTATGATTGTTTTACCTGGAACACCTTCTTGAGACTAGTTAGATACCCTATCTTCCACAAGGTGTATCTACAAATTTAAAATGACCCAGCAGATGAAATTTCTACCACATATACCTTTCTAATTTCTGTGAATATCCTCAGGAATTTAGGGTCTAAAATGTTACAGAAAATGTTTTATAGCGAAAAATCTGCAATGACTCAGTTCAAGATGATTCCAGAACCCTATATTCCACAGGATGTATCTCCGAAGGTATAAGGCCTCAAGAGATGAAATTTTAACCCAACTTACCTTGATCCATCTACTAAATATCCTGCAAGATGTGTCTTCTGAAACATTGCAGAAAAAAAGTTATAGTGACAACTCCAAGGTGTCTTAGATGTAGCAGCGAAACCCCAAGACCTTGAGCTCTGATACCATATGTTAAGAACCAAATATCAATATAGCATAGAAAAACCTTAGAATAAGTACTCAATGCTTTGAAAAAGAGATAATTTTAGATAATAATCCTCTTTGAGGGGGAAACCTCCTTTTACCTCACATAAATGTTCAAGTACAAGATGATTTCAAATGAAAATGTCTCCTTGGTATATATAGGAGACTAGGAGGTATAATTAAAACTAATAGAATAAAGATGACATAAATAAAATAACATTACTAATGTAATATGCCCCAATTAAGCAGTAATGAGCCAACATTAGGGCTTAACAGAGAGAGTGATATGAAGGGGGGAGAGAAAGTGTGTAGGGGTAGATGTATGAGAGAGAGAGACATGAGAGATAGTTAGAGGTATAGGGAGAGAGAGAGCAGGGGAGGACGGCGTGGAGAGAGAGTGGGACTGATTGTGAGAGGAATAGGGGAAATAGAAGGAAGGTAGGGTAACAAAATATAAATAGAAAAATGGGGGGAGGGTATAGGAGAGAGTGAAAGAGGTGGTAGATGTAGGAGAGAAAGAGCAGAGATATAATGGGATCGAAGGGGAGAGATAGAGGGAGGAGGGGGGTAGAGAGAAAATGTGTGAGTGTGATAGGGGGTGGGTGAGAGAAAGAAAGAGAGGGATATTGAAAAGGATGAGGTGGAGAGAGAGTGAGACTGATTATGAGAAAAGATATAGTGAAAGTGAGGGGGAGAGAGAGAGAGGGAGGGAGGGATGAGGGTGTGGGGAGAGAGTGTGATTGATTGTGAGAGATAGGGGGGAGATATAGGAAGGGAGGGAAGAGATATATAAATAGCTTAATGGGGGATGGAAAGTGTGTGTGTGAGAATGTGGGAGGAAGAGAGCGGTAGAAAAATAGGGGAGGTAGAGAGTGAGAGAGTGAGAGTATGGAGGGTAGAGAGTGATAGTATGGGGTGTCTATGTCATGGTGTATTTCAGTATCTAGGTCAACATATAACTCTAGATATAGATTTATGTTGTGGTACACATCATGCAGGGAGATAGTGAGAGTGAGAGAGTTAGATGACGAGAATAAAAGGAGGGGGTGTATAGAGCTAGGGGGGTATAGGTGATGGTATAGGTCTAGTTCATGGTCATGCTCATATAAGTACTGGCGTAAGTGAGAGGGAAAGGATGGAGGTAGAGAGAGGTATAAAAAGGATGGAGGTAGAGAGTGAGTGTGTTAAAATGTGAGAGGAAGAGAGAGGAAGACATAGAGGGGGGATGGAAAAAGTGTGTGTGAGAGTATTGGAGGGAGACAACGGAAGACATAAACGAGGGATAGAAAGTGTTTATGAGAGAGTATGGGAGGGAGAGAGAGGATGACAAGGAGGAGAGGTAGAGAGTGAGTGTGATAGTGTGTGGGAAGGAGAGAGAGGAAGACATATAGGGGGGTTAGAAAGTGTGTAGGGGAGGGAGAGAGAGAAAGGAATAATAAGGAAATAGAGAGTGTGAGAGGGAGAGAGGGGAAAATAAAGAGGGGGCTAGAGAGAGAGGTAAATTTACAAGAGAGGGGTATATGTAGGAGATATAGAGGGGATATAGTTGAACGATGGGGGGGCGTGTGTGAGCGAGAGAGAGGGAAGAGGGGGGGAGAGACAGAGTGCATGAGAGTGTGAGAGGGGGAGAGAGAAAGATAAAGAGGAGTGTTCATGCATTCTTATAGTGTGTGTGCGCTCCTATTGTGCATGCACATTCCTAGAGTTCAGGAACGCTTATTTGAATTCAAATTGTTTAGGTGGGATTGACAATGTATATGCTGACTTGGTTGGCTTAGACTTAGGTTCAAGATGAAAAAACTAGTGGTTCGGTCTGCAAATTCATAAAAACCTCCATTTTTTTGAATACCCCTTTATATCTTTGTCTTTGACTTTATTTTTCTTTAGGCTACACAATTCAGTTGTTGACAAAATTATGTATATAGATAGAGTGGTCTATGAAAATTTCAAATATATATATATATATATATATATATATATATTTAAATTATTATTGTTTACCATTTTTAACCTATTTTTGTCTTCACATGTATCAAAATCCTAGAATACATACCTCTCTTATTTGTTCTATAACGTTTTCTCATCTTAACCATGAATCAAATGAGTTATATGTGACACAAGATGAGACTGATACTTATGATATAAAAAATATATTTTCATCATTTTAAGACCCTTTTAGCCTGCATGAACAAAAGTCATATGTTGAGTTTGATAATTTTGAAAAATATTAAATTAATATTAAAAATTTCCAAAAAATAAACGACACAAGAAAAAAGGGTTCGCTACAAGTATACAAGTATTTTGAACGAAATTACATCGATAATACACTCAACACTTGCACAAACGAAAACATATACCTGATATTTTGTTGGAAAAATAATATACCACTTTTAGGAAAAATTAAATTTGACCTAGTTATTCACATATTTTATGAATAAAAGTTGTAAAGATTGAAAGCTAATTTAATTTCCTACATTTCATATTGTTATACCATATTCAAATTCATTGTAAAAGTACCTTTAATAATCTCTCCAAGTTAAAAAATTGATGTTTTTCGAGGTTTCCATTGCCACTAACATGTCATGAGAGACCATCATTAGCTTGCACTCACCATGAATACATCAATCAAGTGCTCATCTGGAATATTTGTTACCTTTATATTCAATATTTGGAAGTTCTCAATGTGCTTTGTAACTGAACCCTTTTGCTTGAGATTTATTAACTGGCTAAAGAAGGTATTGCTCCTTGTATCCTCATAGTGTGTTATCATTTCTTTCATGAAAATTGTCCAAGTGACAAGTGATTTGCGAGGACAAAGCCAACGATACCATACAAACTAATTAGGTTCTAAATATAAAGAAGCAATTCATACCTTTTGTGTATGTGGCACATTATGTAGATCAAACAGTTGTGCCATATGAAGTATCCATGTGATTGGGTACTTGGCATCAAAATTTCTCATATCGATCTTAGGAACAAGGTTGGTCTTCAACCCAAAGTTGGAGTTTCTCCATTATCGATTCATATTCCTTGTGACCTCATAATGAATTTCATGGGATACATTTTCACTTTTAGGTGTCCTCTCTATTAGGAATTTTTCCAATCCTTCCATGATCTCCCTTTTTAAACCATCCATCTTAGTATCCATTATTGCCTCCAATTTAGCTTCAGTTGAATCCATCATCCCTTGTAGTTCATATTTTGTCACTCTCTTATTTTGTAATTCATTTATGTCCCTACATATTTCTTCACCTTCATCAAGAGTCCAGGTAAGACTGTTTGGAGGATTATTTGGTGTATAAGTTACCGTTTTGGGTGGCATGTTGGCCAACTATCACTTTTAAACCTTGATTTTGAGGTGGTTCTTCTAGACAATCTTTCTTTTGTTGTATATCCAAAGTTTTATCCCTTCTGGTGATGAAAAATTATTTTTTGTAGTTCTCTAATATTTCTTCTCTGCAATGCCACAGGTCTGGTCAAATTTGGATGTGCCATGCGGAATTTATGGTAACTTCCCAACAGCTTTTTGATTTTTGGCCTTTCCAAGAGATCTCACTTGTATAGCATGCCCTACACAAAATAATTGATATGAAATTTTGAAACTTGTATGAGAAATACTACGGACTGTCCACTATCCAATGAAACTAGTCTCACTCAATTTGGATAATCTAGGAAGAAGTTATGTTTTTTTTACTCGAAACACCTGATTGAGACTAGTCAATAGGACTAGTCAGATACCCTATCTTCCACAGGGTATATCTACAAATGTACCTTAAAAATTTATATGAATAACCTATGAATTTCAGGGTTTGAAGCATTACAAAAAAAGGTTTATAGAAAAAATTTCACGATGACTCAATTCAAGATGATTCCAAACCCCTATCATACACAGGTTTTATCATGGAAAGTATAAGGTCTCAACAGATGAATTTTTAACCCAACAAACCTTGATCCATCTGCTAAATATCGTCCAAGGGGTTCCTTATGAAACTTCATAGAAAACAAATTATAGCAAAAATTCCAAGGTGTCTCAAATGTGGGAACGAAACTCCAAAACCTTGAGCTCTGATACCATATATTAAGAACCAAATATCAGTATAGCATAGAAAAACCTCATAATAAGTACTCAACACCTTGAAAAAGAGAGAATTTCAGATATTGAATCTCTTTGAGCGGGAAACCTCCTTATACACCACATAAATGTCCAAGTACAAGACGATTCCAAATGAAAATGTCTCCTTGGTATATATAGGAGACTAGAAGGTACAATTACAACTAATGGACCCAAGGCGACATAAGTAAAATAACATTAATAATGTAATATTCCCCAATTAAGGGGTAATTTCCCACTATTTAGGGCTTAACACATCCTCAACAATAGTGAGATTCAAAAAGCCTATTTCATCTTGGATATCATATCTGATACCATTAATATATCTAGCCACCCTCTCCGTATATTCTTCTATGTGACCAAACCTCATATTTGTCCTATAGAATTCTTCTGTATACTCATTAACTGGTAGCCTTTGGGCATAATTTTACTTTTTATTTTGTTTACCATCTTATCCCATTGACTAATATTTCCTTTTCCTTTCATGTGTCTGTGTATCTGCAATTCATCTCACCAAATGCATGCATGTCCCTTTAGTCTAGTAGCTACATAATTCAAATTCTTCATATTCAACCTTTTCAAAGTCAAAATATTTATGTGTGTTGTTAATCTAGTCCATTAGATCATCTACATTCAGACTTCCATCATACACAGGGACTTCCACCTTTGGTCTTCTACTAGCCTTTGACATCGTTTTGAATATTATTTCATCTTGTTTCTATTGTATTTCTTATTCTTTAGAAGATTAAGCCTCTACTTCATCACTGATATAACCAGCTTCAGGATTTCTTCTCTGGTTCTTCTGCTTGGCTTCCATTCTAACGTTTAGTCTCCTTAATTCCTCTAATACAATGTCATTTCCTACTTCTCTACCTCGACCTCTACCAACAGGAACTCCACCTTGCCTCCTTGGTTCTATGGTTCACTTATCAACAAAAATTGCTTTCCTCTGATACCAACCTGATGCAAGTTGTGTATGAATTTGACAAAAACTCACTCAATGTCTTGTTCATAATCGATATGATTTCATAGAAAACCACACAGGCCATACCATTCATTAGATCAACTGGTGGATGGAGATCGACGACCTCCATGGATTGTAGAGATCCAAATTTCTTGTGGTTTAATTCATCACCCGAACTACATCTGGCGCTTGTATATCCAACGATCACGACTTGATTCGATCATTCACTAGTCCTCCAACAAATCGAACGATTGGCGTTTGTTCAAGGAGAGAGATGAACAGTTCACATTCTTTCTTTTGTGATTATCACTTCCCCTCTACAGGGCTTGGCTTCATCCCTATAGATCGTCTCATGCGGCTATCTATCCACACTCAGAAGGAATATTCTTGTTTTATCAGTGATGCATAGATCAATATCACCGAATTAAACTAGGAATTCATCAATAGACATCACACCAACCCTATGTTAACTGTAATATACACACATTTATCTAAAGAAGAATCAAATCGTTCTCTGGTGATTCTATTAAGTTAAAAATCCTTCAGAACCAGTGTTTCATCCTCTTACATCCAATCAACCAATCAATCAACCAACCCTTTTCTCAATACAATTACACATTTTTAATCTCGATTGACCCTTGGTTGTTTCAACAACCTGATCACTAAAAATACTCTAATCATCTATAATTAAGAAACCACCGAACCTCCTAGATAAAAGAAAGATCCTCGGTGTCTTCTAGAGGTATTCGAGAGATTTATTACATAACAAAATGAAACATTAGGGAAAAAACTCCATTAGTAAAGGTTTTTGACCTTTTGAGTCAAAATAGATCATTTTCTTCAGATTCTCTTGCATCATTACATATTGAAAATATAAACATTTGGATAAGTATTCAGTTGTTTTAGATTTCATATTAGGCCAATAAAACCGTTCTCTTAAAGTTGTTATCATTTTGTAGTATATTGGATGACCAAAATAGGGGTTTTTGTGTAGCTCATTCATGATCATCATCTTTAGTTCAACAAAATTAGGTACATATGACATGTTTTTGAACCTAAACAGTTTGTTTTTATCGATATTGAAATCTGTAATATGCAAATTTCCCTCACTTTTCTACCATTGATCTATTGTTTTTATGTATTCTACATCATTTCTTATTGCATATTCAATTATTTCCTCAATAAATCTTTATGCTTTATTGACAATTACTTCATATAAATCATTAGTTCTCTGACTTAGTTCATCTACAACTTTATTTTCCTTTCCTTTGATGTGTCATACCTCAAAATCAAACTCTCTTAGAAATGGAAACCAACTTGCCTGACTTAAATTGAAGTCTTGTTGACTGAAAAAGTGTTTAAGACCACTGTTATCTGTTAGCAATAGAAATTTTCTTGCCATTAAATAATGTCGCCGCATTTTTAATGCATGAATTACAACTTCTAATTCCAAATTATGAGTTACATAGTTTCTTTCATGTTCCTTTAATTTGCATCATTCATAACAAATGACAAGTGCATCTTCTGCCAACACTCCTCCTAATCCTTCTTTACTTGCATCCACACAAACCGTGAAATCTTTATAAGGGTCAACCACTTTAAGTATTGTTGTTGTAGTTAATAAACTTTTCAATTTATCAAAACTCTCTTGGTATTTTTGAGATCAAATAAATTGTGTCCCCTTTTTTTGCAATGATGTAATTGGATAGGTAATTTTTGAAAACCCTTAGATAAACCTACAGTAATAACCGGCAATCCCCATGAATTATCGTATGTTTGCTATGTATTTAGAAATATGCCATTCAATAATTGTTTTAATCTTTTCAGCATCTACTGCAATACCATCTTTTGATATCACGTGTCATAAATATTGTATCTTCCTTTGATAAAAATAACATTTATAAAACTTAGCATATAATTTATTCTCTCTTAGGGTATTTAATACTATTTTCAAATGATTTTTAGCATATAATTTATTCTCTCTTAGGGTATTTAATACTATTTTCAAATGATTTTCATGTTCTTCTTCAGTTTTTGAATAGATTAATATATCACCAATAAAAATCAGTACAAATTTATCCAAATACTAGCTGAAGATAATGTCCATCAAGCACATAAAAGTGGATAGTGTGTTAGTAAGTCCAAATGTAATCACTATAAACTCAAAATGTCCATAAGTTGTTCTAAACATTTTTTTGTCTTCTATCCTGATCTAGAGATAACTCTATCCCAAGTCTAGTTTAGAGAATATTTTTTCTCCTCCAACCTAGTCAAACAAATCATTGATTCTAGGTAGAGGGTATTTTCTTTTAATCGTCATTTTATTCAATTAACGATAATCAATACATAATATTGGTGTTCCATATTTATTTTTCATAAATAAAATTGGTGCTCCCCAAGATGAAACACATGGTCTGATGCATTCTTTATCTTACAGTTCCTTCTTGTAATTGAATTTTTAATTTTGTTAACTCAGGAACATTCAACTTGTAAGGTACCTTTGATACTGGGGAAGATCTACGCGGTAGATCAATAGAGAAATCCATTTCTATTATTGGAGGTAGTTCTAGTAGATATCTTCTACAAATACATCTTTAAGTCCTTGAAGAACTTCAAAGTTTTCCAAACTTGTTTTTCTTTCTCTCTCTAGTAGATTTGTTACTTGAATAACATGTATTTTGCAACCTTTACTAACATAGTTTTTGAATTTCATTCGTGATATTTGTCTAAAAGAAACTAGTTTTCTGATTCCTTGTATTGTTCTTGATGTATTATTTTCATTCTTGTATACAATTGACTTTTCATAATAGTTCAGTATCACTTTGTTCTTTTATAACTACTCCATTCCAATAATTATGTCATACGATCATGAAGGTAACACATTCAAATTTATCTTTGTATTCTAACCACTTATACTTAGTTCACAATCATAAATAAATTCTATTACCTTTCTTTTTTTACCTATTGCTAACTGTACTAACCAGAATTTATCATGTTTTACCTTCTTTAGCTTGTTTGAGTCTACTTAAGTCGGGGTAGTATAACTTAAACTAGCTCCTGGGTCAATTAAAATAGATACTTTGTTGTTATGAATTTTACCTTCAATTTCCACAATACTAGATTGATGATATTCTTTCCTGCCTTCCAAAGATGCATTGATTCTATGAATGAGATTGCCAATATCTCCAACTATTGAATCTTCTTGTATGTTATGAAAAGTTTTATCTGGAACATTCATCTAGGGACATTATCTCAACAAATGTCGTTAACCACATCCCCAACATTTCATGGGTTCTCTAGGATTATCATTTGATTTCATGAATCCCAAGTTGTCTGAATTAATTCCTTGTAATTGTGGAACATTTATGTTCCTTCCTTGATGTCCTTCATTCATATTTTGAAATGGTGAATGTTTGAAACCTTTTTTTCTCTAATTTAACTTCTCGTGTTTCTTTTATGTCCATGTTTTTGGATTTTCAAATTGTTGTTTGTATTGATCATAATAGATTATTTATTTTCGAATCACTTCATTCAATTTTTTTGGTTTATAAAACTATATTGTGTCGTTATAAGATTGAGGTAAAAAACTTAGAAACCTTTTAACTTTTACCTTTTCATCTTTTATATAAGTCAAAAATGTTAATAATTCCATAAATTTAGATATTAGGTTCTCCATAGGCATTTGTCCTAACTCAAGTTCATAGAATTTTTTAATATTTCTTTCATAATAAATTTAAGATAAGTATTGTTTCTTGAAGTATTTCATGAAATATTCTCATTCAATATTCTTCTCTTTCAGTTCTTTGGCTAATTTTAAGTCTTTCCACCAAATGTTGGATTTATCTTTCAGGTTGTAAATATCCATTCTTACTTTCATATTACTAGAGTAGTTGTATATATGGAAGTATTTCTTGATGTCAAGCAACCAAGCTTCTTGCTACTCAACGATTATGGACTCACCATCAAATGTTGAATGTTTGATTTTCTTAAATTCTCCATCTAAATGATCCATCTGTTTTATTTTCCTTATTGTAGAGGCTCTATTTTCTATCATGTGTGTGTCATTAGAAGAATTGTTTCCTATTTATGCTTCATGACTAGAATCTTTTGAGGACTTTTTAATAACTTCCTCATCCACTCCATTGTTCTTTTGAGTCTTATTTGTTTCTATGTTATGTACCAACATTTCATTAATTTCCTATTGATCTTCGTGAGCTTTCTTTAATTTTTTATTATGAGTTTTAAACACCTGCAATTCCACGATAAGATTCCTCATCATTTCCAACACATGGGTGGTTAAAATTCCTTCACTATGATGTTTTGGGTTTCTAGGAGGTTCTTGATTATTGTTTCTTTTAAGTCTTTTCTCTTCTCCATTCTACACTGATAGTTTTACCAAAACGATTTTGACACAATTTGTTTGTAACAATAAAATATCTTTTGTTATATCTTTTACTTAAGAAAAATATTTTTCTCATGTTTGTCACCTACAAGTTTAATACCATATGTAAGATATCCAAAATTCTATAAAACAATGTTTTTATTAAGTTATAAATAAGGATATATTCTTAGTCAAATCTTATCCTTACGATACATAATTCGATTTGTCCTTAAAATGTGAGCTACAAAGTTCTCACCATTTATTATTACCATCTCTTCCTTAATTTTTAATTTAATTAACATCAGAAAAATCTTATATTTTCATCAAAATTATAACTCTCTAAAGTTATAAGAATCTTGGAATAACCTAGATGCATTTATTAAGTAAATAAATATTTCCTAAATAGTAACAATACCCTTTCCTATCTCTTAGAAAACTTGTCCAAATGTTCCAAGGTAGGGTCTTTGATCTTAGGAAATATAAAAATAAAGAAAACTACTTTTATTATTATCAAGGTTGAAGTGGACTTGTCACCCTATCGTGAACCAGTGCACTATATTCACATGCAGTAATATATAACATAGAACCATAAAGTTTTAATTTATAAAGAATTACAAAACAAACATCAATCAATCAAAACTTGATTCTTAGTATTAGTTCCTCTGATGCCTTATCTAATTACAAAATTTGGTGATACTCCTAATTACTCTTTGAATCGTGTATTGGCATAAATTAATGGAACTAATAGCTATCCTGACATAAAACCACACCTATTAAACTCGCATTTGGACCACCCTGGTCTGGCCTTCAAGTATTGGGCCATGACTTTCTTTTCACATGGACATACACTCTGTTGTAGCTCGACGTAACATCTTCAAGGTAATGTACCAATTTTTGTTGGGCTTGAGGTTTTCCTCGTGAATGAGGTTGGAGAGGAACATAGTTTTACTCATTATGATTTTGACCTCAAGGTTTCCTCTCTATTTTTTGTTTGTCTTTTTATTCTTGAGGTTAATACAATTTATATTTCTTTGACTATTCCTTGAGAAATTGTGAAGCAAGAAATGCAGAGAGAAAGAATAGAACAGAAAAAAGTATATTAGAATATAAGAAGAAGAGTACAAAGTGAGTACATGAAGAAGATTATGAAGAAGTATTATGCAAAGGCAAATAGCTGAGCTAAATAGGATCAAGAAAATCAAGAATAGAAAGCACAGCTAGCCAGGACAGCTGGCAATGTACAGTCAGCTTGTTGAGGTTACATTATATTTAACACTCCCTCTTAAACTCAACAGTTACAAACATCAGCACCGATTATGCCTAAGTGTTGTCTTTGAAAATCAAAATCCGATTTTCCTAGTGGCTTTGTAAAGATATCAGCAAGTTGATCTCGAGAACCACAAAATTGTAGTACAATATCACTATTATTGACTAGCTCACAGATGAAGTAAAAACGAGTGTCAATGTGTTTTCTTTTCTTATGAAACACATGATTTTTGGATAGAGCAATTGTTGAAGTATTGTCATGAAAAATAGGAGTTGGATCCTTTTCTGTATGTGACATATCTTTCAATATTCTTCGCAGCCACACAACTTGACAAGAAGCTGAGGTAGCAGCAACATACTCTGCCTCTGCAGAAGATATTGAAACAATTGGCTACTTCTTTGATGCCCATGAGATCAGGTTCATGCCCAGTTGAAAAACATGTTCAGATGTGCTTTTCCTGTCATCTAGGTTGCCTGTAAAATCACTGTCTATGTAACCAAAAAGTTGATTACTATCAGATTTAGTGTACCATAAGCCAAAATTGAGAGTTCCTGCAACATATCTCAAAATTCGTTTCTCCATTTTCCAATGAGAATCTTTGGGCGATTCCATGAATCTGGAAACAACGCTGGCTGCATACATAATGTCAGGCCTAGTTGCTGAAAGATACAATAAACTGCCTACTAAACTTTTATACAGGGTAGAGTCCACTGTGGGACCTTCATCTTTCTTGCTCAATTTTGTGCCTAGGGGTATAGGGGTTTCTGATGGATTGCATACTTCCATGCAAAATATTTTGATGATGTCTTTTGCATACTTTTGCTGCCAGACAAAAATGTCTTTGGTTGATTGATCAACCTCAATCCCTAAAAAATATTTCATTATGCCAAGATCTGTCATCTCAAACTCAGATTGCATGGCATGTTTAAAATTGGTTAACTCAAGATTTCCAGTATAGATCATGTCATCAACATATAAGCATACAATCAAAATTTTACCATGCTGATCTGTTTTGGTGTAAAGAGTTGGGTCATTTTGACTTTTGCTGAAACCACTTTTGATCAGGTAAGTGTCAATTTTGTTGTACCAAGCTCTTGGAGCTTGCTTTAATCCATACAAGGATTTCTTCAGCCGATATACTTTGGTTGGATTTTCTTGGACTTCAAATCTAGGTGGTTGATCGACATAAACTTCTTTTTCTAAGAAACCATTCAGGAATGTTGACTTGACAACCATCTGGTATACTTGCCATTTGTGTTGGGCTGTTATGGCCAATAGAGTCCTTACGGTGTCTAATCTTGCTACTGGAGAAAAAGTTTCACCATAATCAGTACCAGGTTGTTGTAAGAATCCTTCGGCAACAAGTCTTGCCTTGTGTTTTTTGATCTACCCTTTTTCATTGAGTTTAGTTTTGTAAACCCACTTGACACCAATACTCTTCTTGTGACTTGGCAAATAAACAAGATCCCATGTCTTGTTCTTCTAAATGGAGTCAATTTCTTGGTTCATGGCTTGAACCCAATGTGGCTCCTTAGATGCTTTCTTAAAAGATGTAGGTTGACATGATATTAAAGCAAAAAGGTTGTGTTGTTCAAAGTCATCCAACTGCTGATGAATTTCTCTCAAACTTCGAGTTCTCTAATTTTGTGGTTCAGAGAATGATTCTCTGCTAGAAGTTGAGTTATCCTGAGAGTTTTCAGGTTGTCTTTGTACTTGCAATTTTGGAAGAATAGTTTGAGGTACTTGTTGTCTTGAATTTTCTGTGTTTTCAGAACTTGGCAGCAATGGATTTTGACTGTCCATTTGCTGATTTTCTAAATCATTCCAGAATTGATTTTCCAGAAATTTTACATCTCTGCTGAGAATTAGTTTCTTGTTGATTGGATTGTAAAGCCTGTAAGCTTTAGATGTTTCACTATATCCAGTGAAAATACATTTCTCACTTTTGTCATCAAGTTTCTTCCTTAATTCGAAAGGTATGTGAGCGTATGATATGCATCCAAATGTCCTTAGATGTGCAACATTGAGCTTTGTCCCACTCCATGCTTCTTGAGGGAATTTCATCTTTAGACTTGTGGTTGGAGATCTATTCAAGAGATAAAGTAAGCATGCTACTGCTTCAGCCCAAAAAATATTTCACAAACTTTTCTCTTTAAGAAGTGTTCTTGCCATATTCATTATTGTCTAATTTTTCCTTTCAGCCACTCCATTCTGTTGTGGAGTATACCTGGCTGTTGTTTGCATGATAATGCCTTGTGATTTGCAGAAATTTGCAAATTCTATGGAGTTGTACTCTCCTCCTCCATCTGACCTGAGTGATTTGATATATTTGCCACTCTGATTTTCATCTTTTGCTTTGAATTATTTGAATTTTTCAAATGTTTCAGACTTGTGTCTGAGAAAAAAGATCCAGATTTTTCTACTAAAATCATGAATAAACGTTAGAAAATAAAATCTACAACCTATGGACTTTGTTTGCATTGGTCCACATAGGTCAGTGTGAACAAGTTCAAGATGTTGTTTGGCTTGATTGGAAGACTGTGGAAAACTGGTCCTCTTATGTTTTCCAAGTATGCAAGACTCACATGGGGGAATTTTCTCTTTAAATATAGGAAGACCTTTGACCATGGAGTTCTTATGAAGAAGACTTAGACTCTGAAATGGTAGATGTCCAAATCTTGTATGCCAAACCATAGTTTCATTAAGGGTGGATGCACTTTGTGCATATGGTTGAATCAGATTTGTAGTTCTGAGTGTAAGCGGAAACATCCTATTCTGAGTCATGTGGATTTCATAGATCAATTTTATGCTTGGGATTTTGTCATATATCTTGCAAGATGCTCCCTCAAAAAGTACCTTATATCCATGTTCAATGAGCTGTCCTACACTTAGAAAATTATGTTTCAGATCTGGAACATGATAGACATTGTTTATGTCTTTCTTTACATTTTGTTTAGTAAGAATATGAACAGCTCCTTTTCCTTGAACTTTGACTAAGTAATCATTTCCAAGTGTAATATCAGATGAGAGTGAAGAATCAATGCATGAAAGTAAATCTTTGTTACCTGTCATGTGATTGCTACATCCACTATCCAGCAAACAAAGATCTTTAGGTTGTTGTTCAGTCTTGTGGCATGAAAGAAACATACCTCCTGAGTTTTCTCCCGTGTGATTTGACACATGTGCTCTGCTTGAGAGTTGATCTGCTTGCTTCTTCCTGCATTCAGATTCATAGTGCCCATGCTTTTTGCAGTAATAGAATTGTATGCTTGATTTCTCATTTGATCTTCTCCCTCTGCCTCTTTGAGGCTGAAAACTCTGATTCTGATTTTGTTGTCTATGTGCTTGGAAGTGTTGATTCAGTTGTTGTTGTTTGTGTCCTCCACTAGAATGAGGATTTCTGTGACTGTGCCCTCTTCCTTGGTGATCTCTTCCTCACCCTCTGCCTCTCCCTCTGCTAAAGGAGAATTTCATTTTGAAAGCATTGGCGATTGACTCATCTGTCAGATGTAGTATGGTCTCATGTGTCACCAGAGAACCAATTAGTTCATCTGTTGAAAAACATGACAGATCCTTGGATTCAAGGATTGTTGTTACAACCATTTTGAATTTCTTTGGTAAACTTCTGAGGATTTTCTCAACAATTCGTTGATCAGTGATGGTTTAACCAGTCAGTCTGATCTGGTTCATGATGCCCATGACTCTGGTCATGAACTTATCCACATTTTCAGACTCTGTCATCCTTAGAGTCTCGAATTACGTTCTCAAGGTCTATAGTTTAACTATTTTGACCCTGTCATTTCCTTGGTAGGAAGATTTAAGGATGTCCTGGGCCTATTTTGAAGTACCAGCGCCTGTGATTTTTGAGAAAATCGAGTCATCCACAGAATTTTGAATCCAAAATTTAGCTTTATTTTCTTTGTTTCTCTGTGTTGCTTGAGCAATTTTCTGTTGATTAGTTATGGCAGACAGGTCTGTTGGATCTGGTTCCACATATCCATGATCCAATGGATCCCAACACTCTTCTTCTTGCAAGAAGGATCTCATCTGAAGAGACCAGAACTCATAGTTCTTTCCAAGAAGAATTGGACCCTCAGTTGGTCCTAAATTGCTAGACATCACCATCTTTTAAAGAATTTAGCAAAACAGAAAAAAAATTCTTACTTACCTGTCTCTTGCGTGTAATTTGCAGTGGTTTCGAAACTTTGCGATTCGAGATTTCGTGAGTTTCGACTTAGCGATTTTTGGCTTCGTGATTCTGTCTTCTGGACTTTGTTATACGAGTCCTCCGATCTCTTGTCACTCCAACCCCCGATTGCCAAAATGCCAAAGACGGATTAACGACCTTAGATTGGCCCTTTGTCTCCGAACAATGTGACCACATGCCTAAAGGTTAAAGCATTGCTGGATTTTCGCAAATAGGAGAATAGCGATGCCTTTGTCGGTTCTTTGTCCCTCAAATCATCAAAATCTGAAGTATCCTAGTGCTTATTCAAATGCCTTTTTGGGATTTTTCATTTTGGGACATCGGTGGTTTTGCTGCGACGATCCTGGGGCCTTCGGACTCCCAGTATGAGAAATGTCAAAATTTCTCCTTTGGACAATTTCAATGGTCCAGATCTTCTTGTGATCTGATAGTCAAGATCCTTTCGGAATTTCGGGATTCTGGGTTTCACGACTTCGCGAACCCTGTTAGCGAGCTCTGTTGACTCCTTGATTCCCTGATCTATGATTTACCAAAATGTCGAATTGGCTTCAAGGATCAACGATCCTCATTGATTTGAGATCAACGACTCAGATTATTTCGGACATTTGCGTATCGGTATTTCGTGACTCTTGAGTTCGCGATTTTGGGTTTTGGGACTCTCTGTTTCCCAATGTCGAGAACCTCGGGATTCTCGATCAGTCGATCTCCGAAATGCCGATGCCCTTACCTTTCAGGAGATTCCCCGAAGGCCTAGATTGTTGCCACGCATCCCCTTAAGATAGACGGTCCCCGTCGTTTGGCAATTTCATGACTTGTGACTCTAAATCCTCTGTCAAGTTGAAACCCTAGTAGCCGAGATGCTGACGGTTTCCTCGATCTCCGCCACGTGTCCAAACGAATCGACGATTGTGATCTTTTTTGGATTTCGGGACTTTTTCCGTGGAGTGTCGTGACCTTTCGTCAACAAGACCTCCGATATCCCGAACTCCAAAATGCTGAAATGATGGCACTTGTATCTACTGCCACTTGTCCTCTGATATGGATGGCTCACAATCCTCTTGGGATTTCACGATACATGATGTATGAATTTCGCATATCGAGGTTTTGGAGAACAGTCTCCTTCGCTTGTCCAACTCCCGATCCCTGATTTTGTGATCGGATCAGATCGATGGCTCACGATCTATCTTGATCCAATGGTCTAGAATAACTCGTGATTTTGCAATTCACAAATTCTCATGGTTGTCTTATGACCTTTACACCTTGCGAGTCAGCGAAATGCGGAGATGTCACCACATGTCTCTTGATGGACGATCCAGATGATTTTGGGATTTTGCGACTTCACAAGTCGAAATTTCTCCTGTGCACTCCAGAGGACTAAACCTCATGCACTTTCTCGCGGATCCAATGGCTATCGGTCCTCTGCGTAAGATCTAACGACTAAAATTATTTTGCCTTTTCCACGCTCTCCTCATCCCTTCTGAACTGGATTTCTGCCTCCGATCTTTTCGGAGGATGGATCTTACTGATGTGTCGGCTATTCTTTGCTCCTCTGATGCAATCTTTGCTGTGTTTGAAGGAATTTTCTCCTGCGGAAGAAAAATTCGTGATTCTTTCAAAGATTTGAAAGAATTTCATGAGTTCTTTGAAGCTTAGTGTTGTCTGTTGCAATCTTTGATGGATTTGAGAGAATTCCCATAAATCTTTAAATGATTCTACCTTCTGCAGGAATCTTTAACGAATTTGAACGAATTCTTTGAGTTCTTCAAATGTTCCTGCGTCCTTTAGCTCTTCTTCGTCAATCTTTTACGAATTTGAAATTTTTTCAAGAATCTTTACTATTTCTCCATCTGCGGTCTTTGCTTCCTCAAGCTTTTGAGCGTATAGTGCTCTGATTCCTCGCGTGAGCTTCCTGCGAGGATCTTTTGAGAGTATGTACGAACAACTCTCCAATCCTTGTGAAAAGGATTGTGTTGTGTGCATTAAACATCCGTGTAAGCTCTGCGCTATTTGAGGATCGTGTTGCTCTCCAGCCTGTGTGAAGAAGCTTACTGCTGAAGCTCTGATACCATGAGAAATTGTGAAGCAAGAAATCCAGATAGAAAGAATAGAACAGAAAATAGTATATTAGAATATAAGAAGAAGAGTACAAAGCGGGTACATGAAGAAGATTATGAAGAAGTACTATGCAAAGGGAAATAGCTGAGCTAAATAGGCTCAAACAAATCAAGAATAGAAAGTACAGCTGGCGAGGACAGCTGGTGTACAGTGAGGCTATTGAAGTTACATTATATTTAACATTCCTCAACTGCAGTCCAGAAGAGACAAATTCCCATCTCATTAATAGACGGTCCAACGACATTATGGATGGGTAAGTTATTTTCTTTAACAAGGAGAAATTTTTCTATTGTGTGTATGCGCTTCCTGGTTAGTTGCTAGTATTTTCCCTTTAAAACTATTTCAAAGAAATGATTCGTTTGTATAAATAACTCTATTCTTTGTTTATAGAACACGATTTTCCGGCTTCTAGTAGCTGTTAGATATCCTTACACATCTTTGTGAACTTATAGCTCTCACCTGGCGATTAAACTATACGTTCTTCTTAATACTTCTCTGAATCTTTTAAAAGTAAAGGAGTTTTCTAGTTTTAAATTTGTTTCCTAGTATTTAATTTAGTTATAGTCACATATCGTACTGTTAACTCTGTGTAAGGTGAAGAATATACGACATACCATGTCAAAATTTCTCACCTAATAAACTTAGGAATTTCAATTTTATTTCAAAATCATATATATATATATATATATATATATATATATCGGGTTTGTATGTTTTGTGTGAAGACGAACTTAAAAAAACAATGTTTCTAATAGATTCTCTGTTTATTTATTTTTATCTTTGGTACTATACACATTTTAGTCTCATCCAAATATATTATAACTGTTAACTTCTCGGTGAATGTAATATACAATATTAGTTGATACCCATAATAAAAGGAAGAGACTTATATTTTACTTGATTTATCTCCAACTTGGAATTATTTATGTGGATATAAGACTAATGATGGGTCTCTCCAGGCTGTGCGAGGGAACCCATCAGGCATTCTAGGTCGGCTTCTTTCTCCACTTTAATCATTCCCTCGAGGAGTTCGTTTACCATGACCAAGCGTTTTATCGACATCCCATTTTATACAAGGAGGAAGATATACCCAACTGAGAAAGGATAAAATGTTATACGACCGTCATCACAGAGTTATACTTATAGTGGAAATCAAACCATAAGAGATAAATGGTTCAATATTCTATTATTTAATTCCCTTCCCTTATAACTTATGTTTATATTAAATTTAATTCGAAGGTATTATTCTCATGAAAAGTTGTGACTATATCTTACAGGTACCCAAGTATTGCCATGGATTTTCCATGAAAACTCTAGTCACAACAGTTACTCGAGCTCCTTTTCGGAACTCCAATTTCCTAGCTTTATATTTAATCCAAGAATGTTGGGCCAAAATTCTTTGTTCTTTTCTAAAATCCCAAGTCTGAAATACATGTATATTTTCTATTCTTTAAGACTCTCATACAAGAGTTTTTCTCCTTATGTATTGATACTTGAATTTGTCACGATGTTGGGGAGCTTGTATAAGGTCTCCATATTATGTTTATGATTATTCCTAAATTTCAGAATAACACATGTATGTATATATATATATATATATATATATATATATATATATATATCGGAATATCCGACAACATTCTTGCTAATATGGGAGAGGAACATGTAGTATAGAATTTAATACATAATTTGTTGACAGAGTTTCAACACGTTTGTATTTGAAGAGTTTATTGAGTCCTTTTGCTCATAATATATATTTCTATATCTTAGCACTATGAAAAATGTTGATATGCAATCTTCATATCTAACATTTTCAATTATGTAGCTCTTATACTTGTAATTTCGTAAGTCTTCTTACTTACTAACATTTTTTTTTCACGGTCGGTTTAAGTACTTTTACGATAGAAAAACACCCTGATTCTTTTCCATTATGGTGGAATCAATAAAGTACTCCTTTCTTTAATGCATAAATCATGCTAATATTCTATAACTATATAGATATCTAGAAAAAAAATAAAAAAAATAATACTGTATATGGCAATTTCCAGGGTTTAATAGTTGTATAACTATGCAGAATTATGTAAGCTTTCCCTTTTTCAGATTTATAAAAAAAAATACATAATTTTATGTTAATGGATCTTTGATTCATAATATTAATATTTGTCTTCTGTAATATACCTACATGTTTACAGATCAAATTATGTAGCATACATACAAATTTTGTAGTTGTTTGAAAGTCAGTATATATGCAACATAAACAATTAGAATACATATAATTTTGTAGATTTATACTAATAAATAATTTTTTCATAACAATAAAACACATTTTTATTTAGATCAGATCTTATAGCTACATGTATATTTACAATCTATATAAACGTAATTGGTTAAATAAAGTGCATCAAATTATTTAACTACATGCTATGGAAATAATCCAACACAAATCAAACAAAAATATATATATGAAATCGTGATGTTGGAAAACAAATGGAACAACCACGTTCTGAACTCTAGATACAAAATAGTCAAGATTACTTCTCTTGATCACCTCCTAGCCTCACCATGACTCCATAAGGGAAAACAGATCACTTCTCCTGATCACCTCCTAGCCTCACCATGACTCCATAAGGGAAAACTGAGCACCAGTCACCTATTGTCTCTTTATATAGTTCAGAAAAATCATTTTCCCAACACCACTTTTGCTCATAAAAAAAAAGTCATCTCCACAACATACTAGGCAATCTCCACAACATACTAAGCAATGTCCTGCCTCCCACATATGGTGTATATATTACTTTTACCATTTCCTAGGAATTTTCCATCCATTTACTTCCTTTGGAAATTCACATATTTACAAATCCTTGATCTTTAGGGGCTATCATTGATACAACTCAATTTCTGACACTTGTAAAAATCAGCTCTGAGTTAACTCAAACATGTTCCCCACTCATGCAGTTATAGTCAAGTACGTTTAACTTGATTGTTCCACTTTTTTTCAGCATATAATTTATTAAATTTTTTGTCTCATACATGTTTCCATCAAATGAGGACAGTTGGAAAATCAAACTCTTTCCCAATATTCACAAATCTATTAATTACATACCCTCACAAATTCAAATTCGAATTTCCATAAATGAAAATTTATTTTTAAACTAACAATTTTCAAATAAATTATTTTAAATATTTGAGGATATCATAGAAAGGAACCCACGGAATCAAAATCCTCAACCTAATATAAATGTTGGGGGAAATCAACCAACCACAAATCGATGCCAATTTAACAATCCTGGAGTAAAACCAAGTAAGAACCAAAAGCTTCACATTAATAAACCTTGCAGTAGTAGTGATGTATATGGTAACTACACCCATGAATTCACCTTATTATATGAAATGCATTGTATGTGGGAAGTAGTTGAGGCCACCAATCATTCCAATAGTCAACCTACACCATCCTTTTCATTATAACCAATTGTGTTAAAATCCTTTCCCTACACAAGGGTTTGTGTCCACTTCTAAAGCTACTCCACCTCGACCACCTCCTACTTCCACCACCCCTAGGAATTGAAATTATTAGATCCTCTACTTGGATTAATATGATTATAATCTCACTACCAAATCCCATCAGCATGGTGTTCCAACCGAGGAAAAATCTATTACATTTCTGATAACCCTCCACTCAATAATGGACCTTTAGATATTCCTTGCCTAAGTGTAGACCTACCTCCCATGGTAGCTGATGGTATTTTTAATTAATTAGTAAGGAAACAAATATTTTTTCATTAAATTGTCATCCATGGTTTCATGGTTTCATATTGAACTTTTGAGTTGTACAATGCATATCGAAATCACACTTTCTTTTTTCACTAGTTTCTCTAGTAGTTGTATTTTGAACGAATCACCCTTACAGACAAAGCGTAAATAGTACCACTATCAAGGTTCTAACAATTCTACCTATACAAACAAACATCATAAAGGAAATGATAACCACACTTGTAGGAAATGGAGACTCACACTTGCTTAAATATAAATTCACACTTATTGTAAGGGAAATTCACTCTTTATTGAAAAAGGAAATTCAATCTTAATATGTAAAGGAAATTCACTCTTACTGTAAAGGAAATTCACTCTTTTGTAAAAAAATAAAGTTCACTCTTTTTTAAAGGAAATTCACTCTTTGATGGAAAAGTAAATTCACTCTTGGCTGGAAAGTAAAAAAGTTACAGGAAACAAAGTCTATTTCTTACCAATATATCATCGTCTATTACTTAGAGAAGTAAGTGTAATTCTTACTTAGAGAAGTAAGTGTAATTCTTGAATTAAGAACAATGAAAATCTTGGATAAACTAATGAAAATCTTGTAAACATAAATCTACTAAATTAAATGTAGTCAACAAACTTTGGATAAAGGAATGTAACCTACCAATCCTATAAAAAACAATGACTCTAATCTACAAAAGAATTGAAACTTTGTTTAACAAGGATATGTTGATCTTCAAAAAAATAGAAATAAACAAGCCACACATGAATTAAATGTAATTGCGATGATAATTCAAATTTGTGAAGGAAATCTATTTCTCTTAGTAAGAAAACAATTATCTATAAGGGGAAGGAAATAATGATACTTCAGAACATAATAAAATATTAAATGACTGTTCAGATTCAAAATATTTTTCTTACAATAACAATCTACGAGGGAAATGAGTTTAACACACCACACTTAGCTTTTTAAACACAATAAACTCTAGATAAAAATTGTCAATAATAAAATCCTACCGAACTAACTATTTCTACAACACTTGTTGTGTTTGAGTGGTCCATACTTCCTCAGACATAGTGCTGTAAATGGGAATGCAAAAACTACTAAATCACCTCATGCACACATAAATCTGTGAAACGTGAACCAAACTCTAGCATGATTTTTCATTAAATAGAAATTCACATGCCATAATTTATGTAGTCTATTATCTGTACAAGAGAAGACGCTCTGATTTATACTAACCACTAAATATCTATACTAAATAAAACATGCATAAACACACTTGAGAACCAACATATCTCAAGTTTTCTTAACAACAACTATTAAAATTCACTTGTTTATTTATAAGTTAGGAACACGTAGTTTCAAACTCATTGACCCGTGAGAATTCACTAATCGAGTTTAAACACATGATAAAAGTTAAATTTTTCCAAATTCAAAACCCCATGACATTAAAAGAAAGACATGGTTACATGCCACATAGAGAGTCCATATTAGCAAGATTCATTTTCCATGAATTCAAATTATGTTCCAGAACATTTGTTGTTTTACGATGCATATCCTTCGGTTCCAAATCTCATGGTTCAGAATATGTTATATTAAATTCCTGGTTGTAGTAGTTTTATAGCCCGACGATAGTGCTTTTTCAACGTACGAGTTCTATAGATTTCCCAGAGTGCTACTGCAAGTTTCATGTAGACTTCCCACAATGTTGTTGTAGTTTTCTTGTATAGTATTCAAAGCCTCAATTTATATTTCCTATAGTTTATCCATATCCAAGCTATAGCATATACAAATTGAAACATCCTATAGGTAATTTTGAGAACATAATTTAATATGTTTATCATCAAATAACCCAAAAAATGTGATTGAATTCACACCAATAAGTACCTCATGCCAAAAATGTCATTTGAGCATAAAAAGGTAATTGAAGGATATAAATGTGGATGAAAAATTATGTAAACGATTAAAAAAACTTGACAAAACGATGAAAATATTGGTGTTGTTCATCTTCCCCCAACTCAAGTCACTTCATATCCTCATGTAATTCTATCCATTTTTCTTTCTATAAGTATTTTGTTGGATTACTGAGAGGGGAGGTTGAATCAGTAATAGATTAATCTAATACTTTTTAACCATATACTGCAAGTGTTATATCAATGTAGAATTATCATCCAATATTTGCAGAGTAAATAAACAATGAACAAATGAACAATCATAGACATACATAGTACACCAGTGTTTTTACATGGAAACCCAAATCGGTAGAAAACCACAAAATTCTTTTTCTTATATTTCTAGAAGAATTACAGTCATTGGAAGCACCAATTTCCTTTGTTTTCCAACTGAAACTAGAAGGAGGATCCAAATCCCTAGTTTCTCAGGTTACAACCTAAGGGAATCTCCAACTCCGCAATTCTCTTGCTAAAACTAGTAGTCTACAACCCCTTAAGTTCTTTGGCTACAACCGAAAGGTGCCTACAACCACCTGTCCTTGCCCCGTCCAACTTCCCTGATGTTTAAATATAATTATGGAACCTCTTTCACACTATCAATGTGAGATATACTACTGTAAACATGTACCAATCAACCTGCACCAAGAAACTTGTACCAATAACTTGAACCATGCATCAACCTGTACTTCATCATGTAATCAACATGTACCATAAACAAGTGCATCCACCATGCACCAAACTATACCAAACAACTTGTAATCAATTTTTACCATAAACAAGTGCATCAACCATGCACCCACCTGTACCTAAACCTACAAACCTTCCATAACTTTAACAACAAGAGACTAGCATTTTCATCAAACTTTACTTTAGTCTCACATTACTAGTTTTGGATTAATCAACAACCCTAACTTGAAATAATCATAACTATGTACTTGTAATGAATAAAGATTTGAAAATAGTAAACAATTGTCATCAATGTGTTTTATGCAATTACTCCAGGTGTCACTACTTGGAACCTCTCAGAGAAGGAGTTATAGAAAAAATAACATACCTTGTTGAATTTTGGCTTATTAAGAAAGAGAAATTGTAGAGCGTGCCCCACACGGAATATTTGTTGTATGGATCTGAAAAAATTTACAAAAAATACTATAGAATTTACTTTAACCAACACATTTTTTCTTACTAAATTTGGATCCATTATGAAAACTTTGACGTTTTTACCCGAAACACCTATTTTAGACTAGTTTCAAAACTAGCCACAAACCTTGTTTTCCTTGGAGTGTAAATCCAAAAATACAAAGACCTATAAGCTAAAATTTGTACCATAGCTACTTGGATATGTTTCCTCATTGACCTCCCAACTTCACGGTCTGAGTCATTCTAGAAAAAAAGTTATTGCGAAAATGGTGAGATGGACTATAAATAACATATCTTAGAAAGCATCATCAAAAGAATTTATCCTCCTTTGAATTTTGACCTTCTTTATTTCACCTTCCTTTGAAATTCGACTTAGATATCCTTTGGTTACCTCAGTCGCCTATAGATGTTCAATATGATCAAGTTTAATTAAAATGAGAGAGCCTTGCCTCTTATTTATACTTTCACGTAGCTTCCTCAAGGGGATACCTTTTAACCATCTTAACATAATTTCTTTATTTTAGGGATAAACCACTTCTAGCCACTTTCCTTAATTTGAAAGTTCTCCATTTACTTTATTATTTAAATAATCCTCCTTGACTTTCTCACTTCACTTTATTATTTAAATAATCCTCTTTCTCTTTGTCACTTCATTTTATTATTTAAATAATCCTCTTTGACGTTGTCACTTCACTTTATTATTTAAATAATCATTTTTGACTTTGTCACTTCACTTTATTATTTAAATAATTCTCTTTGAATTTGTCAATTTACTTTATTATTTAAATGATTTCTTCTTTGCAATCACTTTGACTTGTTTGACCTTTTGGGGCTTCAAGCCAACATATGAGGGTCCTCCAACTACGTAAGGACATAACTCTCAAACTGTGAGGAGTTATGTGAATTTAAACATACCACTAGAAATGGCACGACATGTATTATCAATATAGAATAGTATTACCTGCAAATACATAAAAAATCATACCATTATACATCAAAGAAACTTGGGTCCACTACCCAAACCTTTGTGATACCAGAACTCACTATAAGACTTTCTTCAAGTGTTGACATCAATGAAAACCAACCCAATTAATCAACAATCTCCCCTTTTGGCATTGATGACAACACTCTGATGCAATACTGAAATAATATCACTCATGCACTCCCTGGAACCATGCATGCATCTCTGTGACCAACACTCCCCCCAGAACCATGCCTATGTCCTCTACATCTGATAAATATCTCCCACTTTGTCATCAATGGAAAATGTATCTTTCCATTTGAGTCTGCTCCCCCAAACTGACTCGTTTTATCTCCCAACCTGAATTGTCCTCTTTATGGTTCTTCCTCCTATACATCTAAGACATATAAGATAAGCATTCAAAAGAATTCATTTTCGAGTGGAAATAGATCTAGGTCTCTGGTGAAGATACTCAAAGGATTCCCGTGGAAACAGTTTTGTAAAGATGTCTTCCACTTGTTCTTTTGTGCCCACATATTCAACTATGATGTTCTTTTCTCAAACCTATTCCCATAGAAAGTGATACTTGATTGGAATGTGCTTCATCTTGGAGTGCATCACCGGGTTCTTTGAGATACTTATGGCACTTATATTATCACAATATATTGGAATGGGATCATCATACTCAACCTACCCAATCTGCATGTGTAGGCAATATGTGATACATCCTTTCCTTTTGGATACCATAATCCAAACTCTTCTCTTCCTTTGAGATATCTGAAAATCCTCTCCACTGCTAATACATGTGATTCATTTGGTGCTTCTTGAAATAGTGTCACTTATACAACTTCCTACATTACATCTGGTCTAGATATTGGCACATATAGTAGGCTACCAATCATTGAACTGTATTTCCTCTGATTTATAGACTTTGAATCATCATCTTTTCTCAACTTGCAATTAGTTTGCATGGGAGTGATAACTGGTTTTCAATGTTCTATTCTAAACCTCTTTAGCATTTCTTTGATATACTTGGTTTGAGAAATAAATATTCTTTGGTTGCTTTGACATATCTGAAGACCCAGAAAGAAGGATAGTTCTCCAAGTAGTGACATTTCAAATTCATTATGCATGTCCCTTGCAAATTTTTGGCTTAAGATGTCATCAATACTTCCAAAAATAATATCATCAACATAAACTTCAATTAATAAAATACCATCTTGAGTTACCTTGATGTAGAGTTTGTTGTCTGTACTTCCTTTTCTAAACCCTTCTTGTTGTATATATTTATCTAGTCGAGAGTACCATGCTCTAGGAACCTATTTTAGACCATACAAGTCCTTTAATTTACATAGATAATATGCATTCTCTGACAATTGAAATCCTTTTGGTTCTTCGATGTAGACTTCTTCTTCAAGTTCCCCATTCAGAAAAGTTGAATTTACGTCCATTTGATACACTTTAATATTTTTGGATCATGCACAAGCTAAAAGCAATCATATTGCTTTCATTCTAAAAACTGGGGAAAATGTCTCTTCAAAGTCGATTCCTTCAACCAATGTATATCATTTACATACCAATATAGGTTTGTTCCTTGTAATATGCCCATCTTTATTCAATTTATTCATGTATACCCACTTTGTATCGATCACATTCTTATCCTTTGGTCTTGGAACCAATTCCCAAGTGTCATTTTTCTCTATTTGATCCAATTCTTCATCCATGGCCTTATTCCAAAATTCATCCTTGTTGGTCTCTTCAAAATAGATTGGTTCAATCATAGATGAGAGCGATAGGTGCATTTGTTGTAGTGAATGAATTATTTTTCTAGTCTCAACTACTGCATCTTTGTTTATAATAATCTGATCTAAAGGATGATTCTTCTGTACTTGTTTGCTAGGTGTCTTTGGAGGCACTTGATTAAATTTCTCTTTTTCTTTTGTTCGATCATCTTCATCTTCCCCTTCTACTTCTTGGTCTTCTTCTTCATAAAGTTGTTCCATTGATTCATTTTCTTTTTCATTTAATTATTGTCTACATGTTTCATCAATTGTTACGTTGACGCTTTTCACAACTTTGTTCAATCTCAGGTTGTAACACTTGTATTCTTTCCTTGTACTTGAGTAACCAGCAAGTAATCCTTTGTCCACACGAGATTCAAACTTTCTCATTCTTCCATCTTCTCTTTTGATGTAGCATTTTCTTCCAAAAACTCTGAAGTGGTTCACATTTGCTAGTCTTCCTTTTCATAGCTCGTAGGGAGTTTTGTTGATGTTTTTTCTAAGAATTACTTTGTTTTTAATGTGAAATGTTGTATGCACTACCTGTGTCCAAAATATATTTGTCAATTTGGAATCCATTAGCATTGTTCGAGCCATTTCCTATATTGTCGTGTTCTTTCTTTTAACAAATCCATTCTATTGAAGTGTCCTAGCAACAAAGAATTGCCTTTTTACTCCATTCCCACTGCAATAGTCCATAAATTCCTTTGAAGTGAACTCTCCTCCATTATCATCTCTCAAACATTTGATTTTTGAATCTATTTCATTTTCAATCATTTCCTTGTAGACCTTGAAGTTTTCAAAATCTTCTAACTTATTCCTGAGAAAGAAAAATGCAATCATTCTTGTATAATCATCAACTAATAACATAAAGTATTTCTGACCTTTTAAACCCTTTGTTGTAGTTGCTCTAACTAGATCAGTATGCACAATTTATAGTGGTTTTGTCGTTGAATATTCTTTGATTTAAATACGGTCTTTGTTTTATTTCCTTGTTGACAATGCTTGCATAAAGTGTTGTTTGGTTTCGTGATTTGGTTAATTTCTCTAATTGATTCCCTTTTGTTGATTTTCACAAGGTTATCAAAATGTATGTGACTCATTCTTTTGTGCTATATCCAACTTTCATTTTCCTTTCTTAGGAAACACTTTTCATTTCCAATTTCACTTAATACATATATTTTTCTTTAAGTTCTCATAGTTATTGCAATCAATTTTCCTTAACCTTATTTTCTTATCTCACACTTTTATGAATCAAAAGTAACTTTATGACCTTGGTCATACATTTGACTCACACTTAGAAAATCGTGTTCCATATCTTCTACTAGTAAAACATTTTATGCCTTGGTATTCTTGTTCCCAATTTTGACTGTGCCTTTTCCAATGATTTTAGCTGAGTCATCATTTTCGAACAACATTGATCCATCTCTTTCCTTTATTAATGTAATAATCTTGTCTCGATCACATGTCATGTGTTTTGAACAACCATTTTCAACATACAAACCACGTTTCTTCTGCTTAGTTTGTAGAGAGAGTGTGCATTCTTCATTGTTATATTGATTCTGCTTTGTTATCCATTTCCTTTTGTATGCTTCCTGTCTGTGACTATTGTTGTTTTTTTGTGGTAATCTAGTAGGGACTGTCATTCTACAATCTTTGTCCATGTGTCCAAAGTTGTTACATTTTTAGCATTCCACTTCAGTGGTCAAAGATTCAAACCTGTTGTAACTTCTTCTCTATGTTTTAGTAGGCCTTCTTGGATAACCCTTTTGTGTATGACTTTCCAAGTTGTTTATGTTTATGTTGTTATCTCTATAATTCAAATATTTATGTCCAAAATTATTATATACATAACATAAACCAGAAAAGATAGTTTGATACCTAGGAGTTGAAGATCTTATGAAAGGAGGTACTCTTATGAATTCTTCTTCTTCTCGAGTCCTATCTGTTTCTTTCATTCGCTCATTTTCAAATCTAAATCTTCTTGCTAGAGGACTGACCTTGTAATTTTGTTTGTAGACCCTCTTGTCCCTTTTGATTGTTTCTACATAGCTTTTTGGATATGTTTCATGTTTTTTTTGTTTTGGAGCTTGATCCCTTTTCTCTCTGATTGTATCCAAGTACGGACTTGTCATGATGAGTTTTTTGACTGTTGATAATGTCATTCAAAACTTTTGAGTTGTTCTACATATTTTTTTTTGAAGATCCTTTCTTAATGTGACAATTACTTCTTCCAAATTTCCAATGATCTTGTCTCTTCCTTCTAGTTGTTCTTTGAGTGCTTCTTCAATTCTTTTATCTTCTTCAATTTGAACCTTCAAATTTGTGATAATTTGTTCTAGTTCCTCTTGTAGTTTCTTCTTTTTCTTCTTTTCTCTTATAATAACTTCTATGGAACACAAAAATTCTTCTCGGTATTCAACTTTGGAATATTCATATTACTCTTCAACATCTTTATATTCTTCTTCGGCCTCTTCATATTATTCTTTTGGGTGTTTTTTATAAGAGTCTTCTGCTGCCATGAATAGAACTCTTTTTGTCCCACTCTCACTAACTTCATCTTCATCTGATGATGAGATGTCTTCTTTAGTCCATAAGCATTTCTTGAAAACTTTCTTTGTGGTTCTTTTGTCTTTAGATGTTTGTTTGTTATTTGAGCAACCTTCATCATTTCTCTTTATATTATGAGGACATTTGTTAGCAAAATGACCAATACCATCACAATTAAAACAAATCAAAGGAATCTTACCTCTATACCTATCGTTGGTTCCCTTGTTCAATCTTCTAACAAAGTTGGTCACTTCTTCACCATCTTCCAAGACATCATTGTTGTTGTTATGTTCTTTTTATTTTTGCTTTTCCTTTTTCTTTAACCTTTTGGATGCTTTGAAGACTGCTTCTTTTATATCTAGATTTTCCTGTTCAGTTCTCATTTCATATGTTGTGAAGATTCCATATAGTTCGTCCATGCATATTGAGTTTAGATATGCTCTTTCTTCCAGTGTTGATATCTTAGGGTCAAATATCATAGGAAGAGATCTTAGTACATATTAAAAAATTATAGATTCTTTGATTTCTTCTCCCAATCCCTAGATTGCATTTACTGTTTGATCAACTCATATAAAAAGTAAGTTGAAATATTCTCATCTTCCTTCATCTTTAGTTGTTCGAACTGACCTCTATAAGTTTGAAGCTTTACTGCTTTGAGTTTTGAATCTTCTTCATAAATATTTCAATGTTTGTCCCAAATCTCTTTAGTGGATTTACAATGTTCACCTTTGGTGAATACCGATTATCCAATACCATTCAGAAGTGCATTTGTGGCTTTGGAATTATTCTGACCAAGTTTCACTTCTTTGTCATTTTTTTGGTGGAACTATTGGTGTTGTGTATCCATCTACAATTGATTGCCAAATTTCAAATTACTGTGCCTATATATATGTCTTCATACTTATGCTCCAAAATGAATACTTATGTCTATCAAACTATGGTATTCCATTTCTAGACATGTTGTTTCTCTCCATGATCTACCTTTCAGTGGTTAAATTGATTTCTGAAGGAACTTGCTCTGATACCAATTGTTGGATTACTAAGAGGGGGGATGAATCAATAATAGAGAAATATAATCCTTTTTAACAACATAATACAAGTGTTATATCATTGTAGCATTATCATCCAATATTTGCAGAGTAAATAAACAATGAAAAAATGAACAATCATGCACATACATAGTACACCAGTCTTTTTATGTGGAAACCGAAAGAGGGAAAAAATCATGTAATGTTTTTTCTTATATGTCTTGAAGAATTACATTCATTGGAAGAGATAACTTCCTTTGTTTTGTAACTACAACTACAAGGAGGCTCCAACCTCCTACTTTCTCAGGTTACAACCTGAGGGAAGCTTCAACTCCTTAATTATCTAGCCACAACTAGAAGGAGGCTACAACCCTCTATGTTCTCCGGCTACAACTGGAAGGTGCCTACAATCACTTGTACTTGCCCCATCCAACCGCCCTGATGTATAAGTAGAATTATGAAACCATCGTCACACTATCACTGTGATATGTACTACTATAAACCTTTTCCAATAAACCTGCACCAAAACACTTGTACTAATAACCTGAACCATGCATCAACCTGTACCATAAGTAAGTTCATCAACCATGCACCAACCTGTAATCAAATTGTACCATAAAAAAGTGCATCAAACATGCACCAACTTGTACCTCAACCTGCAAACCTTCCTTAACTTTAACAAAAAGAGACTAACATTTTCATCAAACTTTACTTTAGTCTCACATGACTAGTTTTGGATTAGTCAACAACCCTAACTTGAAATAATCATAACTATGTACTTGTAATGAATAAATATCTGAAAATAGTACACAATGTTCTTTAGTGAGTTTTGTGCAATTCCTCCAGGTGTCACTACTTGGAACCTCTCAAAAAAGGAGTTATAGAAAAAATACCATACCTTGTTGAATTATGGCTTATTCTAGAGAGAGAACTTGTAGAGTGTTCCCTGCACAAAATATTTGTTGTATGGATATGAAAATTCTACATAGAATACTAAAGACATTACTCTAACCAACACATTTGGTCCTACTGGATTTGGATCTTTTATGAAAAAAATTATGATGTTTTTACCCGAAACACTTGTTTTAGACTAGTTTCAAGACTAGCCACAAACCTTTTTTTCCACGAAGTGTAACTCCAAAAACACAATGACTCAGAAGTTAAAATTCGTACCACAACTACTTGGATATGTTTCCTCAATGACCTCCAAATTTCACAGTCTGAATCATTCTAGAAAAAAGTTATTGTGAAAATGGTGAAATGACCTGTAAATAACACACATTAGAAAGCATCATCAAAAGAATTTATCCTCCCTTGAATTTCTATTTTCTTTACTTTACCTTCCCTCTGAAATTTGACTTAGATATCCTTTGGTTACCTCAGTCATCTGTAGATATTCAATATGCTCAAGTGTAATTAAAATGAGAGTCTTGCCTCTTATTTGTACTTTCATGTAGCTTTCTCAAGGGGTTACCTTTTAACCATCTTAACCTAATTTCCTTATTTTAGGGCTAACCCACTTCTAACCACTCTCCATAATTAGAAATTTATCCATTTACTTTATTATTTAAATAATCTTCCTTGACTTTGTCACTTCACTTTATTATTTAAATAATCCTCTTTGACTTTGTCACTTCACTTTATTATTTAAATAATCCACTTTGACTTTGTCACTTTAGTTTATTATTTAAATAATCGTCTTTGACTTTGTTACTTCACTTTATTATTTAAATAATTTATTCTTTGCAATCCCTTTGACGTTTTTGACCTTTTGGGGTTTTATGCCAACATATGAGGGTCCTCCAACTTCGTAAGGCCATAACTCTCAAACCGTGAGGAGTTATGTGACATTCCACATACCACCCAAAATGGCATGACATGTAATATCTATATAGAATAGTATTAACTTCAAATATATCAAAACTCATGCCATTATACATCAAACAAACTTGGGTCCATTACACGAAAATTTGTGCTATTGAAATTCACTACCGGACTTTCTTCAAGGGTTGATATCAATGACAACCAACCCAATTAATTAACAGATTTTGGCTATGGATATGCTAGGAAAATAGAACTCCAATTGTAGGAGGGGTGGCCTTCTTCTTATTCTTCACATTAATCCACTTTTTGGCTAAAATTGTGCCAAAAATCATCTTCATACTCATCAGATTCTAAGGGAATACACACAATAGGGAAGTGAAATATTAATCCATTCAAACCATGCTCTCTCCAACAAATAATATACCTTGGAAATCAATCTAGTGAAGTGTCAAACATCTCACTTGTAAATGGATTATTACCCTTCATTTCTTCAGCAAAAGATCCATTTCTCCTTTTGAGGTAGAAGAGAACCTCTAGTGTACTCATAGTAACCAAGAGTTTAGAAGCATGGATGGATGAAATATATGCCTCCTTAAAAGAGTTTACAAATGATTGTTTCTACATTATCTCATTTTTTTCAATGAGCAACTTTGCTTGATGTTGGACAAATTTTAGGGGATAATTTTTTCTCATGCACTAGTTTTCCATGGTTTTTCCAAAAAAGAGATTCGCTATTTCAAAAATGATTCGCCCAAATTCTATAGGATACAATTATTTTACCTTAAAAATCGCCAAAATTTAATAAAAACTATATAAAATCCTTAGAAATTTGAATATTTTTATGAAACTATCGCCAAACATTTATAGTTGGCATGGGAAGGATTAGTAAGATTCGCCAAGGTTTCTACATTTTAAAATAAATTTCCATCCTTAAAATAATCCCTGATGTTGGTCTCCCCTCACCCACAATTCTTCATTCCAGTCCAAGAAATCTCGGAAGGAAAGTGCATTGTCCCATTTAACTCATTTATTCATGAAGGAAAAAAAATCCCTAAGTTGTATATCACCAACGAAGGGGTTTTGGTATGATCCATTGAAATCAATCATTACAAGAGTGTGTTGATACCATTTACATAAAAATCCTTGATCCTCCTCACTTCCTCTAAAAGAAAATTTTATGAATTTCTTCTAGACCACAATATTCTTTTACAAAATTAATTATTCTTTCAGATATAGAAATTAAGAAGGGGAAGGAAGGCTTTAATATTTCATTTTTTCATCTATAAAAAAAAAACATTTGTTGCCATTCCTTAACTATTGAGCTTCAGTAGTTAGCCTCTTGATCATCATATTTTATTATGTACCCTTGGAATTTTCTAACTCTCCTTTACATGAATCATGTTTTTGTTTCTCTATTAAGGAGACTATCTTTTCTTATAAGCATTCAACTTTGGCTTTCTAACTGACTAGCTTGTTTTCCAATATCTCAATCTCACTTTCCACTATCAATATTGATCAAATCTACTATCCATATTTGTGGGGTTCATGTTTCCTTATCTACTCCTATTACCTCTACATATATCCTCTTGTAAATTCTCTCATGGTATTATTCCTTAATACTTTCTTATTTTTGTTCCTTTGGTTTTTCTTCAAGTCTTCCTGTATCAGTGGGGTTTAGGAAAAATTATTTCTCCTTAATTGAATCACACTTTTCTACCTGTGGAATAAGGGATAACTAGTCCCTTTTCTCGTCAATGGCCTTGACTAATCTTCATGTTGGAGATACTTCACACACACATAGTATTTATTTTTCCTATGTTTTTCCCTATGTATATTATTTATTATTCAATCTCCTATATTTTAAGGAGAATATTGATCTAGTAGAATATTCTCTTGAGTTCAAACTTTAGTTTGATCAGTTGAGTGGAGTGTAGATGACACATTGGGATCATCACCATGCAACATTAGGATCATCACCATATAATGTGCATTGTCCTTGGGATAATCACCAGACTAGTGCATTACTCATGATTCCTTGATATCCTCCTTGCTTCACTATGTTTCAGTTAGTTAACTAAAGACTGATAGACTAGTAGTTCACTCTTGTAACTTCGCGAGAGACTAGATTAGGTGGAAATTTACCCTCGTAACTGTTGGTGTGTTTCAAGGTCACTATATACAACCACTATGGTGCATTGTTTTCTCCTCCAGTGTATATTGGTTGATTTATATAGGGTATATCATGTGTAAATTATCATTCATTCATTTGGTTAATGAGAAGTCTTCCATTCTTTCTTTCCTTCTTCTCTTTTCTCAAATTTTCTATGCAACTTTGTATGTCAATTTCTATATAGATCTATTCTATGAAGGTTCAACAAATTTACATGGTATCAAAGCCAATGGATTACTGGGGAAAATACACACAAAATTATTTTTGTAGGTACCAAATATTGAAGACAATGAAAAAATGGAAATTGCAAGAGAATCCATTCTTACACCGTACAATTTATTTTCATGGAAGGAGAAGATTATAATTCATATTGAACATAGAGAGTTGTACCGGTTAACCATGAAAACATAGACAGAACCAACATCAGCCATAGAAAAATCCAAGTATCTAAATCAAATGGATGAAGCGTTTGGAACAACTTGGAGTCTCATTTCTCATTAACTCCTCTTTCACATATCCTCCTGTAAAACCACCAATGAATCCTAGACCACCATGGAAGGGTTTTTTGGAAAATAGGACAAGATAAGGGGACACATCATTGAAGTGTAATTTCTCACATTGGATGCAATAACCTTTGACAATCTCCACGATTTCTTTACCAAATATAAGGATTTGTTGTTGCAACTCAAGCCTTGCGGGGTTGATAAATCTAAGTAGGATAAAAAAATGGTTCTCACCATTCTCTCAAAATTTGGTATATAATAATATGTGCGTGTATCCACATTTCGTTTACTTAGGTACACCTATGGATCTACTTGGACAATCCCCTCTCTTGAGGCCTTTATTGAGTCTATGACACAAGAGTAGAACAAGCTCATCAATATGGGAAAAATCAAAGGCCCAAAGGCACATGCACTTACTGTGCAATATGGACGTTGTCATCAATATCATAAATATGAAGAGAAATAAAAAAAATTAAATCACATGCAAATCCAAATATTTTTCATGCTTCACATGGATTTTCTTTCTCATGAAAAAATCAGAGGTCTTTCAACACCTCATATATTTCAAATCCCTTGATGAGACAGAGTAAGGAAATAAAATCAAACTCCTTTGAATAAACAATGGGGGAGAGTATTTCAACCATGAGATACAAAATATTTGGCATGAGGAATGGATTTAGTTGCAACACATGGTTATGTATACTCTACATCAAAATAAAGTTGTTGAGCGGAAGAATAGATATCTAAAAGAGATGGCATCTTGCATGCTACATGCAAAGTCACTGCCACATAGATTATGGGATGAAGCACTTTATTGTGCAACCTACATCCAAAACATACCTCCACATAGATGTGTCAAGGATAATACTCCTTGCGAGGATTGGAGCGGCCTCAAACCGAAAGTTACCCACTTCCATATTTTCATTTCACTTGCATGGGACAAGATTCCCTTTGAGAAGAGGAAGGCACTTGATCCACATAGCACATAGTTCATATTTTTTGGATACCCCTATGGTGTGAAGTGATACAGACTCATTGATCTTTGCTCAGACTGACTCATTATTGAGCATAGTTTCTAATTCGAGGAAAGTGTCTTGCATGTAACTCAACAACTACATCCAGACATTGTTGTTCTTCCACCCGTCAGAGATGATGAGCATGCACATGTGTCGAATCTTCTTCATATGAGATTTATGATTCATAGGATTTAGATGATCCAGAAGTAGAGTCAGTAAAATCAAATAAAGAGTCAATTCATCTACATGCAGATGTAGATCTTGAGGAGAGGCCCGACTGAGCCAAGGCTATTCTTTAGGATGCAGGGGATCGTGTTGGGGATATAGATGATACTAGGAGGGCACAATATCATTTTGAGGAGTCTCCTCTTTCATTCACTACCACTAAACCATTGCCACCCAGGAATATTTTCTTGGTTCAATATTCATATCGACAGTCTTATGGCGAAGCTGCTAAAAATCCCTTTTGGGAATCGACCATGAAGGAGGAGTACAACTGTCTCCTCGAGAACCAGAATTCAGATATGGTTCTCCTTTCTTAAGGAAGGAAATATGTCAGGTGCAGATGGGTCTATAAGACTAAGAGAACAATGGATGGATATATTAGTAGATACAAATCCAAGCTAGTTGCCAAAGTCTTTCAACAGGTGCATGGCATTGACTATGATAAGGCCTTCACTCTAGTAGCGAAGATGGATTCCATATGTTTTTCACTTTTCGTTGTTTCAACCAAGGGATGTGAATTCCATCATATGGATGTGAAGAATGCATTTATTCATGGTGATATTTGTGAGTAGATCTATATGGAGAATCCCTAGGAATTTATGCAAGATTCATATTTGGAATGTCGACTAAAGAACTCTCTTTATGGTATGTCAAGATGGACACATACCTTCTTTCATAGAACTTTTTACATTGTAAGTGAAACATGAATGTTTACGTGCTCAAGACGGCTAATTCACTTCTACTCCTAGTTATGTATGTCGATGATTTGTTGATCATGGGTTGCTCAAATTGAGCGATTGTTGTAGTCAAGAGGACTCTACATGACAGGTTCTTGATGATGGACATGGGTCTCCTACATTTATTCATTGGACTCAATATCAGTCAGGATGCATCAAACATCAAAATGTCTCAGGCCAAGTATGCACGAGATCTCCTTGAGATATTTCACATGACAGAATCCAAGTCTACCCTAAATCCTTTCCTATGAGGAGTCAGACTTGAGGATGGTGGGGACACTCCAGTGGTTGAAAACAAATTGTATAGACAATTATTGGGGATCTTGTTTTATCTCAGACATTCCAGACCAAATCTCTCTAGGTTCATACAGGATCCCCATCAGCTACATTCGAAGGATTCAAATCTTATCCTTCGATACATACAAGGCACCATCACCTTTAAGATTCACTATCCATAAAAATCTACATTGGATCTAATAAGGATCACTGATCGTAACTGGGCTAGTGATAGAATTGATCACAAGTCGACATCTAGTTACTCACTCAATCTTGGTTCCAGGCCTATATGTTGGTTGAGAAAGAAGCAGGTTTTTATTTGTATATCTTCAGTCGAGGAAGAGTACAGAGGAGTAGTTAACATAACCATTTAGGCTATGTGGCTACAACATTGTCTCATTGGGTTGAGAATTCAGTTTCATTAGTCGATAGTTATCTAGTGTGAAAACCAGAGCACTCAAAAGTTATGCAGAGATCCATTTTAGAGGTAGCGGATGAAGCACATCGAGATCCACATGCACTATTGCAGTTACTTCACACACATATAGAATTTATTTTTCCTAATTTTTTTCCTTGGTTATTAGTTATTATACAATATCCTATATTTTAGGGAGAATATCCCTGTAGGGAGAATATTCTCTTCAGTTTGATCAGTTGAGTGGAGTCTAGATGCTACATTGGGATTACCACCATGCAACATTGGGATCATAAAAAAGTAATGCAAATTTTTCTTGGGATCATCACAAGACTACTGCATTACCCTTGATTCCTTGATCTCCTCCTCATGGCACATTCTTTTAGTCAGTTAACTGAAGAGTAATAAACTAGTTGACTCATCTAGGTGGTAATTCACTCTCGTAACTACCCAAGAGACTATACTAGGTGGAAGTTTACTCCCGTAACTACTGGTGTGTGTATAGATCATTCTATACTACCACTATGGTGCATTGGATTCTCCTCCAGTGCACATTGGTTGAGTTATACAGAGTATTTCAAGTGTAAATTATCAATTATTCATTTGGTTAATGAAAATTATTTTGTTCTTTATCTCTTGCTTCTTATTTCTCAATTTGTCTCTGCAAATGTGTGTGGTATTTTCTAGATAGATATTTTATATGTAGTTTTAACACATTTACATGGTATAAGATCTGATGGACTGCTAAGAAAAAGAAACACTGAATTATTTTTACAGATATCAAAGATTGAAGACGACGGAAAAATGGAATTTCGAAAAGAATTCATTCTTACACCTTACAATTACTATGCATGGAAGGAGAGGATAATCATTCATATTTGAAGAAGAGGATTGTATATGTTAACCATGAACATGAAAACGTAACCAATGTTAGCCATAGAAAAATCCAAGTATATAAATCTAATGGATGAAGAATTCAAAACAATTTGTAGTCTCATTTATCTCGATTTCCTTTTTCACATACATTCCTGTAAAAAACCCCATGGAAGGGCTCTTTGGAAAATAGGATGATATGAGGGGACACATGCTCAAGGTGTAATTTCTCGCATTGGATCCAAAAATCTTCCACAATCTCCAATATTTCTTTACAAAATTTAAGGATTTAATGTCGCAACTCAAGGCTTATGGGGTTGATAAATCTGAGGAGAAACAAATGGTTCTCACCATTCTCTCCAAACTTGGTCCAAAATTCTCATTGTATTAAGTAAGATTCACCTCTGGCGCCACCTAGAATATGCCTTCTCTTTAGGAATTTATCGAATCTCTCACACAAGAGCAGACCAAGCTCGTCAACATGGGAAAAATCAAAGGACCAAAGTTTCATGCACTTACTGTGCAAGATAAAAGAGGTCATAAATATCAGAAATATACAGATAAATAAAAAAGGAAAGCACATGCAAATCTGAATAAGGAAGGGTACTCAAAATTCTTCAGTGATGCCTCTGGATCCAAAGGTAAAAAGGGAAGAAAAGGGGAGAAATGTGCATACTTCCATAAAGGATTCCACCCAAAATCTGCATGCATGCAAAAAAACATAGATCTGATGAATAAAATAATTCAAAAAAATAACCTTGGAGATCGCATCCCCAAGGGTGCCAAGAAGAAGGAGCTAGAAGATCAGAATCCCAAGAAAGACAATTCTATCCATGCCTTAATCTCTATCAACTCCTCTATCGATGTTTGGATCGTAGATTCAGGAGAATCACATCACATCGCTACCACAAAAGTAGTCTATTCTTCATTGGATGCATGAAATGGTCATCCTATTCTAATGGGGGACAACTATCCAATAGAGGTCACCGATAAAGGAAGGATTGAGCTCACCAACAAAAGATTTGAGAATGTGTTGCACGTTCCCAAACTTTTTGTCAATATTCTCTCCATGTATCAGATGACTAACTCCGACACTATAAAGAAATTCATATTCACACCTAATTCAATCGACATCTATCGCATGCAAAACAATTCCATGGTTTCTACAGATGCGGTAAATAATCAATCTAGATTGTATACATTTTTTGAATCTATTGAACCAAATTATGCTTTACTACTTACCCATGCTGACGAAAGTAGTAGGAAATGGCACGAAAGGTTCAAGCATTTAAATTTTAGATATTTTCAATAGATTAGCAAGAAAGGATGGGTTGATGGTCTTCTAGACATCCATTTCTCCAAAGGAATCTATGAGGGTTGTGTTCTTGGAAAACACCATCAAGAGAAATTTGACAAAGGAAATAATCAGAGAGCTTCCTCTCCTTTATATCTGATCCATAGTGACCTCATGAGCCCTTTTCCACATCCATAAATCAACAAAGCAAGGTACATGCTCATTTTTGTTGATATTTTCTCACGTTTCACATAGATTTTCTTTCTCAAGAAAAAATTAGAGGTCTTTCAACACCTCAAGAACTTGAAAGCCATGCTTAAGACACAATGAGGAAATGAAATCAAAGTCCTCCAAAATGATAACGGGGGAGAGTATGTTAACCATGAGATCCATAATATTTGTCATGAGACAGGGATTCAATTGCAGCACACAGTTCCCCATACTTAGCAGCAAAAAGAAGTTGATGAGCAGAAAAAAAGATATCTAAAAGAGATGGCATTTTGCATGCTACATGCAAAGTCTCTTCCACGGAGATTATAATCCAAAGCACTGAATTGTGCAACCTACATACAAAATAGGTCTCTTCATATATATTTCAAGGATAAAACCCTCTACGAGGCTTGGAGCAGCCTCAAACTGGAAGTGGCCTACTTTCATATTTTTGGTTCACGTGCATGTGCTTGAATTCCCTCTCAAAAGAGGAAGGAACTTGATCCACAAAGAACAAAGTGTATCTTTGTTGTATACCTCGATGGTGTGAAGGGATACATATTTATTGATATTTACTTGGACCATATCATCATTGAGAGAAATGTATAATTCGAGGAAAGTGTCTCACATGTACCTCAGCAGCCGCATGCAAACACCTTTATTCTTCCACCTATCCAAGATGATGAGAATGCACATGCCGAATCTTCTACAAATGAGATTTTTGATTCATAGGATTTAGATGATCCAAATACAGATTCAGTGCATGGATATGCAAATGTAGAGCAAGAGTCGAGGCCCAAGTGGGCTCATACTAGTCTTTAGGATGCATGGGATATTGTTGGGGATCCAGCTGATCCTTGAAGGAATCGATCTGAATTCGAGGAGCCTCCTCTTTCACTCACTTAAACTGAAATATTTCTATCGAGGCATCCTTTCCTAGTTTAGTGTTTAGATCCAAAGTATTATGGCGAGGCTGTTGGAAATCCCTTTTAGGAATCTGCTGTGTAGGAGGAGTACAACTCCCTCCTAGAGAACCAGACTTGGGATATGGTTCCCCTTCCTTCTGGAAGGAAACTTTTTAGGTTCATATGGTTCTACAGGACCAAGAGCATAGTGGATGGACATATTAGTAGATAAAAATATAGGCTAGTTGCCAAAGGTTTTCAGTAGGTGCATGGCATTGACTATGATGAGACCTTCGCTCTAGTAGTGAAGATGGATTCCATAGTTTGGAACTTCCCATTGTGGAAACCAGGGGATGGGAATTCCATCAGATGGACATGAAGAATTCATTTCTTCATGGCAATCTCTGTGAGGAGATCTATATGGAGTATCCCCAGGGATCTATGTAGGATTCATATTTGGTTTTTCGACTAAAGAAATCTATTTATGGCCTCAAGAAGGCTCTGAGGGAATGGTATTCCAAGATGGACCCCTACCTTCTATCAAAAAACTTTGTACGTTCTAAATCATACACGAATTTTTACGTGCTCAGGACGGTTGATTCACTTCTACTCTTAGTTATATATGTTGATGATTTGTTGATCACTGATTGCTCAAATTCAATGATTGATGTATTCAAGAGGACATTTCATGACCGGTTCTTAATGAAAGACATGGGTCCACTACACTTATTCCTTGGACTTGATATCAGTCAGGATGCATCATGCATCAAACTTTCTCCGGCCAATTATGCAGAAGATCTCCTTGAGAGATTTCACATGATAGGCTGCAAGTCTTCCCTGACTCCTTTCCTATTAGGAGTCAAACTTGAGGATGGCAGGGACACTCCACTGGTTGAAAACACACTATACAAACATCTAGTGGGGAGCTTGTTGTAACTCACACACTCCAAATCAGACCTCTCCTATGCAATTGGTGCAATATCCAAGTTCATGCAGGAGACACATGAGATACATTGGAAGGATGCAAATCATATCCTTTGATACGTATAGGGCATAATCACCTTTGGGATTCATTATGCAATATACTCTATAATGGATCTCATCGGGTTTAATGATTCTGACTAGGTTGGCAATAACACTGATTGCAAGTCCACATATGGTTACTCACTCAATCTTGGTTCTGGGCCTATCTGTTGGTTGATCAAGAAGTAGGATTATGTTTCTCTATCTTCAGCCGAGGCAGAGTACAAAGGGGTAGTTGACACAACCATTTAGGCTATGTGGCTACCAAAGTTTCTCACTAAGTTTGGAATTCATTTTCATTGGCCGATCATCATTTGTTGTGACAAACAAAGCACTCTAAAGTTCTGCAGAGATCCAGTTCAGAGGAAGTATACCAAACACATCAAGATCCACATGAAATACATACGAGACTTAGTACATGAGGTATCATCGACATGGAGTTCTATCCTTCAGTGGAATAGACTGCAAACATCTTCATTGAGCATAAGTTTCATTCTCTATGAGGTTGTCTTGGAGTGAAGGACACAATTTCCTAGCAATTGACAATTATTCCCTTTACATACATTGTACCTTGAGGGGCGGGGTTTACTATGACATTTTCCATCTTTCCTCAATTTATTTCAGTGTATCTTTTGTATTTGGACACCTAACATGGCCTTGTTGTTGGGAAAAATTATTTATTTTCACCATAGTGATGTTCAAGGGGTAGGGGAGAATGTTGGAGTTACTTCACACACACCTACAGTTTATTTTTTCTAAGGTTTTCCCTTGTTTATTAGTGATTATTCAGTCTCCTATATTTTAGGAAGAATATTCCTCTAGGGAGAATATTCTCTTCAATTTTCACTTCAGTTTGATCATTTGAGTGGAGGCTAGATGCTACATTGGGATTATCAACATGCAGCATTGGGATCATCTCTAGATAATGCACATTTTCCTTGGGATCATCAATAGACTAGCGCATTACCCATGATTCACTTATCTCATCACCTCACTTTGTTTCAGTCAGTTAACTGAAGACTGATAGACTAGTTAACTCAGCTAGGTTGCAATTCACTCTCGTAACTTCCTAAGAGACTATACTATGTTGCAGTTTACTACTGTAATTTATGGTCTGTGTCCAAATCACTCTATACCATCACTATTATGCATTTTATTCTCCTTTAGTGCGCATCGTTTGGGTTATACAAAGTATTTCAGGTGTAAATTATCAATTATTCATTTGGTTAATGATAATTATTCCATTCTTTCTCTCTTGCTTCTTCTTTCTCAATTTCTCTCTGCAAATGTGTGTGGTATTTTCTAGCTAGATATTTTATGTACAGGTTAAACACATTTACATGCACCACATCCGAGACTTAGTAAACGGGGGGATCATCAACCTACATTTCTGTCCTTCAACAGAATAGACTCTAAACATCTTCACCAGGACATTCACTGATAAAATGTTTTGTTATCACATAAATTTGTCATGGGTGATATGCAGTTATTGTTAAGACCTAGGTCTACACCTCTGCTGAGTCTCTCTATTTTCTGCATACTTTCCTATAAGTTTTCCTCTTCATTCATTCATTTGGTTAATGAGAATTATTCCATTCTTTCTTTCATGCTTCTCTTTTCTCATATTTTCTCTACAACTTTGTATGTAAATTCATATATATATATATCTATTCCATGAAGTTTCAATAAATTTACATGGTATCAAAGCTGACGGACTACTAGGGAAAATACACACAAAAATATTTTTGTAGGTACCGAATATTGAAGACAACAAAAAGATGGAAATTGCAAGATGATTCATTCTTACACCGTACACTTTATTTGCAAGGAAGGAGAAGATTATAATGCATCTTCAAGGAAGAGGGTTATACCAGTTAACCATGAAAACATAGAAAGAATCAACATCATCCACGGAAAAATCCAAGTATCTAAATCAAATGGATGAAGTGGTTGAAACAATTTGCAGTCTCGTTTCCCCTTAACTCCTCTTTCATATATCCTTCTGTAAAACCCCCAATGAATCCTGGACCACCATGGAATGGTTTTTTGGAAAACAGGATGAGATGAGGGGACACATGATCGAGGTGTAATTTCTCACATTGGATGCAAAAACCTTTGAAAATATCCACAATTTCTTTACCAAATATAAGGATTTGTTTTCGCAACTCAAGGCTTGCAGGGTTGATAAATCTAAGTAGGATAAAAAAATTGTTCTCACCATTCTCTCCAAATTTGGTTTGGAATAATCAATGTTTGTATCCACATTTCATTTAGTTAGGTCCACCTCTGGATCTACTTGGATAGTGCCCTCTCTTGAGGCCTTTATTGAGTCTATGACACAAGAGTAGAACAAGCTCACCAATATGAGAAAAATCAAATGCCCAAAGTCACATGCACTTACTGAAATATAAAGAGAAACAACAAAAGAAAATTACATGAAAATCCAAAAAAATTTCATGCTTCACATGGATTTTCTTTCTTAGGAAAAAATCAAATGTCTTTCAACACCTCAAAGATTTCAAAGCCCTTGGTGTGACAGAGTATGGAAGTAAAATCAAAGTCCTCTGAATAGTTAATGGGGGAGATTATTTCAACCATGAGATACAAAATCTTTGGCATGAGGAAGGGATTTAGTTGCAGAACATGGTTCTATATACTCTACAACAAAACAAAGTTGTTGTGGAAGAATATATCTCTAAAAGAGATGGCATCTTGCATGGTACATGCAAAGTCACTTCCATAGAGATTATGGTCTGAAGCACTTTATTGTGAAACCTACTTCCAAAACAGATCTCCCCACAGATTTTTCAAGGATAATACCCCTTGTGAGGATTGGAGCAGCCTCAAACAAAAATTTGCCCACTTCCATATTTTTAGTTCACATGCATGGGCCAGGATTCCCTCTGAGAAGAGGAAGGCACCTGATGCACATAGCACATAGTTTCTCTTTATTGGCTACCCTTATGATGTGAAGGGGTAAAAACTCATTGATCTATCCTCAGACTGACTCATCGTTGACCATAGTGTCCAATTCGAGTAAAGTGTCTCGCATGTACATCAACAACCACATGCAAACACATTTGTTCTTCCACCAGTCAAAGATGATGATCATGTTGATGTGTCAAATCTTCTGCATATGAGCGTTACGATTCATAGGATTCTTATGATCCTGATGTAGAGTCAGTACAATCATATATAGATTCAGTTCATCCAGATGCATATGTAGAGCCTGAGTAGAGGCCCAAGTGGGCCAAAACTACTCTTCAGGATGTAGGGGATCTTGTTGGGGATCGAGCTGATACTAGGAGGACTCGATCTCATTTCGAGGAGTCTCCTCTTGCACCCACTACCACTGAACTGATGCCACCCAAGAATATTTTCTTCGTTCAATCTTGAAATCCACAGTCTTATGGCAAGGTTGCTAGAAGTTTTTTTTGGGAATCCACCATGAAGGAGGAGTACAACTCCCTCCTCGGGAACTAGAATTAGGATTTGGTTCCCCTTTCTTCAGGAAGGAAACCTGCTAGGTGTAGATGGGTCTATAGGAATAAGAGAGCAAAAAATGGACATATTAGTAGATACAAATCCATTCTAGTTTCCAAAGGCTTTTAATAGGTGCATAGCATTGATTATGATGAGACCTTCACTCCAATAGAAAAGATGGATTCCATATGTTTTTCACTTTCCATTGTCACAACCAAGGGATGGGAAGTCCATCATATGGAAGTGAAGAATACATTTATTCATGGTGATGTTTGTGAGGAGATCTATATGGAGCATCCCCAAGAATTTATGTAGGATTCATCTTTGTTATATCGATTGAAGAAATCTCTTTATGGACTCAAGCAGGGTCCAAGGGTATGGTAATAAAAAATTGACACCTACCTTCTTTCATAGAAACTTTTACATTGTAAGTCAAACATGAATGTTTACATGTTCAAGATGGTTGATTCACTTCTACTCATAGTTTTGTATGTTGATTATTTGTTGATCACGTGTTGCTCGACTTCAATGATTGTTCTAGTCAATAGGATTCTACATGAAGGTTCTTGATGATGGACATGGTTTTGCTACATTTCTTCCTTGGACTCAAGATCAGTCAGGATGCATCAAACATCAAAATGTCTCAAGCCAAGTATGCATGATATCTCCTTGAGAGATTTCACATGACAAACTCCAATTCTACCTCGAATCCTTTCCTATTAGGAGTCAGACTTGAGGATGGTGGGGACACTCCACTGGTTAAAAGCACATTGTTTAGATAGCTAGTGGGGAGATTGTTGTATCTCACACATTCCAGAATAGATCTCTCTTATGCAATTGGAGCAGTCTTGAGGTTCATGCAGGAGCCCCATGAGCTACATTGGAAGGATTCAAAGCTTATCCTTCGATATGTACAAGGCACCATCTCCTTTGGGATTCACTATGCAGAAAAATCTACAATGGATATAATCAAGATCAAATGATCCTAACTAGGTTGGTGATAGAATTGATCACAAGTTGACATTTGGTTACTCAGTCAGTCTTGGTTCCGAGCCTATCTATTGGCCGAGAAAGAAAAAGGTTATTATTTCTCTATCTTCAGTCGAGGAAGGGAATAGAGGGGTAGTTAACATAACCATTCAAACTATGTGGCTACAACATTTTCTCACTAAGTTGAGAATTTAGTTTCATTAGTCAATAGTCATCTAGTGTGACAATAAGAAAACTCTGAAGTTATGTAGAGATCCATTTCAAAGGTAGTGGATGAAGCACTTCAAGATCCACATGCACTATTTGAGTTATTTCACACATCTAGGATTTATTTTTCCTAAGGTTTTTCCTTGTTTATTAGTCATTATTCGGTCTCCTATATTTTAGGAATAATATCCCTTTAGGGATAATATTCTCTTTAGTTTGATCAGTTTAGTGCAGTTTAGATGCTACATTGGGATTATCACCATGAAAGACTGGGATCATCAAAAAATAATGTGAATTTTCCTTGGGATCATCTCCAGACTTGTGCATTACCCTTGATTCCTTGATATCCTCCTCACTTCACTTTGTTTCAGTCAATTAACTGAAGAGTAATAAACTAGTTAACTCAACTAGGTGGCAGTTCACTCTCGTAACTACCTGAGAGACTAGAATAGGTGGCATTTTACTCTCGTAACTATTGTTGTGTGTCCATATCACTATAGACTACCACTATGGTGCATTGGATTCTCCTCTAGTGCACATTGGTTGAGTTATACATAGTATTTCATCTGTAAATTATCAATTATTCATTTGGTTAATGAGAATTATTCCATTCTTTATCTCTTGCTTCTTCTTTCTCAATTTGTCTCTTGAAATGTGTGTGGTATTTTATAGATAGATATTTTATATGCAGGTTCAACACATTTATGTGGTATCATACCTGGTGGACTTCTAAGCAAAAGAAACACCGAATTATTCTTGTTGGTACCAAAGATTGAAGACGACGAAAAAATCGAATTCCCAAAAGAATTCATTCTTACACCTTACAATTACTTTGCATGGAAGGAGAGGATAATCATGCATGCTCAAAGAAGAGGATTGTATAGGATAACCATGAACAAGGAAATATAACCAACATCCTCCATAGAAAAATCCAAGTATATAAATCTAATGGATGAAGCATTCAAAACAATTTGTAGTCTCATTTCTCTCGATCTCCTTTTTTGCATATCTTCCTGTAAACCCCCCCATGGAAGGGATCTTTGGAAAATAGGATGATATGACTGGACACATGCTTGAGGTGTAATTTCTCACATTGGATACAAAAACCTTCCACAATCTCCAATATTTCTTTACAAATTTAAGGATTTATTGTAGCAACTCAAGGCTTATGGGGTTGATAAATCTAAGGAGGAGAAACAAATGTTTCTCACCATTCTCTCCAAACTTGGTCCTAAATTATCATTGTTCATATCCACATTGAATTCAGTTAGATTCACCTCTTGCACCACCTAGATTATGCCTTGTGTTGAGGGATTTATCGAATCTCTGATAGAAGAGCAGACCAAGCTCATTAACATGTGAAAAATCAAAGGCCCAAAGTTGCATGCACTTAATTTGGAATATGAAAGAGGTCATGTATATCATAAATATAAATATAAATATAAAAGGAAAGAACATGAAAATCTGAAGAAGGAAGAGTATTCAAAATCCTTCAGTGATGCCTCTGGATCCAAAGGTGAAAAGGGAAGAAAAGGTGAGAAATGCACATGCTGCCATAAAGGAGTCCATCCAGGATCTGCATGCATGCATAAACATATAGATTTGATAAGTAAAATAATTTAGAAAAATAACCTTGGATATTGCATCCCCGAGGGTGCCAAGAAGAAGAAGCCAAAAGATAAGAATCCCAAGAAAGGAAATTATATCCATGCCTTAATATCCATCAACTCCTCTCTCAATGCTTGGATCATAGATTCAGGAGAATCACATCACACGGCTGCCACAAAAGTAGTCTATTCTTCATTGGATGCATGAAATGTTTGTCTTATTCTGATGGGGGACAAGTATCTAGTAGAGATCACCGATAAAGGAAGGATTGAAGTCACCAACGAAAGGTTCGAGAATGTTTTGCATGTTCCCAAACATTTTGTCAATCTTCTCTCCATGTATCAGATGAATAACTCTGGCACCAAAAATAAATTCATATTCACACCTGATGAAATGGACATCTATGACATGCAAACCAATTCCATGGTTTCTACCGGTGAGGTAAATCATCAATCTAGATTGTATACATTTTCTAAATCTATTGAACCAAATTCTTCTTTACTACTTACCCATGCTCACAAAAGAAGTAGGATATGACACGAAAGGTTTGGCATTTAAATTTTAGATATTTGCAATAGATTAGCAAGAAAGGATGGGTTGATGGTCTTCTAGACATCCATTTCTCCAAAGGAATCTCTGAGGGTTGCATTCTTGGAAAACAACATCAAGAGAAATTTTACAAAGGAAATAATCAGATAGCTTCCTCTCCTTTAGATCAGATCCATAGTGACCTCATGGGACATTTTCCACATCCATCAATCAGGAAAGTGAGGTATGTGCTCATTTTTGTTGATGATTTCTCACGTTTCACATAGATTTCCTTTCTCAGGAAAAAATCAGAGGTCTTTCAACACCTCAAAAACTTCAAAGCCCTTCTTAAGACATAGTGAGGAAATAAAATCAAAGTCCTCCAAAATGATAGCGGAGGAGAATATGTAAGCCATGATATCTAGAATCTTTGTAGTGAGGTAGGGATTCAATTGGATCGCACGGTTCCCTATACTACGCAACAAAATGAAGTTGATGAGGAGAAAAAAAAGATCTCTAAAAGAGATGTCATCTTGCATGCTACATGCAAAGTCACTTCCACATAGATTGTGGGCCAAAGCACTCAATTGTGAAACCTACATCCAAAATAGGTCTCTTGATATATATTTCAAGGATAAAACTACCTACGAGGCTTGGAGCAGCCTCAAATCAGAAGTGGCCCACTTTTATATTTTTGGTTCACGTGCATGTGCCTAAATTCTCTTTGAAAAGAGGAAGACACTTGATCCATGGACAACATAGTGTATATTTTTTCTATACCCCGATGGTGTGAAGGGATACATAATTATTTATCTTTCATTGGCCCATCTCATAATTGAGCGAAGTGTAGAATTCAAGGAAAGTGTCTCGCATGTACCTCAGCAGCTGCATGCAAACACCTTTATTCTTCCACCTGTCCAAGATGATGAGCATGCACATGTTGACTCTTATACATATGAGATTTATGATTCATATGATTAAGATGATCCAAATACATATTTAGTATAGTCAGACGTGGAGTCAGTGCATGCAGATGAAGATGTAGAGCCAGAGTCGAGGCCCAAGTGGGCTCTTACTAGTATTTCGGATGCATGGGATCTTGTTGGGGATCCAGCTGAGAATCGGAGGAATCGATCTGATTTTGAGGAGCCTCCTTTTTTCCTCACTTCCACTAAACTATTTCTACCAAGGAATACTTTCTTGGTTCAGTCTTCAGATCCGCGGTCTTATGGTGAGGCTGCTGGAAATCCATTTTGGGATTCCGCCATGTAGCAGGAGTACAACTCCCTCCTTGAGAACCATACTTGGGATATAGTTCCCCTTCCCTCTCGAAGGAAAATGGTTAGGTGAAGATGGGTCTAAATGACCCAGAGAATATTGGACAGACATATTATTAGATACAAAGCCATGCTAGTTGCCAAAAGATTTCAGCAGGTGCATGGAATTGACTACGATGATACCTTCGCTCTAGTAGCGAAGATGGATTCCATAGTTTGGATCTTCCCATTGTGGAAACTAAGGGATGGGTAGTCCATCATATGGATGTGAAGAATGAATTTCTTCATGGAAATCTCTCTGAGGAGATCTATATGGATAATCCCCATGGATCTATGCAAGATTCATATTTGGTCTGTTGACTGAAGAAGTCTCTTTATGGCCTCAAATAGGCTCTGAGGGCATGGTATTTCAATATGGAATCCTACCTTCTATCAAATAAATTTGTACATTGTAAATCCTACCCAAATGTTCTCAGGACGGTTGATTCACTTCTACTCTTAGTTATATATGTTGATGATTTGTTTATCACCAAATGCTCAACTTAAGTGATTGTTGTATTCAAGAGGATTCTGCATGACCAGTTCTTGATGACAGACATGGGTCCACTGCATTTTTTCCTTAGACTCAATATCATTCAAGATTCATCATGCATCAAAGTTTCTCATGCCAAGTATGCAGAAGATCTCCTTGAGATATTTCGCATGACATATTGCAACTCTGCCCTGACTCCTTTCCTATTAGGAGTCAAACTTGAGGATGGCGGGAACACTCCACTATTTGAAAACACATTGTACAAACACATAGTGGGGATCTTGTTCTTTCTCACACACTCCAAACCAAACCTCTCCTATGCAGTTGGTGCAATCTCCAAGTTCATGCAGGAGACACATGAGCTATATTGGAAGGATGAAAAGCATATCCTTAGATATGTATAGGACATCATTACCTTTGGGATTCATCATGAAACATACTCTACATTGGATCTCATTGGGTTCAATGATTCTGACTAGGTTGGACATAGCACTGATCGAAGGTCCACATTTGGTTACTCATTCAGTCTTGGTTCCAGGTCTATCTGTTGGTCGATAAAAAAGGAGGCTACTATTTATCTATCTTCAGCTGAGGTAGAGTAGAGAGGGCTAGTTGACACAACCATTCAGGCTATGTGGCTACAAAATTTTCTCACTAGGTTGGGAATTCAGTTTCATTGGTCGATTGTCATCTGTTGTGACAACCAGAGCAATATGAAGTTCTAAAGAGATCCAGTTCAGAGGAAGAGGACCAAGAACATCAAGATCCACATGAACTACATCTGGGACTTAGTACATGAGGTGTCATTGACCTACAGTTATGTCCTTTAGCAGAATAGACTGCAAACATCTTCACCAATATCTTCATTGAGCAGAAGTTTCATTCTTTGTGAGGTTGTCTTGGATTGAAGGACACAATTTCCTAGCAATTGTCAATTCTTCTTTTTACATACATTGTACCACGAGCAGGGGATTTACTATGATGTTTTCCCTCTTTCCTAAATTTATTTTAGTGTATATTTTATATTTGGGTACCTAACATGGCCTTGTTGTTGGGACCCATTCTTTATTTTCACCATAGTGATGTTTAGGGGGGGGGTGTTGGAGTTACTTGACACACACCTACGATTTGTTTTTCCTAATGTTTTCCCTTGTTTATTAGTCATTATTCAGTCTCCTATATTTTAGGAAGAATATTCCTCTAGGGAGAATATTCTCTTCAATTTTCACTTTAGTTTGATCAGTTGAGTGGAGGCTAGATGCTACATTGGGATTATCACCATGCAACATTGGGATCATCACCAGCTAATGTACATTTTCCTTGGGCTCATAACTAGACTAGACGATTACCCAAGATTCATTTATCTCATCACTTCACTTTTTTTCAGTCAGTTAACTGAAGACTGATAGACTAGTTAACTCATCTAGGTTGCAGTTCACTCTTCTAACTTCCCGAGAGACTAGACTAGGTGGCAGTTTATTCCTGTAATTGTCGGTGTGTCTCTATATCACTTTATACCACCACTATGATGCATTTTATTCTCCTACAGTGCACATCGTTTGGGTTATACAAAGTATTTCATGTGTAAATGATCAATTATTCATTTGGTTAATGATAATTATTCCATTCATTCTCTCTTCCTTCTTCTTTCACAATTTCTCTCTGCAAATGTGTGTGGTATTTTCTACCTTGATATTTTATGTATAGGTTCAACACATTTACATGCACTACCTATGAGACTTATTAAAGGAGGGGATCATCAACCTACATTTATGTCCTTCAGCAGAACAGATTGTAGACATCTTCACCAAGAAATTCACTGAGAAAAAGTTTTGTTATCTCATAAAGTTGTCACGGGTCATATGTAGTTATTGTTAAGACCTAGGTCTACACGTCTACCAATTCTCTCTATTTTCTACATACCTTCCTATAAGTGTTTCCTCTTTTGGTTGATAAATTCAAGTTAGTCAAGTAGTATTCGCACATAAAAACTATGAGAAATATGAGAATATAGAGCACTCTGTTTCGGGCTTGAAATACAAGAAAACATGCGGGGTTCAATTTTCAACTGCAAATATCACATGCTCATTTCATATGAATGACTGTCGTATATTCAGAGTTTCAAATTCACACAAGGATTAATGATCATACATAAAATCTAAAGTCCTGAAGTAGTGAGAGGTTACCACATCAACCAGAAGAAAGTGACTTCGTGAGATTTTCATCAAAAGGTGTCGAAGTCCCAAAGTAAATCTGATTCATTGAATTCTAAAGACATGCATCGATAGATCTAACACTTAGGAACTGTGACACTTTAGAGGATTGGACGAGCAAGCAGAATAAAACTCCCGAAGCCCGAACCACCAAAGTGAATCTTAACCATCCAAGAAAAGAGGAAATGTGGAGGTATATCTCTCACTTCAGAGATAGAACTCCCTGAAGGATTGTAAAATATATGCATTGAAAAGGCCTAAATCTCAAATTTCCAAAATAATTGTGGACCGTTGATCTCAAATCAACAAGAACCATTGATCTTGGTAGAATTATCATCAGAAGTATCAAAGTCCTGAGGAGTCAAAGTCCCGAAGTAATGTTAAGCTTGTTATCCCTGATTTCTAGGGATAACTAGGAGATCATGTCTTGACGCCCACAGATCCTAGACATGGAGTAATGAGAGAAGGATTGACCTGAGCATGGCCATGGAGGGCCCATCCTTCTCTTCTTTCATCAGATTCATCTTGTCAGCAGCAACAACATCCATCACCATCAGGCTGGTCTTGTATCAGAGAAGGCTCTTGCTCCATGAGGTACTTGGTCTAGGTATCATGGTATGTGTCACTTTTGATCATTATAACCTTTGGATATATGAATCTTAAATCCTTTATCTCTGACGATTGCTTGGATCTTACATTAACCCACTTGACCATGATTGGTGGGATTGACAGGATGTCCTAGCAAGCATGTACCCATAGGTTTTGGTTTGCCAGCGGAGTGATTTCTGAAGATCCATCATCCACTCCCATCATACCATCACTTTTTCATCTTATCTCCCACTCATCTGTCCCATTCCCCTTGTCCGGGCATTAGGATGATCTGTTTGTGGGGTTGCACCTTATCTCATGGGAAGAAGGTGCTAAAGGCCCAGAAGGTAAAAGCAGCTAGTAAAAGATAAAAGCCTCAAAATGAAACCTTGAGATTCCTCGCCTAGGGATTCCCAAGAACGAAATAAAAAGCCTCTCAGCAAGAAACAAGAGGGACCCAAACAAAAATTACAAAACAAGACCTAGCCAAGAGGATAGGGGGTCTCATCATGAGCCAACCTTTTATGTTCATGGGTACCTAGCAGCATGACATTACCACTATCTAGTTACCACACCAGGGTAGTGACCTTTGGTTGCATGGCCAAGGGAAAGTGGGTCTCATCACAAGCAAACCTTATCATGTCTATGAAAGTGCTTGTGGGTAACACTGTCAGCTTTGGTCACCTTGCCAAGGCAGTGTCCTATAGCTAGTCCTTGAAATAAAAAGGAAAAGAAAGTAAAGAAAAGAAAATAATAAAGGAAAGAAAGGGCTTGGAAAAAGGTGCATCCATGATGGGTACAACTCACCTTCTACAAAGGCACCCACAGGTAATATCATGCATCCCTGGCTCTCACTCTACCTGTATGTTTGGACATCCCTTATCCGCACCACCTCATTTTACATGGCTTGAAAGATCCCCCTTGGAGAGTTTCCTTTCTTTATGGATACTAGCCCAATAGGGTGTCTTGTCATTTTCTTCAAACTTGTATTGTACGTCTTTGTAATGTCTTTGAGCCATTGGATGATATATCAAGGTTTTTACGCATGTGTTTGATAATATTAATGATGAAACATGATTAACATTTTTTGTGATCCCTGTGACTAATGAGCCCATGGAGGGTGAAGTTTTTGATGTGCAGGTCCATGCCCGATGGACAGGTACCATTTGGATCGGTACACATGGGGAGATGATTAGCTCAGACCTCCATGGGGCTGAAGAGCCTAGCAGATGGTTGCTGAGACCCTTCAGAGGGGTAGAGACAGGACATTTCTTGATTGATATTTTGCACCTAAGAATAAGAAGGACATTTTACTAGAGGCACTTTGGCAGAGCCCAGCCTAGGGGGAATGACCCCTTTTCAGTGGAACATTGGACTTGGAAGGCTCAAAGCGCCCCCATTCTTACCATGAAATCATGGTCATTCTTGGAGGTAGATTGGCTAGCAGTGGCATGTGTGGCATGTTGGAGAGGCCCCTAGAGGGTCAATGTTTTGCTCCTGGATGCCTCATTTGCCCTAAAATGGGCTAGAGCCTCCCTTGAAGGGGATTTCACCTTTATTACAACTTGGTTAGGGTTTTAATGTTACATTTTAATGAAAAAACAATATGATTTTGGTTTAAAGCCTTGTCGGCTAATTTTATGACCTAAAAGTTAATTAAAGGTAACAATACAGTATATATTAAGGAGTTTTTCTCTCATTTTGACATAAGACATCACTCACTCTCCTAGTGAGGTCTGATTTTTGTGCCCTACTAGGGTTATTGGATATTTTGAGGAAGGTACACTTGTTTGGAGAAGAGATTTTTGACAATTTATGTTGTTTTTCTTGAAAGAAGATTTACAACTAGGGTTTGCATGTTATTTTCTTGATGATTTGTAAGTATTTTTCTGCAAAACTTCTTGATTGAATGGTTGTAGTTTAATTTCTTGCATTCTATTTATATATATACATTGTTGAATCAAAACTCTAGGGGACAAACACACAAGTAGGTCATTGTCTCATGTCCCCTGATAGAAAATCCTTTTATTCCATTGAAGAAGAAGAAGATGGCCTACCCATTGCTACACTCCTTCTATATTCCTCCCTCAAGCTAGCCGTACATTTAAATTTCAAGAGAAAGAGGACATCCCAGCCCTAGGTTATCTACACCTAGGGTCGTTTTCCTTTTAGGGTTTGATGAAAGAACCTTGCCTTTACAACACTCTCCCTTTTTAAACTCTCGTGTCTTGATTTTATTTGTCTTTGAGATAGCAATTTGCCAGGAAGGAGGAGAGAGCACGAGGCCTTGCTTAAGAAACATCGGAGTGAGTGTCTCTCCCCTAGGGTTCTGTCTTCAAGGCCCTGCCATTGAAACACCTTGAAACCTTTCCCTCTTGTCCTTTAAATCTCATCCTCTTCAAGTTGTGCATCCTTCTCCTTTTGACTCCATAACCCTAGGCACTAATCTTTAGCCTCCAACATTGAAGTGAAAGTGATTGAAACAACTCTTAAAACTCTTAAATTTGAAACCCTAAATAACTAACTAACCGTAACAGGATGATGTCACACTTGGTTATTCCATCTTGACGCAACATTTTCTATTGATAAGCAATTAGATGGTGTTTATTGAGTAAGGGATTGATTGGATATATTATTTTCTACATCATCTCAATATTTATTGATGAATTGATATTATTCCACTGCTATATTGATAAACACTTATCTCATTGATATCTATTGTTATAATTGCTAATCTATTGACATCAAATAGTTATATGAAGTACTAAACCATTGAATTATAGCATCCATATATTGTTTTACTATTGTCTTGATCTGGGAAGGTGTTCTCATTTGGGGCTACACTTCATTATTGGTTGTTTAGCCAGACTATCTGATCTTGGTGGTAACCTGTGAGGAGGGAATTTTACTTTGACCTTTATACCTTTGCCTCCTCAAAACCCCAGGTTACCGAGGACGTCTCCCCTGGGCCTAAGCTCCCTAAATAGAAATAACCTCCCCATTGTGGTGACATTGGGTGGGATAGGTTCCTGTTATGCCAATTTAACCTCTATCTTCTAGCCATTTGACCTAGATACAAACTATGTGATAACATTTTGGCACCGTTGTCAGGGAACACTGAGTCAATTCTCCTCAAACAACAAATCTTTTCAGTGAGACTTGCCTCAGAGACTATTTTCTTACAAGCTTACCTGGTGACTCCGTTAGGGTACTTTCCCTTTTCTTTAATGATTTCAAGAAAATCATCTGGTGACTCCACAAATTGCTAATGACGACTCATAGTGGGCGTCAATATATAGTTTCATCTACTACTGTGACCTCCACAAATGTTTTCACCTTGTAAGTTCTCCCAAATGGTCTCATAAAGAACTCTTTGGTCCTTTAAGCTCACCTAACACCCAAGGGGGGTTACATGATCTACCCAAGAAGGTCGAGTCCTAGATACCTAAGTTTTCAGGGAAAGATAGATCCTATGGAAACTCTCATTGGACCAACTTCTGTGATGCATTCTAGTTTCACCAATCTGGACAAGAACACCCCGATGTATTTTTAAGGCTCTTTGTGAGCTCACTCACCGGAAGTGCTAGAAGATGGATTAACAAACTCCTGAAAGGAAGCATCAAAACCCCTGAAGATCTTGGAAAAGCCTTCAAGAAAGATTGGTGTGAAAAAGAAAGAACGAATTCCCTTTACTCTCAATACACTAATATTTGCAAAGCATATAGCGAGGGCATTAGGGATTTCAATGATAGGTTCAACCTTTTACTCAAGAAGATCAGGCCAAGTTTCTTAGAAGAAGCTGTCCTCCAACACTACTTGAACTCGTTGGAAGGGGTTTTGTAGTTTACTCTGAAAGATTGGTCACCCTTGACTCCAGAAGAAGCACAAGACTTTGCTTGCCAGATTGAGGAGAACCTTGAGTTTAAAGACTACATCCATCAAGCCAATCTCAAGCAAAATAATGACCCCAATAAATATAGTGACGAGGATGTCACCGAAGCTAAGCCTAAGTTCCCGGAAATTCTTGAAGTAAAACTCATGCCTCCCAAAAGGAAATGGAACATAGCTTTCTCGAACACAAAGAATTTTTTGAATGTCTCAAGACAACATGAGTCATCCGAGGATTTGGTCATGGCCACTCACAAAAAACCTAACTTTGAGGATTCCTTGTTTGTCTTGAACACACCAATGTTAGAAGATCAAGATATGAGTGAAGTCGATAAGTTTGAAGAAACCGATCCAAGCACTAGTATGTCCTGTATCCTGCAAAGGGTTAAAAGGATTCACAAAATGTTAAAAAATTATTTTCTAAAAAAGCAAAACTTAGATGACCAATTACCTTTCAAGGGGATTCCCACACTATTACAAACTGGTCATCCTGAGAAGGATGAACAAACACCCTTTTTAGTGGATCCATACTTGTTTCAAGATTGCCCCACTTTTCCCTTGACATAAAAAGACACAGATTGGGGTGATTATCTCAACGATGCCTCTAATATCTATGAATATTTGGATGAAGATGGTTATCCAGTGCAGAGAGTAAGTAATTTTATTGAATGGAATGAAGATGTTTTCAAAGACATAGAATTTCCAAGCACCGTCATTGTGGATGAGAACCCTTGGTGTTTTCAATGCAGTGAAGCACATTGGGAACATGAGTGTCCTTACAATAGTTCCGGCCATCAACAAGTAAATAATATAGACCACTTCATAGAAGGCCCTCAAATAAATATCACCGTTGAATATCATCAAGAGGCCATGAAATAAGCATCCAAGTTAACTAGGATGGCGGTAATAAACAAACTAGACTAGGAATCGAAAGAAAGGATAAAGAAACAAGAGTTCCAGGTGTATATAAGAAAGAAGTTGGATCAACCTAACGCTGAACAAACAAAAAACCCACCCGTGGATGTAATCTTTCCTAAAACATCCAATACTGACGGGGTTAACCTGAACTTTGACCTTAAAGGGGCATTATCCAATATGTTTGTAACCATTCCTTTTAGAGAAGTAATCAAGGTACCATCTATCAAAGAGCAATTTGACAACTTTTTCCAAGGATCAGATGGACCATTGAAAGATGAAACTATTGGTCGTCTCTGGAATGTACCTGTGACTACAACTCATGTGCAAGAGCCCGCTGATTCCATCAAATATGACAAAGCACGTGACAAAACCAAACAATATCCTCATAAATATTCTCCAGAAGATACGCCTTTTGCAACAAAGGAAGATTTTGATCAGATACAAAGGTCCACAAAAGAAAAATACCTGCAACTCATAGATAGGTATAAAGACAAGGAAGCTAGCACCATAAGAGAAGCTGATGTACGGATCTGTCCTTTGCAACAGGAAATATTTATAGCGGACACCCACCCACCTCCCTCTACACAATACACCAGGATGGTTCAAGGAATGACCAAATTCAAATTCAAAGAGTACAAGGAGGGAGACATAGTATGGATGTGGGATGCCAGTAAAGGGAAGCCTACTAATATCAAAGGAAACAATCATTTTTGGCTTGGCCCTTTTAAGGTTGGAAGAAAGTTAGTTAATGACTCTTATTACCTGTTTACACTAGAGGGACAAGCACAGTGCCTGTTAGATGACACCTCCTCAAACCCCACTAGGATGGGGTAACCTGACTTCATAGGTAAGTACAGTTAAGTAGGCATTCTTCGTGTATTATACCATTTTCATTTCATATTAGTCTTCTTTCACATTTTCATATAGATTGTTTTATTTAAGTTTATATATATATGTCCATATATGCTAGGGTGGCATTACTACCCCATTTTTTTTACTGATGCCCCTATCGAGTTGAGCAGGTAACGATGAGCACATGTCAACAATTTGGAGCTAGATGTTATCCCCAATTTCTAGGGATAACTAGGAGATCATGTCTTGAGGCCCACAGATCCTAGACATGGGTACCGAGAGCAGGATTTACCTGAGCATGGCCCTAGAGGGCCCATCCTTCTCTTCTTTCATCAGATTCATCTAGTCAGCATCCATCACCATCGGGTTGGTCTTGTATCAGAGAAGGCTCTTGCTCCATGAGGTATTTGGTTCAGGTATCATGGTATGTGTCACTCTTGATCATTATAACCTTTAGATATATGCATCTTAAATCCTTTATCTTTGACGACTGCTTGGATCTTTCATTAACCCACTTTACCATGATTGGGGGGATTGACAAGGTGTCCTAGCAAGCTTGTACCCATAGGTTTTGGTTTTCCACCGGGGTGACTTCTGAAGAGCCATCATCTTCTCTCATCCTACCCTCACTTTTTCATCTTATCTCCTGCTCATCTATTCCATTCCCCTTGTCCGGGCATTAGGATGATTTGTTTGTGGGGTTGCACCTTATCTCATGGGAAGAAGAGGCTAAAGGCCCAGAAGGTAAAAGAAGCTGGTAAAAGATAAAATCCTAAAAATGAAACCTTGAGATGCATCATCCAGGGATCCCCACGAAGGCAATTAAAATCCTCTCAGCAAGAAACGAGAGGGACCCAAAGAAAAATAAAAAAACAATACCTAGCCAAGAGGATAGGGGGTCTCATCATGAGCCAACCTATTATGTTCATGGGTACCTAGAAACATGACATTGTCACTATATTGTTACCACGCCAAGGCAGTGACCTTTGGTTGCATGGCCAAGGGAAATGGGGTCTGATTAGGAGCCAGCCTTATCATCTCTGTGAAAGTGCTTTTGGGCAACACTGTCAGCTCTGGTCACCATGCCAAGGCAGTTTCCTCTAGTAAGTCCTTGAAATAAAAAGGAAAATCAAATAAAGAAAAGAAAAGAATAAAGGCAAGAAAGGGATTGGAAAAAGGTGCATCATGATGGGTATAGCTCGCCTTCAACAAAGGCACCCATAGGTAATATCATGCATCCCTAGCTCTCACTCTACCCATATGTCTAGACATCCCTTATCCACACCACCTAATTTTACATGGCTTGAATGAAACCCCTTGGAGACTTTCCTTTCTTTATGGATACTAGCCCAATAGGTTGTCTTGTCCTTTTCTTCAAACTTGTATTGTAGGTATTTGTAATGTCTTTGAGCTATTGGATGATATATCATGGTTTTTACACATGTGTTTGATAATATTAATGATGAAACGTGATTAACATTTTCTGTCATCCTTGTGACTAATAATCCCATGGAAGGCGAAGTTTTTGATGTCCAGGACCATGCCTGATGCACAGGTACCATTTGGATCAATACACATGGGGAGATGATTAGCTCAGACCTCCATGGGGCTAAAGAGCCCATCAGATGGTTGTTGAGACCCGTCAGAGTGGTAGAGACATGACAGTGCTTGATTGAGATTTTGCACCTAAGAAGAAGAAGGATGTTTCACCAGGGGAACTTTGGCAGAGCCCAGCCTAGGGAGAATGCCCTCTTTTCAGTGGAACGTTGGCCTTGGAAGGCTCAGAGCACCCCCATTATTACAATGATGTCATGGTCATTCTTGGAGGCAGATTGGGCAGTAGTGGCATGTGTGGCATGTTTGATAGGCCCCTGGAGGGTCGACGTTTTGTGCATGGATTCCTCATTTTCCCTAAAAGGGGATAGCACCTCCATTGAAGGGGATTTCACCTTTATTACAACTCAGTTAGGGTTTTAATTTGACATTTTAATGAAAAAAATGTATGATTTTGGTTTAAAGCCTTGTCGGCTAATTTTATGACCTAAAATTTAAATAAAGGTCATGATACAATATATATTGAGGATTTTTTCCATCATTTTGACATAAGACATCACTTACTCTCCTAGTGAGGTCTGATTTTTGTGCCCTACTAGGGTTATTGGCTATTTTCAGGAAGGCACACTTGTTTGGAGAAAAGAGTTTTGGTAATTTATGGTGGTTTTCTTGAAGGAAGGTTTACAACTAGGGTTTGCATGTTATTTTCTTGATGACTTGTAAGTATTTTTCTGCAAAACATCTTGATTGAATGGTTGTAGTTTAATTTCTTGCATTCTATTTATATAGATACATTGTTGAATCAAAACCCTAGGGGACAAACACACAAGTAGGTCATTGTCTCATTTCCCTTGATAGAAAAACCTTTTAAGCCATTGAAGAAGAAGAAGAGAGCCTATTCATTTCTACACTCCTTCTATCTTCCTCCCTTAAGCTAGCCGTACTTTTAAATTTCAAGAGAAGCAGGATGTCCCAGGCCTAGGTTATCTACACCTAGGGCTATTTTCCTTTTAGGGTTTGATGAAAGAGCCTTGCCTTTACAACACTCTCCCTTTTTAAACTCTCTTGTCTTGATTTTATTTGTCTTTGACCTAACCGTTTGTTGGGAAGGAGGAGAGAGCACGAGGCCTTGCTTAAGCAACACCAGAGTGAGCCTCTCTCCCCTAAGGTTTTGTCTTCAAGGCCCTGCCATTACAACACCTTGAAACCTTTCCATCTTGTCCTTTAAATCTCATCCTCTTCAAGTTGTGCGTCCTTCTCCTTTTGACTCCATAACCCTAGGCACTGATCTTTAGCCTCCAACGTTGAAGTGAAATTGATTGAAACAACCCTTAAAACTCTTAAATTTGAAACCCTAACTAACTAGCTAACCCTAATAGGCTGATGTCACACTTGGTTATTCCATCTTGATGTAGCATTTTCTATTTATAAGTAATTAGATGGTGTTTATTGAGTAAGAGATTGATTGGATATATTATTTTCTACATCATCTCAATATTTATTGATGAATTGATATTATTCCACTGCTATATTGATAAACACTTATTTCATTGATATCTATTGTTATAATTGCTAATCTATTGACATAATATAGTTATATGAAGTTCTAACCCATTGAATTATAGCCTGCATATATTGTTTTGCTATTGTCTTATTACGGGCAAGTGTTCTCATTTGGGTCTACACTTCATTATTGGCTATTTAGTCGGACTATCTAATATTGATGGTAACCTCTGAGGAGGGACTTTTACTTTGACCTTTATACCTTTTCCTCTTCAAAACCCAAGGTTACCGGGGACATCTCCCCTGGGCCTAACCTCCCTAAATAGAAGGAACCTCCCCATTGTTGTGACATTGGGTGGGGCAGGTTCCTGTTATGCCAGTGTGGTCTCTATCCTCTAGCCATTTGACCTAACTACAAACTGTGTGATAACAAGGCTGACATGTCACTTCAGGCCCTACCACTCCACGAGTTTTTTTCATATCAACACATGGTTCTCATCCATCATTGGCTGTGACATCATATAGTGTCAAGCCTCTACATCACTCCGAGAGTTTTTCACGCTTCAATAATAAAAAAATCTTGAATGCTGAAGTGTCGAAGTGCCAAAGAAACTTGGAAGTCATCGTTAGGACTGGTGGTGCTCATCTATGGAGACAAGTGGATCCCATTTGGCCCTAACATTTGGCACTCATTCCAGGTCATTTGGTTCCGTCTTTCTCCCATTTCCATGTGACACGTGTTAGCCTTATTTCCATGACATGTCAGGACACCATGTCAGATTTGGGAGATTGTCCTCTGAGAGGTATTCTTCCTCAGCCTTCAAAGCTCCCAAGTGCCAAAATTGGCTCCATCTCTAAACATTATTAAAAGGATTCCGGAGTTGGTAGATGGATAAATTTTAGTGGGGGCGCTAAAATAACAGGGAGTTCCAAGATCAGAGATTGCAATAGATCGATGACCACACTTCATTGTGATGACGAAAATCCTCGAATGTTAAATTTCTAGAGTGGTCCCGTAATCAAAACCATTGTATAGTAGAAGAAGTGTGTGGCAGTAGGCGGTGAACTATGGGGCTCGAAGCAGTGTGGACCCAAAACTCCCTTGGAATATTCCACAATCATGTGCTTATATAGGGCCCAATCTAAGAGAAATTCATGGCAACAAACTAGGTGTAAGGCCTCATCATTATCCCAAGAAGAAATCAGTTAATCAAAGAAGGACTATTCATTGAACAATTGACTAACCCCTTAAATGGAAGCATGGGGAGTCTGGCCGAGGAGATAGAAAAATGTCATCCCGAAGTACTACAGAGGACAGTTTCTCTTGCACCCCCATACTGATCAAAGTTTCCTTTTAATGGAAGGAAAATGATAGACAAAAGAAGACATACAGAACTGGAAAAGAGGCACCCAAGCAACAAGACATGTCTATTGTTTTGAATATAAATACATTAGATGAATGATATGTACAAAAGGCAGGGGGGTTCAGCCCAAGACTAGAGGAAGTTTTGAGAAATTTTTATGACTATATATTTTAGTTTGTAAGCCCGAGGGGTATGTAGCTGTAAATTGTATTATTATTGAAGACTCATATGAGTTGTTTCATTATATTTATCTTCTATGTTCTTTGTTCTAGTCTTCATCTTGTCTGAATGTAATTGTTGATTTTAAGGATTAAAATTTTTCTTTGATCGATAGATTCCTGATGCAGTAGAGGATCTATCATAAGATTTCCTATTTATCATTGTTTACTATTTAGACACATCTAAGTTCTATTCTTCATCTTGTTTGAATGTATTTATAATTTTAAGGATTAAAATTTACCTTTGATCGATAGATTCCTGATACTGTAGAGGATCTGCTGTAAGCTTGCCTATTTATCAATGTTTAATGTTCAAACACATCTAAATTCTCTTTGCAGAGAGGATACCTTCTTAGATAATACTCATCTTTATGTTATCCTCTTATTCTTCTCTTCATCATTATACAAATATTTTTCCTGATAGGGAGGTTAAATGCCTTCATTGAGAAGGCTATATATGATTCCATAGCCCGATGATCCATCACTGATCTGCATTGATATCTATGTCTTTTCCTTTCTTTAAAGTCTCATCGATACACCTACTCAAACCATTTTAATACGTTTACACTTTTATGGGTATTGAGCTTATCCTCTTGTAGTCTAAAGGTGACTCTCAATGGCAACAAGTTCCATTCTCTACGCAATTGTCTCGGAGTGTAGGAAAAAGTTGCCTAGAAACTGTTGTTTCTTCTTTTTACATACATTGTAATTTCAAGGGGTGTTTTTCCCATGCGTTATTCCCTCTTTCCTTATTTATTTCAGTGTATATTTTGTATTTGGGTACCTAACATGGCCTCATTGGCAGGACCCATTCTTTATTTTCAGCATAGTGATGTTCAGGGGGGGTGTTGGAGATACTTCACACACACCTAGCACTTCTTTTTCCTAAGTTTTTCCCTTTGTTTATTACTCAATATCCAATATTCTATATTTTAGGGAGAATATTTCTCTAGGAGAATACTCTATTTATTTCATACTTCGGTTTGATTAGTTAAGTGGAGTCTAGATGCCAAATTGGGATTATCACCATGCAACATTGGAATCATCACGAGCTAATGTGCATTATCCTTGGGATCATCACCAGACTGGTGAATTACTCATGATTCCCTGATCTCCTCCTAACTTCACTTGGTTTTAGTTAGTTAACTGAAGACTCATAGACTAATTACCTTAGACTAGGTGGCAGCTCACTTTTGTAACTTTTCGAGAGAATAGAATAGGTGGCAGTTTACTCCTGTAAATGTTGGTGTGTGTCCATATCACTCTATACCACCACTATGGTGCATTGTATTCTCCTTCAATTCACATTGGTTGAGCTATACAGAGTACATCATGTATAAATGATCATTCGTTCATTTGGTTAATGAGAATTCTTCCATTCTTTCTTTGCTTCTTCTCTTTTCTCTACAACTACGTATTTCAATTCCTAGCTAGATATATTATGTTGAGGTTCAACAAATTTACACTCCCTTTTGAGCTTCATAATAGCCTAATATCTCTCTAGCCACTACCATCTCTTCATACATCACTGGATATGATTCCTCTAGATGTCTATGGATTCTTTTCAACCTTTTATAATAATTTTTATATTTTTCATAAAAGAGAGGATGGAACTCACTTATCAAGAAATATTTTACTTTAGTTCATTTTTTCATCTTTTGGAGTTCGGTTTCTACAACAACAATATCTTCATCAATTGTTGGGTGTTGTGATCCATGTTCCACCTCCTCCTTCAAATCCTATTGTCAAGTTGGTGCATTCCCCCTAATTCTTCTAGTCTTCTATCATCTTCCTCATTTTCTTCTTTGTTTACTTGAATCAATTTAGGTTTTATTTCTTCTACCACCCATCTAGTTATTTGCCACCTAGATTGTTCAACAATGATACCATCCCTCCAAACACTCCTATTCTTAGTTTTTGTGTTTGTTTCAGCCTCTTGTAGTGTTTCTATAACCTTCATAACTCTATGGTCTTCTACATCAGGTTCCAAATTGGTCCCTGTCATCTCTATTGTTTTCTCCACTTTCACAATTTCCTTGGAGGATGTAATGAAGACATTCCAACTCTAGTTGAAATCTATGATGACATGCTCATTTATTGATCATATTAACCTATCATGGGCTAGGACAACCTCATGGGTCTTTTCCTCTTTCACAATTTTTCTTATCAATTGAACCAAATTGAATAAGAAATATTGTTGGTTAATATATTTTTGGTGCCTTAACTGAGACAACAAGTTGAAATGATACCTGAACAATAAGTTATTTCTTCTCTCGCAGTTCATAAAATTAGGCACACAAAGAGTTTATTTTTTCCATGGTAGTGGAAGTGACTCTCTATGCATCCCCTTATAAAGTTCAATAACCATCCCTCCTACCAAAAAGTCTCCCTAGACTGTCTTTATCGTTTCCCTCCTTTCGAACCACCTTTCTCTTGTTTATGAAAAACATGTTACCTTTTTAATTTTCACCTCATTCACCTAAATTTTATCATGTGAACATATAAAATATTTTGTGTGTACAATAATATGAATTCCATTGTAGTTATTCTATCTCCATCCTACAATCTTTTGAAAAATATCACCAACTTGCCTCTTCGAAAATCTTTAGCACCTTTAAAGTGATCAATTGTAGTATACCTAGGTAGATAATATGGGGTACATATGGAGGTACCCAATGGGAATGTGATTATGTTTTATTAGTGGAGGCAATTCAATGTATGGTAGACTAGGTCCACTATATTATTAAATAAGTCCCATGTAATAGTGTAAACATAATAAAGGTGAAATGAATTTCTAGAAGGTTCTACCTTCAAAAATATCCCTTCTCTACAATACTCATAGTATATAGAGAGAATGTTAAATAAATAAGTGTAAGGCATGTATGGAAGAATAGTTGATAATATTGTTATTTTAGCAAGCAAGTGTTTCTTTGTAGTGCATTCCTTCCATAAGGAATAATATATGGTGTTACCCTACCTCAAAGGTATTGTCTACATTCTTTTGTTGAATATTTGGTGAATGGTTTGGTTTATTCTTGATGAGATTAAGGGTTATTTCTGAATTTATATTTTAATATCTATTCAGGTACTAAACATTTGGTATCAAATCACTTTTATTGACCAAATAAAGGAATACAATTTTATATTTTTCGCATTGTTTTTAGGGGAAAAGTGGGGCATTAAACATGAAAATCAGTTATGAAAATTTATGCTCATAATTTTCATAAAATAATTGGATATTTTAATTCCTCTCATAAAAATATCCAATTAAAAAAAAATGTGGTTGAAACAGAGTCTGGGAACTGAATTTATCATCATTTTAAATTCAACAAAATTTTATGGTTTTTCTAGAAGAAGCCACACGATTTGCACAGTAATTTATAAACCCTATATTTTTGTTGAAGAATTCTTCCAAGGAAAAAATTTATTTTACAGGGAAAACTAATGACCCTAGAATTGAGGACTATATAAAGTGTATGAAGCCTAAACATCCAATATTTTGGAGCTTACATATACCTTATAATTTAAATGATGGTGTCAACATTTAGTGGAAATCGCTTAACTACAACAAGATGATGGCACTCTCCTATAAATAATTTGAAAACGTTTTATTAGATAGGTGGTCTCATGTTAAACAAAAGGATAGAGAGAGAACAAAAGGTTTATTTTCATCTCTGATCTCTATATTACAGGTTCATGGATGCATTCAACAAGAGAATATTATTGTTTCTATTAACCATAGATCCCAACAAAATTTATCAATGTTCATTTGGTTAATATATTGAAAGTTCCTACAAAGAATATCCAAACACACAAGTTGAGGGTAAAAGTGTTCAAATTTTTAAACATTTGAAGCTCACGATGGATAAATATGTGTTGCATTGTGATTTTTGTTCCATTCATATGAATTATGTAGATGTTATTCTTAGATATATTTGGATGACAACAATTGGTACACTTAATATTAATGTGGAAAATAAGTTTGTGAAAATTTGGTACAAGAAAAAGAAATTACTTTGCAGGATGTCTCTTAATAAGAAAGAAGGGCCCATGGGGGAAAGTAAAGTATTTATTGTAGAGTCTAAATTTGAATTCGAGGAAGAGTCTACATAAGGAAATGAAGTAAAGCCCCAAAAAGGACACAAAAAAGAATCCAATAAGAGCATTGACTCAAAGGAACACCAACTTGTAGAGTTGAAGAAAAAATGAACAATTCTTACAGTTGTTGTATATCGGCATCCACACCATATAAAGAAATAATGATCATCAATGATAGAGTGTGAGCATAAACACATTTATTATGAACCAAAATGGTGTTGGGGAATTAAATAGAAAACAAGTTATATGTGGAACAAATCTTTCCAGTTAGATATTGAGACTATATAAAAAGACCCCTTGGTTCATTATCAATATGTCAAATTTGATTTGAGATTCCACAACAGATCATGCAAATCAATATGTGAAATATGCATTGTGATGTTCTAATCATGGTGTGTTGTTCTCAAGTTTTGTAACGATGTCTTTAGATTCCACCTTTGTTCTTCAAAATGTCTTGCCCATCTTCAATTGTTTGCAGTATTGTGTTCATTGTTTCATATTTTTTTCCATTTCATTCGCAAAGAAATGACACCAAAAAGGAAACCAATCAACATGAGAATGGTGGAATTCAATAACTATAGGATGATATCAAGATAGATAAACAATCCCATCACACCATAGGCACTATCAAGAGCAAGATGAGGGTGGAAAGGAAGTAGATGGATACAATGTTCGTCTTCCATTAGGATGGAAGGATGGTAGTACTTCATACCAGTTTGTCACATTGCTTATCTAGTAATATTGTATGATTTATTCTCATTTTTTGAGGATTAAACATGTGAAGGGGACTAAAATTTAGTATACCTACGAAGGTAATATGGGGTACCTAGGGAGGTACCCAATGGGAATGTTTTCATGTATTATTAATGGAGACCATTCAATGTAAGTTATAATAGGTACAGTATATTATTAAATATGGCCCATGGAATAGTGTGAACACATTAAAGGTGAGAAGGATTTCTAGAAGGTTCTACCTACTAGGATATTCCATTTCTAGATTGCTCATAGGAGATAGAGAGAATGTTATATAACTTAGAAGTGTAAGGAATGTATGGAAACGTAGTGAATTATATTGTAATTCTAACAACAAAGTATTTTTTAAGGAGTGTTATCCTTCCTTAAAGATTAATATATGGTGTTAATATACCTCAAGGGTTTTGACTATTGCTTGTATTCCATATTTGGTGAATAGTTTGGTTTATTCTTTTTCATATTATTGGTTATTTTAGAAGGTACGTTTGTAGATTTATTCAGGTACTTAACATAAATTTGACATTATTAGGACCACTTATGATTGATGATCCACCCATCATGTTAAGAAATCTAATTCAAGAGGTGTGACTACTAAGTTAAAGGAGTTGCATATTGTGGCTGCAAAAATATGGATTAGTGAAGCTTAAATAGAAAAAAATTATAGTTCGAATAGTAAATTAGGTTATCACGAGAAATTAATAATAATGAGAAATTATATTTCCAATGGGCATGTTATCATGAATGGAAGTGGTGATGGTGGTGGATCTGACCAGGAATTGTCATCATGATTATGGGGAATAGCTCTACAATTATCATGCCTTTATGTTACTTTGTGGCTTGTTGAATATCCATAACTTCTGCATGTTTCAATGATTCATGGAATTTTTTACCTGATTTCATTTCCTTCCACCAAATTTAGTAGAAAAGTTGATAAGTATGTCTCCCCCCCCCTAATCATATACTTTTCCCACCCTCAAGAATAGAAAAATAAGGGATGATAGGTACGATATATTATACTAGCATCATCATAATTTTTAACGAGTCACAATAAAAGAGGGTAGATACCTTCCTCTCACTTGAGGAAATTAGTAGTGGTGGTTGTTCAATAATATATGGCAATATCAAGCTCAATCAAGGTGTAATGAATATAGATGGTTTTGTAATAGATTATATAATTTTAATCATAAGAAGCATGGAAGTGGAAAGATATATAACTCAAGAGTGATCTATAGTATAGAAGCAGAGTGATCTCCAACATAGTAGTAGGAAGATATGTAGCATGACGACAGACATATTTTTATCATGGAAACATATAGATATGTAGTATGGATGAAAACATGGTCTCAGATAGAATATACCATAGCTATAGAAATGGAAACAAAAGTATTCACAGTGGGAAATAAATTTGTAGAATGGTAGAAGAAGGACCTACAACAAAGAAGGACCTGCAAATGACCATGGTGCCATTGTTTTTCTAAAAACATAAATTAAGCATTAGGAATATTGATAATTATTCTCTCCTTTTTTTCTTTTTTATTTTTCAAATATCATCTACTGGAAATCTAGTTTTGAGATTTCATTTGTCTAGTTCCCCAAGAGGATTTTTTCAGAGGGAGACAGGTAATTTATTTTTTAATTTATTGATTTGTTTAAAAGGAAAAAAAACTAGTAATGATTATAATAAAGATGCAAATAACATCATACCTATAATATCCAAATCTTTAATACACCAACAAGTGGCAATATTTTAAATGGAGGCATCCTTAGACAATGTTTTAATGTATTGTCTGAAGTTATGTCCATTTGCCATCAAACAAGACCATTCTTCATCAATGGTACACAGATTCACAGACCCATTATCGTAGATGGTATTGATCACACATATCCCTAGAAAATTGCCATGTAATTTTCCTTTAAGATATTTGAACCTAGGGTCATAGAGAAGAGACCAATATGCTAGATGGAAATTTTTATTTTTGATTAATTTGTCCGACATGGATATATATTGTTGAACCAGAGAGGCATGATGTAGGGTGGCTTGAAAAAATTCATCTAATTCATTGATATTGTTCATTAAGTTCACTTATTCTTATGATAAGTGCATGCCTAGTTGTAGTGTAGTCCTCAGTGTCTTCACCTATAACTCAATAGGTAGGGTAACTTGTTTACCATATAGAATCTCATAAGGACTAAAGCATGTAGTGCTCCTCCATTTAATATCATAGTCCCACAAATATTTGGAATTTGGTCTATCCAATCCCTCACATGTAGTTAGATAATTTTAGTCAACATGGATTACTAAATCTTATTGGTACCTTCCACCTACCCATTGGCATGTCTTTGGTATGGCATGGTTATCATGTTCTTGATAATATTGCTTTGTAAAGGTTCAAATTTGGTTTGAGGCTAATTGTACCCCTCCATCTATGAAAATATCTAGTGGTACCCAAAAAATGATGAACATTTTTCCATAGAGAAAATTTTCCACCACCTTGTATGTGGCCTTTGAGAGTTCTTTGTTGTAACACCCTGTTTCCCCCAGCTTGTAAATATAACTGGACTGGCCAAGAACTATGGAAAACTCATAAATGTGAATATGTGATGTAAATGGACCTTGAGGAAAAGGTCAATGAATGTGAATAACATTTTGAATTTATTGCAGGACTGCTGAGAGGGGATGTGCAGAAAAGAGACCACGATGGTGGTGGAAGGCACTTGAAAAGGTGGCGCTAACTTCCACCGAGAATTAATACCGTATTTGGACTCCACTGGCCCAGAGAACCAAAAGCGGCTCGCTGGCCCTAAATTAAATGTCTCGCAGGGTGGCAGGTAGATGGTTTAATGAGGGATGAGAGGTGAACCTCCCATCCGTAGAGCCATCAGGCCTGATCAGTGCGAGGGTAATCACACCACACACAACCTTGCAAGAGGATAAGGCGTGGGGTAGAAGCGATTGGAGGGTAGATGCGAGGGGAGAACTATGGCATTACGTAGAGTGAGTGATAGCAGAGAGGAAGGATTGCAAACTTCGCTCCTGGTCAATGGAAAATGGAGACGCAGTCTCATAGCATCATGGTCTCAGCTCGGGGGTGGCTAGTGGTAAATCCACTGGGAGTCCCTAAGCCTATGGTTGGGTGGAAATGAGCACCCCTCTCAACAGTTTCTTGACCCCTGGTGTTATCTTTGATAAGTGTTTTTCCTCTGGCATCTTGATATATATATATATATATGTGCTTATTCTGATAATTATGCTCATAATCTATGAAACTGTGAATGATTTCATTATAAGAATGATTGTATGGTGTTTTCATCAGTACTAGTAGTTTTATATTTATATGGAAAGACTACGTATGATTTATGTCTTCATAAATTCGTTATTTGTGTGCATATTGATCAAATCCAGACTTCACGTCTGGTTGTCAGGAGGACGACATCCTTACATACCTCAGGTAGTACCCTGATTAAATCCCCCTATAGAAATACCTTCCTTGAAAAACCCATCAAGAACCAGGAAGGTGGTTGTGAAGGCGTAAGGCCTTAGTAACCCTGCATAAGTAGGAACGATTATCTTGAAAACTGGGATGATAGCATAAGGATGAAGTAACAGATCGATGGATGAGATCCCGTTGGGAGATCTGTGGTCACTCACGACTGTCATATCGAAGGAAGGAGCTGGAAGGTTAAGTACCTTAACCTTATAGGTACTAATCGATGGATGAGATTTCGTCGGGGAATCTGCAGTCACCCATGACCATTAGATTAGTAGGAGAGAGTGGGGAATTAAAATGCCTTACCCCTTTGTTTTTTGTGTCTTCATGGGCAGCAAGGAATTTGGGGATCGTAGATCTCCAAGGTCCATGAGATTATCTATACCGTGGATCTTTTCAACATCCAAGGATTCATGGAAGAATGCATGGGTAGGAACCGATCTAGGCCAACAGATCTCGGCTGGAAAACCTGACAACCATTGGATCTATCCAGAGTTACCCGAGGGTTATAAAACCTTGTGAATTGGGATTTTCCATGATGAAAACCCTGGGATAGATCTGAGTTGTCTGACTAACGGAGGCCACCTGTCATAAGATCTCCCATTTCAGGTAATCAAAAATCGCGGGATCGGGATTCCTGTTGACAAGAGATCGGGACTTTCCATTGTGGAAATCCTGGGATAGATCTAAGTCGTCCAATTGACGGAAACAACATGTCATAAGATCTCCCATTACGGGAAATCAGGAATCACGGGATCGGGATTCCTGTTGATAAGAGATCGGGACTTTCCATTGTGGAAATCCTGGGATAGATCTAAGCTGTCCGATTGACGGAGGCCACGTGTCGTAAGATCTCCCATTACGGGAAATCAAGAATCGTGGGATTGGGAGTCCTGGCGACAAGGGATCGAGACTCTCCAAGGTGGAAACTTCGGAGCAGTTGTCAGTCGTCCGATTTAAGGAGGTGATGTGTCAAGAGATTACCCGTTTCGGGAAATCGGGAATCAGGGATTCGAGAGTTCTGTTGATAATAGGTCGGGCTCTCACTTTGATAAATTCCAATGGAAGAGAGGTTGTGTTAATATGGGAAGAGGTCATATAGACCAATGCTTAACCCAAGGGGCTACTCTCTGAGGTTCACTCCACACTTCAGCATTTCGACATTCGGGATACCAAAGGGACATGTTACCCCATGCTCTCAAACCCTGAAGTATAGACTTATAAACCTCGAGATGTTAGCATGTGGTCAGGCTCTGACGAATGGTCAGGATCCTCTTGGAAGATCCTGGGTCTGGGATGACCGTCCGATGTGAGGTAGAGATGCCAGCTTTATGCTGGGGCGTGAATGCACATAAAGGTAAGTAGTGAGCAGATCTGGATGGCTAGAGTCCACCCACTCAGATCTACAACTGAGCATTCATTCCGGAGCCCCCTTGCCATTCTGCCTTTAATTTTTTTGGGGGGGGTCCTTAATTGGACACGCAACTCTCGAACAGTCAAGATTAACTCATCATGATCAATGGCGCTCAAGTGGATTTCGGACCTCGCTTTCCATTCTATCTTTAATGGGGGGGGGGTCTGGAATAGTGTGGCGTGTGAAGAGGGGCCCCCTCCTATCATGTTGATCACTGTGTCACAATTCCCTTTTCACCACCTGTATTTCACTTAACTGCGTGATGGGGCCTATTCTCACTAGCAGTTCTCTACCCCTGTTGAGATTTGTTCCCATTGGCCATTGCTGACCCGGTAGGGATTCGTCCCCATTGGTCTGTTGCTAGCCCTGTCGGGGTTCGACGGTGGAAGAATCGAAAGTTTAGACATGACTGTAGCTCCGAGGCGCAAAATACAAATAGGTACTGCATTCAAATTGAATCGTTAACATGAACCGCAATCACATGGGAATGCAGAAGGATTGAGGAAGATCCAGCTTATGCTGGGCCTCCATGGATAGTTAGGAGTTCTGGTCTAGTAGAAGACCAGAAAAATCCAATTTAGGTAGTGGATATGTGAAAAAGTGGTATTAGATCATGGTTACAACACTAGGCCTAATTGGGCTCGTGTATGAGTTGCGCATAAGCTCCGTTCGAAGAAATCCTATGAGGAGTAACCCTGTAACCTAACTCTCTTGTCCAGGATTAAAAACTTGGAAACAAGAACGCAACTATGTATGCATGTGAAAGAGATATAAATTATGCGCAAATTATGAAAATGTATTTAACTCCTGACTAATAACCAACGTTGTCTTTTCACTCAAACGGACGATCAACTGCGGGAATTTACAGATGCAGAGAATGGTGACTCACCTAGATATGGGAGAAGGCTCCCACAATAGATACGAAGAGTCTGAAGAAAGGAGAGAAATAGGAACCCCTCCATACCTAGCTGAGACTGTGAGGAGTCTCATGGTTGAGTTGCAAAGCTGCAAGGATGACAATGAAAGGATGATGAAAGAACAAGAAAAGAAAAATGAAATTAATGCAGTTTTACTACAGAGCTTATCTTACCTACAACGACAAATGCAGCATGAACCCGAGATGCAGAAACATGATCGTGTCAGCGGCCATACTGATTCAGAAGGCTCTTCCAGCAGCAGGACCAGTTCCTATTCTCGAAGAAAACAGAAGAAGCAAAAGACTTTCAAGAGTCATAAATTTGAGGAATTCAGAAAGGCCAAACTTCCCTCCTTCGACAGTGAGATAAAGAAGGGAGAGGAAGTTGAGGCCTGACTACTTGGACTGAATAAATATTTTAGAGTCCATGATTTTTCGGAGAATTTGAAGTCCCGAGTGGCCACCTTCAATCTAAATGGAAAGGCTTCCATCTGGTGGGAAGATCTTAAGAGCAGGAAAGGGGTTTGTGAGGAGGACCTGTCTTGGAAATGGTTTGAGAAGTACTTCCAGAAGAAGTATTTGTCAAAAATATATTTCGATGAGAAGGCTAAAGAGTTTTATGAACTCAAACTGGGACAACTCACTATAGAGGAATATGTCAACAAATTCCTTGACTTGTTGAGATATGTACCCTACATCAAAGCAGAGAAGGTGAAGGTGCAACGCTTCGTCAGTGGGCTACCCAAGGAATACCAGAACCAAATTGAATTTGAAAATCCAAAGACCTTAGAAGACACTATACGAAAGGAAACATATTGTCATGAACAATATGGACATCGGGTAGAGTCTCGTGGAGACTGGAAACAGAAGAGTGGTTCGAGATTTTAGAAAAAGGGGAGCAAATCTTCAGGATTTAAAAACTACAAAAAGAATCCCAGAATGAACTTTCCAACCCGGAGTGTACTCCAATAGAACTTTCCCTCATTGGATGGAAATCAAACTTCTGGACCTATACCAGTAAAGACTAATAACCCAAAGAAAGAACCTCTAAAATGATGGGGTTGCGGAGAAGAGAATCTCCTAAGAGACTGTCCACACCGACAACAGAATAGTAAAAAAGTTTATAACATTCAGGGAGCTACCATAGTCAATGATGTGGCGAGGAGTGTGTCACAGATTTATGAAGCCTTGGATAATAACCAAGCTGACCACCAGGCTTCAGTGGTGGAAATAGAAGGTATGATTTTCAACCATCTAGTGTCTGTTTTAATTGACCCTGGTTCAAATTTGAGTTATATAGCCCCTGAGACTGTGGATAAGTGTAAGCTATAGCCAAAAAAACAAACCAAGCCATGGTTGGTACAGTTAGCCACTAGCACTAAAAGAAAGGTGGTAGAGGCCATACCAGCCTGCCAGTTAATGTTGGGTGAATTCCCCACCCAAGCAACCCTTAACGTATTACCCCTGGGATCATATGATCTGTTGATTGGTATGGACTATTTATCGAACCATAAATTCAAATTGGACTGTTACCATAAAACCTTAGAATGTGTGAGCAAAGAAGGAAAAAGGATAACCCTTCAAGGGATCCGAAAACCGGTCTCGGTGAGACAAATATCAGCCCTAAAAATCAGAAATTATTGTCGAAAGGGATGTTCCCTATATGCAATACAGGTGTTGAAAACAATCGAAGGTGCTAAACCAAGCCTTGATGATCACCCTATCCTGAGAGAATATAGAGATTTGTTTCCAGAGGAAGTACTGGGTCTACTTCTGAGAAGAGACATTGACTTCTCAATAGAGCTCGCACCAGGAGCAGTGTCGGTGTCTAGGACACCCTACCGGATGAGCACACCTGAGTTAGTGGAACTCAAATTACAACTAAAAGAAATGATGGATAAGGGTTATATTCGACCCAGCATGTCCCCATGGGGAGCACCAGTCCTGTTTGTGAAAAAGAAGGATGGCACCCTTAGACTGTGTATAGATTATAGACAACTCAATAAAGTAACCATAAAGAGAAAATACCCCTCGCCCAAGATCAATGATCTATTCGATCAATTGGGAGGAGCATCTATTTTCTCAAATATTGACTTGAGGTCAGGATACCATCAAGTCCAAATCAAGGGTGAAGACATCCATAAAACCAACTTCCAGACACGGTATGGTCATTATGAGTTTGTGGTAGTGCCATTTGAGTTAACTAATTCCCCTGCCACTTTCATGTGCTTAACGAACAATGTACTTAGTAAATTTTTAGATAAATTTGTACTAGTTTCCATTGATGAAATATTAATCTACTCTAAGAATAGAGAAGAACATGAAGAGCACCTTAGACTTGTGCTGCAAGTGCTAAGAGAGCATCAGCTCTATGCTAAATTCAACAAATGTGACTTCTTCGGAAGCAAATACAATACTTGCGACATGTTCTGTCCGAGGAAGGAGTAGCAGTAGATCCTGACAAGATCAAGTCTATCATGGAATGGCCTACTCCAAATGATGTTTCAGACATCAGATCCTTTATGGGATTGGCGGGATAATATAGGAGATTTATAAAAGATTTCTCCAAGATTGGTTGTCCAATCACTGCCCTCCAGAAAAATGGGACAAAATTCTAGTGGACACAACAATGTGAAGAAAGATTTCAAACCTTGAAACATCTACTAACCCATGCACCCATGTTGAAAATTGTTGACCCAAAAGATGTCTTCCTTGTGTGCACAAAACCTGTAAGGAAGGGCTCGGAGGAGTCCTTATGTAGGAAGGAAAGATGATCTGCTATGAATCCCGAAAATTGAATGAGCATGAAGTCAGCTATGTGACTCATGATATAGAACTGGCTTCCATAGTGCATGCCTTGAAAATGTGGAGGCATTACCTCCTGGGAAGGAAATTTTTACTTATGACGGATCACTATGGATTGCGGTATTTGTTTGATCAACCAAAACTCAATGCTAGACAAGCTAGATGGATGGCCCTCCTTAGTGAGTTTGATTTTGAAATCAAACACATCAAAATGAAATAAAATAGGGTGGTCGATGCCCTTAGCAGGAGCATGAGAATGATTCACCTGGCAGTAGTGAGTACCTACGAGACAGATTTCAAGGACAGAGTCAGAAATGCATAAGAAACGGATCACTTCGTTCAAACTATGACCCTGTACCTACAGCAAGAACCTTCTGGAGTAAAATATCAAGGCTACTAGATGACCAAAGGAGGTCTACTCACCTACAGAGATAGAATGTACATTCCAAATCGTGATGACTTGAAGAGATTCATCATGGATGGACTGCAAAAAATACCCTACACTGGTCACCCAGGCTACCAGAAAATGATCACTGCCATCCGAAAACAATTTTATTCCCCTGGATTGAAGAAGGACACAGACAAATATTTGTCCCAATGCATAGAGTGCCAACACGTTAAAGCAGAACATATACACCCAGTAGGATTATTACACCCTTTACCCATCCGAAAATGGAAATGGGAAACCATCTCCATGGATTTTATCACTAGATTACCAACTTCAACCAAACAAAATGATGCCATTATGGTGGTGGTGGATAAACTGAGCAAGTCTGCTCATTTCATCCCCATCAAGTCAAACTTCAAGGTGATAGATATCACCCAGATATTCATGAAAGAGGTGTTCAGACTGCATGGTATGTCGAAAGAGATATTGTTTGACAGAGACACAAAATTTACTTCCAATTTTTGGAAATCACTGATGGCTAGTTTGGAGACCGAATTGTTGTTCAGCACTGCCTATCACCTTCAAACCGATGGACAGACAGAAAGAGTGAATCAAATATTAGAGTATATGTTAAGGATGAATGTAATGCATCAACCCAGGAAATGGGAAGACTACCTGACATTGGTATAATTCGCCTACAACAATGGCTATCAAGCATCCTTAAAGATGACTCCCTTCGAGGTCCACTATGGTAGGCCGTGTAATACTCCAATCAGCTGGAGTAATCTTGTAAATAGGATTTCTTTTGGACATGACATGTTGAATGAATTGGAACAACAAGTGACTCAGATAAAACAAAATCTAAAGGTCGCTCAGAACCGACAGAAAAGTTACGTTGATCAAAAGAGAACTCCAAAAGAGTTCAAAATGGGAGACCATGTATATCTCAGAATTAAGCCCAGAAGGAGTTCCCTGAAAATGGGAGCTTGTGCCAAGTTGGAACCCTAGTATTGTGGACCCTTTGAGGTTCTAGACAGAGTGGGACCTGTGGCCTATTGGCTAGCACTTCCTCCCACAGTAAAAGCACATAATGTTTTCCATGTTTCATTATTGAAGAAATATGTACATGATGCTAATCATATAATTGACTGGTCTGTGATCCATGTGGAACCATAGGGAGAATTTCTACCAAAACCCCAATGCATACTGGACAGAAAGGAAACCCTTCTCCGAAAAAGAACCATTGCACAGGTCAAGGTGCAGTGGAAACATTTTGGCCCACATGAGGCTACATGGGAAATGGAGGATGCCATGAGATAGGCATATCTGATTTTGTTTACTTCTGTACATGAAATTCATGTTAGTAGATAAGAAAATCGAGGACGATGTTCTTTTTAAGGGGGAGGGAATTGTAACACCCTGTTTCCCCCAGCTTGTAAATATAACTGGACTGGCCAAGAACTATGGCAAACTCATAAATGTGAATATGTGATGTAAATTGACCTTGAGGAAAAGGTCAATGAATGTGAATAACATTTTGAATTTATTGCAGGACTGCTGAGAGGGGATGTGCAGAAAAGAGACCACGATGGCGGTGGAAGGCACTTGAAAGGGTGGCGTTAACTTCCACTGAGAATTAATATTGTATTTGGACTCCACTGGCATGGAGAACCAAAAGAGGCTCACTGTCCCTGAATTAAATGTCTCGTAGGATGGCATGTAGATGATTTAATGAGGGATGGGAGGTAAACCTCCCATCTGTAGAGCCGTCAGGCCTAATCAGCGCGAGGGTAATTGCGCCACACACAAACTTGCAAGAGGATAGGGCATCAAGTAGAAGCGATTGGAGGGAAGATGCGAAGGGAGAACATTGGCATTACGCAGAGTGAGTGATAGCAGAGAGGAAGGATTGTGACCTTTGCTCTTGGTCACTGGCAAACGGAGACACAATCTCACAACATCATGGTCTCAGCTCCGGGGTGCCTAGTGGTAAATCCGTTGGGAGTCGCTAAGCCTATGGTTGGGTGCAAACGATAACTCCTCTCAACAGTTTCTTGACCCTTGGTGTTATCTCTAATAAGTGTTTTTCCTCTGGAATCTTGATATATATATATATATATATATGTGCTTATACTAATAATTATGCTCATAAGCTGTGAAACTGTGAATGATTTCATTATAAGAATGACTGTATGGTGTTTTGATCAGTACTAGTAGTTGTATATTTATATGGAAAGACTATGTATGATTTATGTCTTCATAAATTCATTATTTGTGTGCATACTAATCAAATTCAGACTTCACGTCTGGTTCTCGGGAGGACGACATCCTTACATACCTCATGTAGTAACCTGAGTAAATCCCCCCATAGAAATACCTTCCTTGAAAAACCCATCAAGAACCGGGAAGGCAGTTCTGAAGGCGTAAGGCCGTAGTAACCCTACATAACGAGGAACGATCATCTTGAAAACCGAGATGACAACATAAGGACGACTTAACGGATCGACAGATGAGATCCCGTCGGGAGATCTATGGTCACTCATGACCGTCAGATCGGAGGAAGGAGCTGGAAGGTTAAGTACCTTAACCTTATAGGTACTAATTGATGGACGAGTTTTCATCGAGGAATCTGCGGTCACCCACGACCTTTAGATTAGTAGGAGAGAGTAGGGTGTTAAAATGCCTTACCTCTTTGTTTTTTGTGTCTTCGTGGGTAGCGAGGAATTTGGGGATCATAGATCTCCAAGGTCCATGAGATTATCTGGACCGTGGATCTTTTCCACTTCCAAGGAGCCATGGAAGAATGCATGGGTAGGAACCGATCTGGGCTGTCAGATCTCGACTGGAAAAACCCACAGCCGTTGGATCTATCCGTAGTTATGTGAGGGTTAAAAACCCCCATGAATCATGATTTTCCATGAGGAAAACCCCAGGATAGATCTGAGTCGTCCGATTAATGGAGGCCACGTGTCGTAAGATCTCCCATTTTGGGAAATATGGAATCGCAGGATAGGGATTCTTGTTGACAAGAGATCGGGACTTTCCATTGTGGAAATCTAGGGATAGATCTAAGTCGTCCGATTGACAGAGGCCACATGTTGTAAGATCTCCCATTACAGGAAATCAGGAATCGCGGGATTGAGATTCCTGTTGACAAGAGATCGAGACTTTCCATTGTGGAAATCTCGGTATAGATCTAAGCCATCCGATTGACGGAGGCCACGTGTCGTAAAATCTCCCATTATGGGAAATCGGGAATCGCAGGATCGGGAGTCCTAGCGACAAGGGATCGAGACTCTCCAAGGTGGAAACCCCGTAGTAGTTGTGGGTCGTCCGATTTAAGGAGGTGATGTGTCGAGAGGTTACCCGTTTCAGGAAATTGGGAATCGGGGATTTGGGAGTCTTTTTGATAATAGGTCGGGCTCTCGCCTTGATAAATTCCAACAGAAGAGAGGTTGTGGTCATATGGGAAGAGGTCATATCGACCAATTCTTAACCCAAGGGGCTAATCTCCGATTGAGGTTCGCTCCACACTTCGGCGTTTCGGCATTCAGGATACTGAAGGGACATGTTACCCCGTGCTCTCATACCCTGAAGTCCAGACTTATAAACCTCGAGATGTTAGCATGTGGTCAGGCTCTGACGAATGGTCAGGATCCTCTCAGAGGATCCTGGGTCTGGGATGACCGTCCGATGTGAGGTAGAGATGCCAACTTTACGTTGGGGCGCGAACACGCATAAAGGTAAGGGGCAAGCATATTTGGATGGCCAGAGTTCACCCGCTCAAATCTACGGCTGAGGATTCATTCTGGAGCCCCCTTGCCATTCTGCCTTTAATGGGGTGGGGGGTGGGGGTCCGTAATTGGACACACAACTCTCGAATGGTTGAGATTAACTCATCATGATCAATGGTGCTCAAGTGGATTTCGGACCCCCCTTGCCATTCTGTCTTTAATGGGGGGGGGTATGGAATAGTGTGGTGTGTGAACTGGGGCCCCCTCCTGTCATGTCGACCACCGTGTCACAATTCCCTTTTTGCCACTTGTATTCCACTTAACTGCGCGATGGGGCTTGTTCTCACTGGCGGTTCTCTACCCCTGTTGAGATTTGTTCCCATTGGCCATTGCTGACCCGGTAGGGATTTGTCTCCATTGGTCGATCGCTAGCCCTGTCGGGGTTCGACGGTTGCAGAATCAAACGTTTAGACATGACTGTAGCACCAAGGCACGAAATACAAATAGGTAATGCGTTCTGGTATCCATGGATAATTAGGATTTTTGGTCCGGCAGAAGACCAGAAAAATCCGATTTAGGTAGTGGGTATGTGACAAAGTGGTATTAGAGCATGGTTACAACACTCGGCCTGATTGGGCTCATGTACAAGTTGCGCATAAGCTCCGTTCGAAGAACTCCTATGAGGAGTAACCCCGTAACTTAACTCTCTTGTCTAGGATTAAAAACTTGGAAACGAGAACCCGACTGTGTATGCATGTGAAAGAGATATAAATTATGCGCAAATTATGAAAATGTATTTAACTCCTGACTAATAACCAACGTTGTATTTTCACTCAAGCGGATGATCAACCTTGGGAATTTACAGACGCAGAGAATGGTGACTCACCTAGAGGTGGGAGAAGGATCCCACAATAGAGACGAAGAGTCTGACGAAAGGAGAGAAATAGGAACCCCTCCAGACCTAGATGATACTCTGAGGAGTCTCATGGTTGAGTTGCAAAGATGCAAGGCTGATAATCAAAGGATGATGAAAGAACAAGAAAAGAAAACTAAAATTAATGCAGTTTTACTGCAAAGCTTATCTAACCTACAACGACAAATGCAACATGAACTCGAGATGCAGAAACATGATCGTGTCAGTGGCCATACTAAGAGAAGCACCTCAAGAAAGGTCCACCACAGAGGTAAAGGACCAGTGGCAGACAATTCCACTGAGAAGGAAGCTGGCAATTCAGAAGGCTCTTCCAGCAGCAGGACCAGCTCTTATTCTCGAATAAAACAAAATAAGCAAAAGACTTCCAAGAGTCATAAATTTGAGGAATTCAGAAAGGCCAAACCTTTCTCCTTCGACGGTGAGATAAAGAAGGGAGAGGAAGCCGAGGCCTGGCTACTTGGACTGAAGAAATATTTCAGAGTCCATGATTTTTCGGAGAATTTGAAGGCCCGAGTGGCCACCTTCAATCTAAATGGAAAGGCTTCCATCTGGTGGGAAGATCTTAAGAGCATGAAAGGGGTTCGCGAGGAGGACCTGTCTTAGAAACGGTTTGAGAAGTACTTCCGGAAGAAGTATTTGTCGGAAAGATATTTCGACGAGAAGGCTAAAGACTTTTATGAACTCAAACTGTGACAACTCACTATAGAGGAATATGTCAACAAATTCCTCAACTTGTTGAGATATGTACCCTACATCAAAGCAGAGAAGGCGAAGGCGCAAAGCTTCGTCAATGGGCTACCCAAGGAATACCGGAACAAAATTGAATTTGACGAGACAAAGACCTTAGAATACACTATACGAAAGACAACATATTGTCATGAACAATATGGACATTGGGCAGAATCTCGTGGAGACTAGAAACATAAGAGTGGTTTGAGATTTCAGAAAAAGGGGAGCAAATCCTCAGGATTTAAAAACTGCAAAAAGAACCCCAGAATGAACTTTCCAACCCGAAGTGTACTCCAGCAAAACTTTCCCTACGTAGATGGAAATAAAACTTCTTGACCTATACTAGTAAAGACTAATAACCCAAAGAAAGAACCTCTAAAATGTTGGGGTTGCAGAGAAGAGCATCTCCTGAGAGAGTGTCCACACCGACAACAGAACAGTCGGAAAGTTTATAACATTCAGGAAGCTACCATAGTCAATGATGTGGTGAGGAGTGTGCCGTAGATTTATGCAACCTTGGATAATAACCAAGATGACCACGAGGCTTCAGTGGTGGAAATAGAAGGTATGATTTTCAACCATCTAGTGTCTATTTTAATTGACCCTATTTCAAATTTGAGTTATATAGCCCCTAAGACTGTGGATAAGTGTAAGCTACAACCACAAAAACAAACAAAGCCATGGTTGGTACAGTTAGCCACTGGCACTAAAAGAAAGGTGGTAGAGGCCATACCAGCCTTCCAGTTAATGTTGGGTGAATTCCCCACCCAAGCAACCCTTAACGTGTTACCCCTGGGACCATACGATCTGTTGATTGGTATGGACTGCTTATCCACCCATAAATTCAAATTGGACTGTTACCATAAAACCTTAGAATGTGTGAGCAAAGAATTAAAAAGGATATCCCTTCAAGGGATCTGAAAACCGGTCTCGGCGAGACAAATATCAGCCCTACAAATGAGAAAGTATTGCCGAAATGGATGTCCCCTATATGCAATACAGGTGTTGAAAACAACCGAAGGTACTAAACCAAGCTCTGATGATCACCCTATTCTGAGAGAATACATAGATGTGTTTTCGAAGGAAGTACTGGGTCTACCTCTGAGAAGAGACATTGACTTCTCAATAGAGCTCACACAAGGAGCGGTGTCGGTGTCTAGGATACCCTACCGGATGAGCACACCTGAGTTAGTGGAACTCAAATTACAACTGAAAGAAATGATTGATAAGGGTTATATTCGACCCAGCGTGTCCCCATGGGGAGCACCAGTCCTGTTTGTGAAAAAGAAGGATGGCACCCTTAGACTGTGTATAGATTATAGATAACTCAATAAAGTAACCATAAAGAACAAATACCCCTTGCCCAGGATCGATGATCTATTCGATCAGTTGGGAGGAGCGTCTATTTTCTCAAAGATTGACTTGAGGTCAGTATACCATCAAGTCCGAATCAAGGGTGAATACATCCATAAAACCACCTTTAGGACATGGTATGGTCATTATGAGTTTGTGGTAGTACCATTTGGGTTAACCAATGCCCCCGCCACTTTCATGTGCTTAATGAACAATGTACTTAGTAAATTTTTAGATAAATTTGTACTAGTTTTCATTGATTACATATTAATCTAGTCTAAGAATAGAGAATAACATGAAGAGCACCTTAGACTTGTGTTGCAAGTGCTAAGAGAGCATGAGATCTATGCTAAATTCAACAAATGTGACTTCTTTCAGAAGCAAATACACTACTTAGGACATGTTCTGTCTGAGGAAGGAGTAGCAGTAGATCCTGACAAGATTAGGTCTATCATGGAATGGCCTACCCCAAAGGATGTTTTATACATCAGATCCTTTATGGGATTGGCAAGATACTATAGGAGATTTATAAAGATTTCTCCATGATTGTTTGTCCAATCACTACCCTCTAGAAGAAGGGGACAAAATTCCTGTGGACATAGCAATGTGAAGAAAGATTTCAAACCTTGAAACATATACTAACCCATGCACCTGTGTTGAAAATTGTTGACCCATAAGCTAACTTCCTTGTGTGCACAGATGCCTGTAAGGAAGGGCTCAGAGGAGTCTGTATGCAGGAAGGAAAGGTGTTCTGCTATGAATCCCAAAAATTGAATGAGAATGAAGTCAACTATGTAAATCATGATCTAGAATTGGCTGCCATAGTGAATGCCTTGAAAATGTGGAGGCATTACCTCCTGGGAAGGAAATTTGTAGTTATGACAGATCACTCTGGATTGTGGTATTTGTTTGATCAACCAAAGCTCAATGCTAGACACGCTAGATGGATGGCCCTCCTTAGTGAGTTTGATTTTGAAATCAAACACATCAAAGGAAAAGAAAATAGGGTGGTCGATGCCCTTAGCAGGAGCATGAGAACGATTCACCTAGCAGCGGTGAGTACATGTGAGAGAAAATTCAAGGACAGAGTCAGAAATGCACAAGAAACGAATCCCTTCATTCAAACTGTGAGCCTGTAGCTACAAAAAGAACCTACTGGAGTAAAATATGAAGGCTACCAGATGACCAAAGGAGGTCTGCTCACCTACAGAGATAGAATGTACATTCCAAATTGTGACGACTTGAAGAGGTTCATCTTGGATGGACTACATAAAAGACCCTACACTGGTCACCCAGGATACCAGAAAATGATCATTGCCACCCGGAAACAATTTTATTGGCCTGGATTGAAGAAGGACACAGCCAAATATTTTGCCTAATGCATAGAGTGCCAACATTTTAAAGTAGAACATCGACACCTAGCAGGATTATTACACCCTTTACCCATCCCATAAAGGAAATGGGAAATCATCTCCATGGATTTTATCACTGGATTACCAACTTCAACCAAACAAAATGATGCCATTATGGTGGTGGTGGATAAGCTGAGCAAGTCTGCTCATTTCATCCCCGTCAAGTCAATCTGCAAGGCAATAGATATCGCCCAGATATTCATGAAAGAGGTGTTCAGAATGCATGGTATGCTGAAAGAGATAGTGTCTGACAAAGACACAAAATTTACTTCCAATTTTTGGAAATCACTGATGGCTGGTTTGGAGACCAAATTGTTGTTCAACACCACCTATCACCCTCAAACCGATGGATAGATAGAAAGAGTGAATCAAATATTAGAGGATATGTTAAGGATGGATGTAATGCATTAACCCAGGAAATGGGAAGACTACCTGCCATTGGTAGAATTTGCCTACAACAACAGCTATCAAGCATCCTTAAAGATGAGTCCCTTCAAGGCCCTATATGGTAGGCCGTGTAATACTCCAATCAGCTGGAGTAATCCTGTAAAGAGGATTTCTTTTGGACCCGACATGTTGAAAGAATTGGAACAACAAGTGACTCAGATAAAACAAAATCTGAAGGTCTCTCAAAACCGATAGAAAAGTTATGCTGATCAAAAGAGAACTCCAAAAGTGTTCAAAATGGGAGACCATGTATATCTCAGAATTAAGCCCAGAAGGAGTTCCCTGAAAATGGGAGCTTGTGCCAAGTTGGCACCCCGGTATTTTGGACCCTTTGAGGTTATAGATAGAGTGTGACTTGTAGCCTATCGGCTAGCACTTCCTCCCACAATAAAAGCACATAATGTTTTCCATCTTTCATTATTGAAGAAATATGTACATGATGCTAATCATATAGTTGACTAGTCTGTGATCCAGGTGGAACCAGAGGGATAATTTCTACTAGAACCCCAATGAATACTGTATGTAAAGGAAACCCCTCTCCAGAACAGAACCATTGCACAGGTCAAGGTGCAGTGGAAACATTTTTGCCCAGATGAGGCTACATGGGAAATGGAAGATTCCATGAGATAGGCATATCCGATTTTGTTTACTTCTATACATGCAATTCATGTTAGTAGATAAGAACTTTGAGGACGATGTTCCTTTTAAGGGGGAGGGAATTGTAACACCCTGTTTCCCCCATATTGTAAATATAACTGGACTGGCCAAGAACTATGGCAAACTCATAAATGTGAATATGTGATGTAAATGGACCTTGAGGAAAAGGTCAATGAATGTGAATAACATTTTGAATATATTGCAAGACTGCTGAGAGGGGATGTGCAGAAAATATACCACGAAGGCGATGGAAGGCACCTAAAAATGTGGTGTTAACTTCCACCGAGAATTAATACCGTATTTGGACTCCACTGGCCTGAATAGCCAAAAGCGGCTCGCTAGCCCTGAATTAAATGTCTCACAGGCTGAAAAGTAGTTGGTTTAATGAGGGATGGGAGGTGAACCTCCCATCCATAGAGCCTTCAGGCCTGATCAGCGCGAGGGTAATCGTGCCACATGCAACCTTGCAAGAGGATAAGGCATGGGGTAGAAGCGATTGGAGGGCAGACGCGAGGGGAAAATATAGCATTATGCAGAGTGAGTGATAGCTGAGAGGAAGGATTGCAACCTTCGCTTTTGGTCGCTGGGAAATGGAGACATAGTCTCACAACATCGTGGTCTCATCTCGGGGGTGGCTAGTGGTAAATCTGCTGGGAGTCGCTAAGACCACGGTTGGGTGCAAACGAGCACCCCTCTCAGCAGTTGCTTGACCCCTGGTGTTATCTCTGATAAGTTTTTTTCCTATGGCATCTTGATATATATATATGTGCTTATTATGATAATTATGCTCATAAGCTATGAAACTGTGAATGATTTCATTATAAGAATGACTGTATGGTGTTTGGATCAGTACTAGTAGTTGTATATTTATATGGAAAGACTACGTATGATTTACGTCTTCATAAATGCGTTATTTGTGTGCATAATGATCAAATTCAGACATCACATCTGGTTCTTGGGAGGACGACATCCTTACATACCTCAGGTAGTACCCTAAGTAAATCCCCCAATAGAAATACCTTCCTTGAAAAACCCATCAAGAACTGGGAAGGCGGTTGTGAAGGCGTAAGGCCTTAGTAACCCTACATAAGGAGGAACGATCATCTTAAAAGCCAAGATGAAAACATAAGGATGAAGAAATGGAGCGAGGGATGAGATCCCATTGGGAGATCTGTGGTCACTCACGACCGTCCGATCGGAGGAAGGAGCTTGAAGGTTACTTACCTTAACCTGATAGGTACTAATTGATGGACGATTTTGTCGAGGAATCTACGGTCACCCACGACCGTTAAATTAGTAGGAGAGAGTAGGGCATTAACATGTCTTACCCCTTTATTTTCTGTGTCTTCATGGGCAGCGAGGAATTTGGGGATCATAGATCTCCAAGGTCCATGAGATTATCTGGACCGTGGATCTTTTCCACGTCCAAGGAGTCGTGGAAGAATGCATGGGTAGGAACCGATCTGGGCTGTCAGATCTCGATTGGAAAACCCGATAGCCGTTGGATCTATCCAGAGCTACCCAAGGGTTAAAAACCACCGTGAGTCAGGATTTTCCATGATGAAAACCCTGGGATAGATCTAAGCCGTCCAATTAAGGGAGGCCATGTGTCGTAAGATCTCGCATTTCGGGAAATCGAGAATCACGAGATCGGGATTCCTGTTGACAAGATATCGGGACCTTCCGTTATGAAAATCCCGGGATAGATCTAAGTTGTCCGATTGACGAAGGCCACATGTCGTAAGATCTCCCATTACAGGAAATCAGGAATCACGGGATCAGGATTCCTGTTGACAAGAGATCGAGACTTTCCATTGTGGAAATCTCGGGATAGATCTAAGCCATCCAATTGATGGAGGCCACGTGTCGTAAGATCTCCCATTACGGGAAATCGAGAATCGTGGGAGTCCTATTGACAATAGGTTGGGCTCTAACCTTGCTAAATTTCAATCGAAGATAGGTTGTTGTCATATGGGAAGAGGTCATATCAACCAATTCTTAACCCAAGGGGATAATATCCAATTGAGGTTCGCTCCACACTTTGGCGTTTTGACATTTGGGATACCGAAGGGACATGTTACCCCGTGCTCTCAAACCCTAAAGTCCAGACTTATAAGCCTCAAGATGTTAGCATGTGGTCAGGCTCTGACGAATGGTCAGGATCCTCTCGAAGGATCCTGGGTCTGGGATGATCATCCGATGTGAGGTAGAGATGCCATCTTTACACTAGGGTGAGAATGCGCATAAAGGTAAGTAGTAAGAAGATCTGGATGGCCAGATTCCACTTGCTCAGATCTACGGCTAAGGATTCATTCCAGACCCCCCTTGTCATTCTTCCTTTAATGGGGGGGGGGTCCAGAATTGGACACGCAACTCTCAAACAGTTGATATTAACTCATCATGATCAATGGCTCTTAAGTGGATTCCAAACCCNAAGTGGGGCCCCCTCCTGTCATGTCGACCACCGTGTCGCAATTCCCTTTTCACCACCTATATTCCACTTAACTGTGCGACGGGGCCTTTTCTCACTGGCGGTTCTCTACCCCTATTGAGATTTGTTCCCACTGGCCATTGTTGACCTGGTAGGGATTCGTCCCCATTGGTCAGTCGCTAGCCCTATCGGGGTTCGACGGTTGCAGAATCAAACGTTTAGACATGACTGTAGCGCCGAGGTGTGAAATACAAATAGGTACTACGTTCAAATTGAATCGTGAACATGACCCGCAATCACATGAGAACGGAGAAGGAGAGAGAAAGAGCCAACTTACACTGGCCCTCCATGGATAATTAGGAGTTCTGGTCCAGCAAAAGACCAGAAAAATCTGATTTAGGTAGTGGGTATGTGCCATTTGTCGTCCACCAATTTAGTGACATGGTCAGTACAAACTAGGATGTATTTATTCTATATATATGAAGGGTGAATAGGTCCTTCAAAATCCATGGTCTATTTCTCAAATGAATCTACTATAACTTGTTTATGATGTGGAATTTCATTTTTTAGGTATCACATCCTATTCGATCACATCTATCACAGTTCTTCATGCAGTTTTGGGAATATCAAAAAATGGTCGTTCATTAATATCTTGATTGTAGTACTTTGTAGGATAACCTTGTGTTGAAAAAGTCTCCTCCAAAAGGCCCTTCATGACAATACCTTTGGATGTCATGAATCTTGCCCTCTCTAATAAAATGTTTAATTATGAGATCCATCTGAGTGAAGAATATATAGTCTCTAATCCAGGAATATCAATCACTTCTCCTGATAATATCTTATCTCTCTTTTAGTGAGAGATGTGTTGGAATATTTCTTGTAGCTAAGTAATTAGAAATATATACAATCATGGAAAGATAGAAGATAATGTAAAAATATAGTAATCAAGAAACACATCCACTATAGGAGTCACATCCCCATCATTAGTTATCTTAGAGAGGAATTCGACAATGACATTATCCTTCCCAAGCCTATAAAGGATGGCTATGTCAAATTCCTGTAATAAAAACAACCACCTGGTCGCACTACCATTGGTAGATTATTTCTTCATTAAGTAATGAATGATAGAGTGACCAATGTGTAAAAATACCAAATAGCCTATTATATAGTGAAAAAGATATTATATCATAAAGAACAACAAGGAACACTTTTTCTATTACTGTGTAGTTCAATTTTGTAGTAATCAAGTTCTTACTAACAAAACATATATCATGGTGCCTTCGCTTCTTTTGTTTCCTAAGAACTTCTCTAATGACACTATTTGAAGCATGAATAGATATATTCAAGTGAAGGGACCAATTTTTCGCTCTCCATTAGAGGAAATTTACTCAAAAAATGGGCCTTATAAGAAAAATTGTGCTTGTTGAATTGGAAATTCAATAACCAATAAAACTTCAAAGAATTGTATTAGCCATAATAGTTGAGATGGACATATAAAATTCAAGGATGATTATGTGTTACATTTATATTTAACAATATTTAACCATATATAGGCCCACAGGGGTGAATAACGATTGGAAAGTGTCATGTAAATGGAAGGAAATTTGTAAAAAGGGGGTCTCATGTTCGGTTCTCACCCCGATTTAAATAATTTACTTTTTTTAACCATATATACACCTCAACTTAGTCTCGCACATTCACATTTGTATTATATTATAATAAGTATTGACCCTTTTCTATGTGTACATTCATAGTATTATTACATTATAGTCATTAATTGATATTATATTATGATTATATTATATTAATACTATGTTATATAATTAATATTATTATAAAATATCATTGTATCATATTATACATTTTTTGTAATTTTGTCATAGTGAGATAGTCACATTCATTCTGAGTAGTATTATATTATAGTTATTCATTCATATTATATTATTATTTTATTCTATATTATTATATTATCACTATATTAAAAATTATTATTATATACTATTCTCATATATAAAAAATATTTTGTTTATTGTATTTTCATATTATATACTAATAGTAAGTATTTATTATAAGATATTGATTATCATTTATGGTTTTTTAATTTGTCACACATCCCAATGATAGTTGATAGTGAAATGAAATGGACCTATATTTGGCTAACAATTGGAAGGTATGGGTTGGAGACAGATGACTTGGCATGTTGACTAGGTGGTGAGGTGGCTAACAAAAACTACACTATACACAAGCTACGCAAGGTTCGATAGCTTTGTCTTTACTTCACACACAAATTATATGGAGATGCTATTTATTTATAAATATGTTATGAATACGCTCCCACAATACATGCGATGTATATAAGTAGGACTTACGAAATCAAGGTTCAATAATTCATGTGAATAATAGAACAATGGTTGCTAAGTCCCTATTTTTGAAATGCCACAACTTTTGATCAAGATGTCCAAATTGAGAAAACAAGATCTTGTTGGGAAGCTAGAGATAGGAAGAATGGATTGGAAATGTTTCCCATGGGTGAGATGACAAATATCATGCCCAAAAGTAAAAACATAGTCATGACAATTTATGACTTGGAAATAAACTATTTTTTTAAAAATGGTTTATTAAAAGAAAATTCGTGAATGCCCAAAGTGGTTCTTAGTTGGGGAGAGATAAAACTAAGTTCACATTTACAAATAGAATTTAATAATTGTTTATAGTTTCATAATTGTATCACCTTTATGTGAATATATTCAAGAATGGTTGAGCGGTGCATTAAAAGAAATTATTAACCCATCATAATATTGGAGATCAAAGAAGTTGATATGATGACTACATTGGACATCCTCCCTCTTATATAAATAATGTAAAATATCTAGAAAGGGTTCTTCTCCGCTTCCATTTTTGCAAGTACAAGATTGTCTAAAGGAACTCTCTTATTTATTTTATTTCCCATTATGTAAACCATCCAATCTCATAATTCGAAATGTTGTCTATATACAAGTCTAACTTTTGAATATTTTTGTCTTCTAGGTTACCTATGCTTGATATATGGTCCACCGGAGCTTCAACCTGGCTCACTAGGGAGAATGGTTTTCCTATTTCTTGTTTAGTTATCAATATTATTGTGTAGTTCCAAATTGTTGCACACATTTGATTTGATATTGAACGCTCAATTTGTACTTATTTTTGAAATTTCATAGAGAGTTGTCTAGTGGCTCATGACTTTTGTGGTTTAAAACATCTATTTGATCATGAAATGTATAGAATGTGTTTACTTCACATCCCTATGATATGGGACTTGATCAATCATTTAAAGTCCTCTCAAAGTACAATCTTTGCTTCTATTTATTTCATTTATTTTTCTTCAAGCATATCAATGTGCCTTGCCATGATATAAATATGGATATGATACAATGTTATGAAATATTTTATTTCCTTTTGATTTAAGAATTATTTCTTTTTTAACTTATTTGTTGTTTGTTCCACTCTCAAGCATTACTGTGATAAATAATAAAATTGTTGTTTTCATTTTGGACATAATCAATATCTGAGTGATAAATAGAGGATCACAACATATTTAAAAATGTAGAAGGTATTCTTGAATTCCCATAGAAATACCCTATGAGGTTATCTCTTTCCCTTAACAGGAAAAGAGATCCACATTTTTTGCGACCATACTGGGGAAAAATTCATTTCCAATAAATCTTGTACTTATTTTAAGCATCAGATACTATTGAAAAACTATAAGTTGTGTGGTTCATGTCCTCGAAGGAGATACATTAGATTTCTAGCTGAATGGTTTAACAAGAATTGGGTTCTTGAAAACCTCATTCAGTGAACATTAGTTGGCCTTGAAGATATGTTATTGGAGTTACAAACAAAATTCATTTATGACAACAAGTAGAGAACCAAAGAAACATCCAAGATTCGAGAGGATGAGGTCTTTGGGGACTCCATTATTAAAGCTATGGATTTTTAAGATAGATGCCACAAATAAGGTTCCCAAAGAAAGAAACAATTGTATAGAAGTCCCCTCAATCTGCAATGAGAGGTTCATCGCTTGACAAATATTTCCTTAGATAAGTTTTATATGACATTTGGAAATACTTCAGAGAATGTAGAGAAGAATTTAGTTAAGTTTGAGAATGTTTGTGATATTTATAATGTGGTTGAAGATGTTGTTGTTTGTCGATTTGTTTTCCTAAATCTAAAAGGAAATGCTCGTGAATTGTTTTATTCATGTTTCCTAGAACCATTACCAATTGTGACATATTACAAGATTTATTTTTTGAGGAATATTTCACAAGGATAGACCCATATTCTCTTTTATTGAATTTGGTTGAAATATAGATGAAATAGAAAGAGAATGTCACTCACTTTCATATTTATGAAAGTCCATAATATTCCCAGGAAATGCTTCCAAATGATTTTATTATTTTTAGTTACTATTAGAATGATTTGCTTGCGAATTTGGTATTTTTAACAAAACAAGAGGGAAAGTGGATCTTGAAAGAGTTAATTTAGTGAGACCATGTCCTTGAAGAACATATCCATGAAATCAATGTTGATCTCTTGAAATTTCCAATATGGTTTTGGGTGTTGATATTATGGTAGTTGTGGGAGGTATTAACCTCCACGTGTAACCTCTGAAAAGACTAGAATATTCCAGGAAGAAAGAGAAACCATAAAATGTTGGATAATAACCCTAGGAGAAACGTCAACAGAAGAGAATATTTAATATTGATTTATTAGACTCTAAAATGAGAAGTCAAACCAGTCAAGTGAGATAGAATAGTATAAATAGAGGGCACTAGACCTCATTTTTCATACACACACTCACAACTACATAAGACCAGTGATGCACAATTTTGGAGAGGTACTGCAACTAGCATTTTAGTTTTTTCTTGGACTTTCTCTTAGTTATTGTTTGGACTTTCTTCTTGGTCTTTGGTTATACTTTCTTGGTGTGGTAGCCTTGAAGAAAGGTGTGCTACCTTGGTTTGTTATTGGATTATTTCTGGAATTATTTTGTCTGTCAAGGTTAAGGTTCTCAGGGGTGGCCTTTGTGCCTATGGTTGGGTGACAATATTTCTATATTGTATATGGTGAAACAAGCACACCTATTTTTCTAACAGCTTATGGGCCCACAATGTATTCGTACAGTCTAACCACTCGAAGATACATTGGGAGGATTTTCTCAGTTACAATTGCAGTTGAAGTCAAACTTTTTATTGTAGGAACAAAACCCTAACCCTCTTGTTAAGTCACCTTAAGTGAAGATATTGGCCTAATTTTTGGATAGCCTAGCCCACCTTCTGGTACTCTCAACAAGACAATGTGTCAAGTTTGAGTTTTTGGTCAAAATCAAAGGTTGATCAAGTTAAAGAAGTCATGAATTACTCTATGAAGTCATAACACTAGTTAGAAGGGGATTCTAAATTCAAATAATGGAAGAAAAGGATTGACCTCATCCTTGCCAAGAATAAAGTGTTGGATATTGTGAAAGGCAAGATCATGGAACCATAGTTTGAAGCAAGAAAAGAGAAGGAACCTTAGAACGTTGCAGTTATGGATAAGTTCAAGGAAAATTATATCAAAGATATGAGTATTATAGTGGACTATGTAAAATACCACTTGATACCCTACATCTATCATATTCACTCATTTAAGAAGATGTATGATGACCTAACTAACCTCTTCTTAGTCAGAAACATTGGAGAAGTAATGACTCTCTTGAATGAGCTCCGTGAAATGACAATGAATGATGACGATAATAGAACATGATACTTTGTAATAATATATCAATTAACATATCAACTACAAGACATTGAAGAAATCATTTCAGAAAATGAACTAGTAATTATAGTACTCAATGGCCTTCCCAAAACTGGGATGAATTTTCCGCAAGCGTGAACACAATAAAGGAGTATCACACATTTGAATAAATTTGGACTTGTTGTGAAACAGAAGAATCAAGGATTAATGAAAAAGAGAAATCCCAAAAGAAATATGATGATCAAGCCTTCACAACAAAATTCAATAATTTTAGGAATAAGAGGAAGTTTGGCTTAACGAAGAAACCAAATAAAGAAAAGGATATGTCAAAAATACAGTGCTTCAACTGTCAAAAATATGGTCACTATAAGAATCATTATCCCAAGTTAAATAAAATAAAGGAAATAGAAGTAGCAACAGTTTCTGAAGAAAGGGAACCCTTAAAGAAAGCCAAGCAGGATAAAACAAACTTCTTCTTCTAGTCAAGGTAACAATATTCTTCTATAATATAGTTCCTATACATATCATCCATATATATATTTTTAGAAGATAATATGGTTAGTGAAACAATACCTATGGAAGAATAACAATATAAGGATTGTTATTACAATGACTACAACACACTGAAAAAGATGAAGTATGTTGACAATATTTGGTGACAATTCATGTGGAAACTATTATATAAGTAACAACTGCCAAATGGGCCACAATAATAATCAAACTTGAAGAGACCCAGAAGGAGTCAGACCAGAAAGAAGTTAGTAATCATGAGGAAAATAGAATAAAACTTGTGACACTTTGCATAAATCAATAAGGATGCATAAAAAAGCATGGAATCTGTTAGATGGAGGGATTTTATAACAAAATTCCAAAAGAAGAGAATGAATTCAAGCATGAAGCTAGGGTTAGGAGGGATCTAATACTAAATTATATGATCCATTGAAGAATCTGTGAATATTATAAAGTATCTTTCCATGTTCCCCATCAGAAGTGACAACCATGATAAGCAACACTTGTTCAGTTTGAATCTAGACGAAGTTTTCTTCAAAAAGAATCTTTAAGTATCCTTGGTTGTCCATCTACATCCATGTTCCTATGATTAAAGGAAGAAGTTGGAATATTCAAGAATGAAGGGCATGGAATCTATAGAAGACTCCATGGACCCAAAAGGTAAAGAGGAACATGAGGAAGAACATGAAGATTCCAATAATTAAAGAAAAGATAGAACAAATAGTTATTATACTGAGAATCATAAGACTATCATCATGGTTTGAATCCACTAGAAGAAATAAAGAAGAAGAAATGGAATTTGTGATGAATAATCATGTATGTAAGAAATTTTGAAAAACACTTATGAATGGAAGCATTGCAAGATTCAGAACTAGAGGGCCTTCTAGAAGGACGGAGAAGACTATGACGATAGCTTGTTCTAGCAAACCAGATATACCTCTTAAAATTTACATGTAAAATATTGTTCTTCCGAGATAAAACAAATTGAGAATGAATCCTATGTAAAGCAATGTCAACATCTTGAGGTATGCTAGAAAGAAAACCATGTAAATAATTCAAGAAACTTTATGTAGAGTGTCTCATATACAACAAAAGGATGGAAACAACTTTTATGGCAAAGAAAGTGTATCATAATGGTTACTCAGAATTATGGGATGATGGATTACAAGTCCATGGAAAAATCCCATGATAGCATATCTGAAGAAATTGAAGAGATTCTAAATCCAGTAGACTCGTCTCTATATTGACAAATTGATTGGATCGTTAATGTATTTGAATAATACTCACCTGGATGTTTGTTTTGCGGGATGTTTAAATTATGACATACAACTGCATGAATTTATCGATTCAGATTGGGAAGGGAATGTAGATGACATAAGAAGTGCTACTTGGATATGTTTTAGTTTAAACTTTGCCACCATATTATGGGATAGTAGAAAACAAAATTCTATCGTACTCAATAATAAGAGTATATTGCAGCTTGTTGGGCTTGTACAAAATCCATATGGATCCGTAAATTGGTTTCTGGACCATATGATCATGTGTTGAATTCAACCATGATATATTGTAATGATCATATCCATGTGAATCTTTCACAGAAACCAATGTTCCATGAAAAGATGAAATAATTTAAGATCAAGCATTATATTCTCCATGATAAAGTTGAAAAGAGAGAAGTGTTTCTCCAATATATCTCCACAGTTGAGTAGATAGTAGATATTGTGGTAAAGCCTTTGTCCAAGATGAAAATCTTGTGCACTTAAGAGACAAGTTGGGGCTTATGGAGATAAATTTCTTATTGGAAAAGGAAGTGATTACTCTTAGGTTGGGAAGGAGAACTGATATATTATTTATTTATGGAGAGTCATTTTCCAGTTCGGAAAATTGTTCAAGTTGGGCAGTTCATTTCGAGTTTGAAAAAGTGGTTCGATATTTTTGATGGAAAATCATTTTCCAGTTTGGAAAATGGTCCATATCGGATAGTCATTTTCATAATGAAAATGGTCCGATAGATTGTTTATGTACCATAGACAACGATTTCTGTTGAGTCTAGTGTGGGGGAATGGTCTAGGACAATCATTCTTCTTGGTAGTCACTTTGAGTAGTGGTCAAGTAGAATGGTTCGCCTCGTCGAGCAATCATTCTTTCGAAGTTCATATTTGTGAGAAGTTTCCAAGAATGGTGTATTTTGGAGGTTGGTGCAGGAAAATCATTTCCATAGGAAATGGTTCAGACAATCATTCGCTGGGGAAAAATCATTCTCTCCAGGTTTCACTATGATTAGTGTTGGAGCAATGGCATTGTTAGGTGAATGGTCTAGGTTCAACAATCAAGGGTAGGAATTCCCTAGGGAATACTCATTTTCTCCAAGTTTCACTATGATTAGTTCCAGATGATTGACCGAGTTAGGTGAATGGTTCAGGCTCGGAAATTAGGGACAATTATTATTCTATGTTTTGGAAGAATAGTCTAGATATCCCATGGTTGATTTTTTACTTTTTGAGGGCATATTCTCTTCCATATCTCATACATGTTAGTGGAATAATGGCCCATATAACTCATTTTGTATAATGATATTGTTATGGAGGTTTATATGATTTCTTTGGATACTATATGTCTATAGAAAGTAGTTGTAATCCACTGTGGTGGATGTATTCCACTGGTTGTCTCTATGTGTAGTCATTTTCTACTATGTGTGGCTATGTACCACTGGATAGTAGTTGTGTACTACTACAGATAGACATAGTTGTGTTATATTGAATGGCAACGTTTTGATTTCCATGGAGATTATCACTAGTGTTGGAGATGATTATCAACTAGATGGATAGTTAGTATCTTGATGGATAGACATTCTCCCTATGGAAAATAGTCCATGTAGCCCATATCATGGCTTTCATCATCTGTTGGAACAGTTCTTCTTCTAGGACATATGTATGAATTAGAAGAATGGTTATTGTATCACTCTGTGGAGTAAGTGACTTATTCAATAGCATGCCCAATTACCCAAATTGAGTCTGGATTTGAGAGATGATGTAGTTTATTCTTTCAAATGATATTGATAGTGATGATGGTGGTCATGAATTGATCATGAGATAACCTATGTGGTTATGATGATGCTACCAGTTGAATGGTCTATTTTTTCTCAATACCATTTCCTTTAATACCTCCCTATCTCAGAGGGAGTGTTGATATTATTGTAGTTGTGGAAGGTATCAACCTCCACATGTACCTCCAAAACTACTAGAATATTTCAGCAAGAAAGAGAAACACTAAAACATTGGATAATAACCCTAGGAGACAGGTTGAGTCAACGGAACATTTAATATTGAGTTATTGGCCTCCAAAAAGAGAATTTGGACCAGTCAAGTGAGATATAATAGTATAAATAGAGGGTGATAAAGATCTTTTTTCATACACACTCAGAAATGCATAAGATTGGTGGTGCAAAATTTTGGAGAGGAACTGTAGCTGCAACTGCTGCAACTCACATTTCGTTTTTGGCTTATAATTTCTCTTGGTTATGGTTTGGAATTTCTTCTTGGTCTTTGGTTATTCTTTCTTGGTGTGCTAGCCTTGGAGAAAGGTGTGCTACCTTGGTTGGCTATTGGAATGCTTCCATAATTATTATATCTATCAAGGTTATGGTGCTCGGGTGTGGCCTTTGTTCCTATGGTTGGGTGACAATATTGCTATATTGTCTATGGTGAAATGAGCACACCTTTTTTTCTAACACTCAGAACATGGATAAAATCATTTAAAAGAGAAATCCAATGAAATATGTGAAAATTTATCTACATCAGATTATATTCTTGAAGCTAAAAGAAATAGACCTAATGTCTCAATTAAGTAATAATATCATCCACCACATGCTCCATGTGATGGAAATCATTACCTCTTATATACTCAATTTGAGATTAATATTTGTAATGAGATTAAGGATCGATTGCATGAACGTCCACTAGATGGGATTGCATATTTTATTCAATATAAACATGGAAAAAATGGTGCAATGGGTTTTCAATTGTCATGAATGGTTTATACAAATCTAAAAGAAGGATTCCAGCATGGGATCAATAAAAGTGATGATAAAAGTTATCACTTTACATTAATCTTTAAAGATCTTTATTTATCATCTGGAGTAGATTTTAAGAAAAAAGAGTACTTCGAAGCATCAAAATAAAAGGGGTACTTGAAACAAGAGGTATGGATGGTATATTTTAGTTTCAAAGAAAATGATATTATCGGTAAACAACAAGAGCTACCAATACTTTTCTCCACAAATTTTTAGTTGAAAAATATTTTTGCAACCTCAACATTTCACTATTGTTAATGCCTAATGGAGGAATGTTGTCAGAGCATTGTAAATAAAAAAATAATGTCAACCATATATAGGAGTAATAAGATGAGTTAGATATGTACATTTCTACATTGGAAGTCTATTTACACTTGAATATATCCCTTCTGTCCAAGCAGGTTAGGTTAAACATATATTTTTGTTTTCTCATGCATATAATTTTGTTTCCTCGGTGAATTTTTCCTAATAACAATTTGGTAGATTGAGATAATGGTTTTGGGATGACTACATATCCCAATGAATGAGAAATTTGGTCTAGGTATGGTGTTCTCAACAACCCACAAGGGGTCATTATCCCACAGTTGGAACAAGATGTTGATGTGTTTTCTTGTCACCCATCAACTAGAGTGATTTCAATTCATACTCAATCAAGTGTAGGAAACATTTTAAAATTTCGAAAGTGTTATATGATTGCCACATATTGATCATGAAGACAAAAAAATTATTTAAGAATGCACAATAAATTTCAATATTGCAGTTGTTCTTCAGACAAGTCAAAAGGGGATGGTTTCTCTTTTGAAAAGAGAATACATAATAACAATACAAAAAAGAAGGAAATTTGTCATGATCATCCTCTCATTGGATATCCCTATGCATCATCCTCGCCCATCATTTTACAAAATAAAAAATAGAGGTCATATTCCCAAGAAATTTTCAATTTTCTCACATCTTCCACATTTCCACAACCTTCATTTTTCCCTCCACAATCATGAAATTTTACCCCTTAACTTCCCAACACTTAGTCATTTTCACTATTATCCCTATTTCTGTATATTTAATTATTTTTATTTCTCCAAATTTTATTTATCAAAATTTATTTATTTTTATATTAAGTTTCATTATTTTTATGCTATGCTTTTCCACATTTTACTATTTTTCCCTTTTTCCTATTTCGTCAGAAGATATTTTTATTATTTCAATTTCTCCTCCCCTATTTATTTTGTGCATTTTCCATTTATATTAATCTATTTTTATGATTTTTGTTTATCCTACCCTCTTTATTCTCCACATTATCCAAATCCCCACACCCATACCCCCAAACACTATTAAGTTACCCTATCAAGTATACTAAGTTTTACATGCTGATGATGAGTCATCCTGGAAAACCCCCACATTTCTGCATCACTTAAATTTCACTCACACGACTTAAATTTTTATTGAGTTCTACTACTTTTTACACTTATTTATTTCCTATTTTCTCTTCTCTTTATCTCCTCCTCCTTACCCACAAGTCCACATTATCCTTAGCACTTAGAAGTATGCAATCTCATATCCTATGTTTCTCCTCCCCGCCTTTTTTACTTGGTATACGTGCCAATGACACGTGTCAGTGAAATGAACTTATCTCTAGGTGAAATTTGGAAGGTATAGTTTGGACATAAGTGACTTGGCATGCCGATTCCATGGTGAGGTGGCTACCAAAAACTAGACTATGCACAATATACAAAAGGTTCCATGGCTCTCTCTCTACTTCACACAAAAATAATATGCAAGTAAAATTTATTTATAAATATGTTATGAGTGCCCTCCCACAATGCATATGGGATAAAAAAGGAAGACTTTCAAAATCAAGAGCCAAGAATCCATGTGAAGAATAGATCAATTATTATTGGTTCCTTGTCTTTTGGAGGCCATAACGTTTGAGCTGGATGTCCAAATTAAGATAATGAGATCTCGTTTGAAAGCTATATCTATGAAAAATAATCGGAAAATGGTTTCCATGGTTGAAATGATAGATATAATTCCTTAAAAGATAAAATATGCTCATGAGTATTTATGACCTAGGAGCAAATTATTTTTTCAAAATGGTTTATTAAAGGAAATTTTGTGACTTCGTAAAATGGGTCTCTGTTGGGAGGATTGATAAATAAGTTCACATCTACAAATAGAATTTAATAAGCATTCATATTTTCATAACCGTAGAACTCTTATGTGAATATATTCAAGAGTGTTTGAGTAGTGCATTAAAATAAATTGTTAACCCATCACAATCCTAAAGCTCAAAGAAATGACTATGATGAGGACACAAGACATTTTCCCTCTTATATAAAGAATTCAAAAGAGTCACGAAGGGTTCTTATCTTCTTCCATTTTTGGGAGTACAAACCTCTCTCAAGAAACACTCTTATTTCTTTTCTTTCCAAGTTTGTAAATCATCCAATCTCATCATTTCAGATGTAGTATATATACGATACCTATTTATGAATATTTTTATTGTATTCTAGGTTATGTATGCTTGATATATGGTCCACGAGAACCTCATATCCTCATAGTGGGGTGATTGCATTTACTATTTCTAGTTTAATTATGAGGAATATTGTGTACTACAATGTTGTTGCAAACATTTTATTTGATATCGAACAATGAATTTCTACTTATTTCTTGAATCCCTTAGAGAGTAATCTTGGGGATGATGAATTTTCAGGTTTCAAACTTCTATTTGAGAATTAAATCTCAAGAATGAGTTTCCTTAACATCCTTATAAGATTAAAGTTTCTAAATTATTTAAATTTCTCTGAAAGGACTATCTGTGCAAAATACTCTACACATTTCCCTTTTTAGTTATTAAAAAAAGCCACTATAATACACCTATAAACTTATTAATTGCCTTGTTTTAGGATATCATTTTTATGAAGTAATTAATATTAGTTGTATTACAAAATATTTATAATTTTGTATGTAATGTATTTTTAGTTTTTAAGAGTTATTTTTTTTCATTATTTTTATTATCTGTAATGATCCCGACTGTTATGACACCAACGACGTACAATATGTATACACAACAATACTTTTTGTGTGTTGTTTTTTGACCATAACTTTAATGACCATAACTTTTATTGACAAAAATATTTCTATGACCATAACATGAACAATAAGTCCTATCGACAAAACTCGAAGACATCACAGGCTTGAATTCCATGTAGCACCTAAACAAAGCATATTAGCACATCTTGAAGCTTTAATTAATGATGAACGATACTCAAATAAATTTAAATGTCTAAAGCTAACATCGACAACGATCTACTAGGCACAACCTACCAAAAACCATCACCAGTAGAAAAATTCAAGGCGAGTGAGTAATATAAGATCAACCAACACTCATTACAATAAGTTTTGTTTCACAAGGATTATGTAACTGGAATCATCAACTAGTACACTAAAATTTTAACTTGCAAGCAAGGATACTTGTCCAAGACCAGTACTAAGTCATTAATTTTCATACGTGCGAGGACCCCATTAACTAACATCACTCATATATTATAAGTCAGTGGGTACAATCAAAATTAGTAACAAGGTCAATCCCATTTCAACACTCTGCAAAGGGCATGAGAGAAAATAATTTATTAAAAGGTGGGAGATGTTAGGAGTTCTTAAACAACATGAAAGCAACTGACTTTTTAGCACAAGGTCAACATAGTGATAACGCCTCACCCTAACATGCAGAATATAAGAAGTTGGATGAGGTAAAATGAGCTTCTTCAACCTACAACATCTATTACTTTTCTCGAGGTTGTGTAACATGCACTATCCTTATTATTAATTGTATGCAAGTCACATTATAATTCCTCCTAAATGATTAACATAGTTTAACAAAGGTGAAATTCTTAAATGAAATACTTATTAATTCATTGATATAAACAATGTCGTTCACTCAAAGGTAGAGTTCCTAAGAGAAACATCCCTAAACATGAGGGTCCCTTGTATTTATTCCTTGAAATTCCTATTGAAAAAGTACGTAGTGAAAAATACTATAATAAGTGAGATCTGTCCGATATAAGGTTTAATCAATTACTTTACTAGAAGGTAAGGAGTAATTTAGTTTCCCAAAATAAGTAAGTGGAACAACTCCAAAGTTTAATCAATTACCCTCATGATTGATTTAACTTATTAATGATTCAATTTCCCAACTAATCATCCCTTTAATATTCTAATAATCATTCCTTTTCAACTAACTGAACATTTAGCAATCATTTCTTTTTCAGCTAAACTTAATAGTTAGTAAACCTTCATTTTTCTCAGCTAACCGTAATATTTAATAGTCATTATTTTTGTCAAAATTGAACTAAATATTTAATAATATTCCTTTTCACAACTAAAATTAATATTTAATTTTAATAGTCACTCCTTTTTAAAAAATGGAACGTAATAAGCCATCCCTTTGCCAAGTAATTTGAAGAGATAGGTTAACAACAAGTGGATTCATACAATCCATTACAATTGTATTTCAACCAAGAGTTAACTAGAATAAATATTCAATCTACAAAAATTTAACTTGATCAAACATTTCATGTAATTAACCAAACATTTCATTTATGCAAATAACTAAATCGAGAATCAAGGGCTCATGCAACAAAACGTTCTTAGAAATCTTAGGGCAATAATTAAAGGCAAACACAATATACAAATTTAATGGAAAATGTGCCCAGTCGACAACATACTCAATCAATTTAAAGGTGAATCGTATCTACTCAATCAACAACACAATCACGCATTTATGCTACCCAAATGAGGGTATAGTTACACCAATTAAATCCCCGACAGTCAGTAGGAGCTCCTCCAATGTGTGGTCAACAGGAAAACACAGACACTCTTTTATTGGCAAATTTCTTGTTCATTAACATGGAAAATGAAAACATTCCTTTAATGGCAATTTCTTGGTCAATTACATAGAGAACACAAACATTCTTTCACTGGAAATTTCTTGTCTAATAACATAGAAAACATAGACATTCCTTTACTGGCAATTTCTCGGTCAATTACATGGAAATCACAGACATTCTTTCACTGGCAATTTCTTGGTTAATAACAGGGAAAACACAGACATTCCTTTACTGGAAATTTTTTGGTCAATTATAGGGAAATAAAAAACATTCTTTCACTGGCAATTTCTTGGTTAATAATAGGGAAAACAAAGACATTCCTTTACTGGAAATTCCTTGGTCAATCACAGGGAAAACACAGACATTCTTTTCCTAGCAGATCATCGTGCCCAACGCACCAAAAGGGAACCATAATTCCATCCTTATTTAAAAGAAAAAAAAACGTTGTGCAAAACACACCATACTGGAAATTACACTGTCATAATTTCAGAATTAAAAGCTTAGAGCTAAACTATCCCTCAATATAAAATGGAAGATTAAATGTACCCACCAATGCACCATAATGAAGATTTAAATTGTTCATCAAACACAGAGTAAATTTATCCCTCCATGCATAAAAGCACAGTCAAAACTGCAAAAACACAGAGCACAGTAAGAGAAATGCAAGGGTCCAATGGAAAGGTCACTGAAATGATCGCATGGATTCTATCAGTCAAGGCATAGAGAAAAACCAACAAGGATGCAAGATAATCCATACACAGAGGTATTTTCTAGATGGATCAAGTCAAAACAATCAACCAAGGACAACAACAAAGGTAGACGACTGAGAGGAACGTCCTTCACTCATCATCCACGCACAAAAAAGAACGACATTGAGATCCATAGGTCTATTAACTTCGAAGCAACGAACGTAGATTAGGCTCTTGGTCGACTCCTTAGGAGAGGACTGATGAGTTAGGTACAAAAGTCAAAACAACCATGATCTTCACAAATAAACACACCACAGGGTGGTCAAGACATGTCGGGAATCGAAGGCCATGGAAGTCAATCAATCATCGAGCTAAGGGCTATGGAAAAATTTAGTCATAAACTAGAATGCAATACAATCATTATACTTACCCAATTAAACATGCAGGTCTGAAAGCATAAATCATGCTAACAATCTACCATGCAAAAATTAAGGAAGCGTATCGTTGCCTAGTCGCTCGCTCTGAGTTGATGTCCCATGCACTCTCGCTTACCAACTGATGAAACTTCACAGGTACCTCATAGCCAACGCTAGGGGTACTCTTCTTCCCCCTTATCGCCCCGAGACTCAAAGGGGCCACGCACACTATCTAGAGAATTAGCTAGCTCCAAGCTTCCCTCGCAAGGCTGAGCTACCACTCCTCACCGAGCTAGGTATCCCAACTCCCACAAGCTAAGTTAGTCAAGTATATATTTCTACAACATAACGTTACACCCAACCAAAGTTATATTTCCTCCTTCTCCTCCCTCCATTATATAGAGTTTTGAACTCCTTTACCTTCTCGAAATCCCATTTAAATTAATGTTTAATAAATTAATTCCTAAAAATCCTCCCCGTAAAAGTGTCACCCATCCCCTTCATTCCTCCATAAAATAATTTAATTAATTAATTAATTACCCTTATTTCCCTCACCCACCTAAATTCAATCCTAGAATCTCTCCCAAGTGTCCCCATATTCGCTTACAAGTTTTAATGACTTTCCCCATTACCAATTTACTAGTTGAGTTAATTTAGAAAGTTCTTAAATGCTAGATACCTTACTAAGTTTGACTTTTTGATTTTCCCCTTGTGATTCCCTTTTATTTTTATGTTTCCATCTTTTCCTAGTTTCCTGATTATTTTAGATTTCCCTCTTTCCCCTTTTTCATTTAGAACTCAATTTTCCGTAGAATTTTACTTTTTCCCTTTTCCCTTTTTAATTAATAAATTTTAAATTATCATAATATATTAAAACAATTATTTCCCCCTTTTTAAATTTTATCCCAATAGATTTTTATGAATCAAATAAATTGCTTAATCCCTTCTTATTACAATATTAATGAAGGTTATCATCATTATTTTTTTGAATTTTTTTTTATAAATATATATATATATATAAAAGGATAGAAAAATTATGCCACCAGTATAATTTAGATCTAGACTGTAATTTTCTTGCTGGGTGACATTTTATTAGGGAAATCATTTTAAAAATTTCTTATCACGTTATTCCTCCTAAGGCCATATAGTTTCATTCATTTATCATTAACAATGTGACATGCCCTTCAGGACGCACTAGGTGTTCCAAGGGTTCCACTCGCCTCATTTGTTTCCCTTGTGCGACGTGCCCTTAAGGATGCACTATGCGCTCCAAGGGTGCCACTCGTTTCATCTATTTCCCTTGTGTGACGTGTGCTTAAGGACGAACTATGTGCTCCAAGGGTGCCACTTGCCTCTTGACTGACTTGGTAGACATAAAAAATCCCTACATTCAATACTTTGCTAGGTTAACTTGTGGGAGACTAAGATCCTCTAAGGAATAAGACCCCCGCCTTATTACGTGCCCTTTAGAATCATCATGAGTGATTGTCGTAGTCTACCCTCATGGCATCGTGGGTCCTCTCGAACTAGGTAATCGTTAACCTACAATTCGAGCCACAGTGGGAGTGCTAGTAGGCTATGGAAGGGTTGTTGTCCACACCTCTCCCTCAACATCTCTGGTAGTCATGCATGACCCCTCTACTCCACATGTGAGTCTTGTCAGCAAGATATCATCATCCTACACCAGTAATGAATCATCTCATAAATATATCCATATCATATCATCTAATTAGATGCACTAATATCACATATAAAACAATCAAACCCCATTAGTTCACTCCCCAACTTGATCTAGAGTCTAAGGGATTCCGTCAATGCCTTTGCATCCTCAAGGTATGAAATCCTGCACACTCCGTAAAACTGAGTCAATAGCACTTGTCTATGTCAATGAAACAAAATGACATGACATCAACCCATAATGCCTCATAATCAAAATCAAATGTTTTAATACCATAATAATCTGGATCACTTGCGATCAAGTGTCCTCAAAGAATAAGTTTGCTTAATGCGCAAGAGCGGGATGTTACATACACCCTCTGGGTCTAAACTTCGTCCTGAAGTTTCACAATATAAGTGCCAAAATAATGTGTATCATAGTATCATAAGTCTATCTATCCAACAAAGTGGAAAATGATGGCGCATATCATATGCATACTCCAAGGTCATCAAGTGTAGACTATAGTCTTCCCACTGGACCTTGACCTCATCTAATGTTTGACATCGTAGTTGTTGAATGCGATGATCCAGGATGCAGATCAGCTCAGTCGTGAGTGCACCCTCATCTGACACCCACAAGGTTCTCATGTCAAAACATGTGTAGGATCACTAATCATAATGTCTCAAACAAAGACATGAAATACATCATGCAATACGCCTCAAGAATCAGGCAAGGCTAGTTAGTAGGCCAACTGCCTTTCCTTTCCACAATCTTGTAGGTTACCACAAACCTAGGAGATAGTTTAGCCCCTTTTTCCAACTTGATCGAAGTCTTATGTGGTTTCATCCACAAGAATACTCGATCACCACATCGTAACTATGGTCGACATGATGCACATCAACATAAATCTTCTATTGATCCTACACTTCTTTGATCCTTTGTCTTATAGTTTTCATTTAATATTGTAATTGTTGGATTGCTTCCGGTCCAACCAGGATCCTCTCCTCAAGCCAATCCCAACTAAAAGGCGTCCAACATGATCGCCCATAAGGAAACTTGAAATGCTCCATCTTAATGGTGCCTTGGTAAATGTTGTTATAAGAGACTTCCACCAGTGGAAAGAATTATTCCCAACACTTGTGTTGGTCCATCACATACATTCCCAACATGTCCTCCAAGGTCTAGTTCATTCATTCGGTCTTCCCATCGGTCTCCAGGTGATACACAACAATGAAGTTAAGTTGGATTCCCAAGGCCTATTGGAAACTCGTCTAAAATCGTTTAGTAAACATCGATCCTCGATTGGATACAATCCTCTTAGGCATGCCATGCAACCTCACAATCTCACTGATGAAAAATCTAGCTATGCCAAGTGCCTGATATGTTGTACACCCAGGAATAAAATGAGCACTCTTTGTCAGAGTGTCAAATACCACAAAAATTGAGTCATGTCTCCTTACCGTCAGTGGCAATCCAACAATAAAATCCGTCGAAATAACCACCCATTTCGATTGTGGAATAGCATGTTGTTGTAGTAATCCTACTGGGTGTCTATGTTCAGTTTTTACCTGCTGACATTCTAGACATATGGCCACATAGTTGACTATGTCTGCCTTCATTCCCTTCCAGAAGAATAAGGGTTTAAGGTCTGCCCTCATCTTCGTGACTCTCGGGTGAGCCATGTAGACAGCTCTATGAGCCTCGCATAGGCTCAAGCTCCTAAACTCATCATTCAGTGGTACGTAAATCCGATTTTTAATCTTCAATAATACATCATCGTCAAATGTAAATCCTTCAAATCCTGGTACCATCCTTGTGTTTTGTCCAATAAAACCCTTGACCTCTCTGTAACAGTCATCATCACACTATAGATTTATAATCTTCTCATGTAGATTCGTCTGAAGAGGCAACACTGAAAAGATGTGTTATCTTCAACTCAATGCATCTACCACTCAATTCACCGTTCCTTTTATGTAAGTAATCTCGAAGTCGTACTCCCTTAGCAATTCCAACCAGCACCATTGTCGCGCGTTTAGGTCTCCTTGTGTAAAGATATGTTGTAGTCCACAGTGATCCCTCTTTAGTTCAATTTTTTTTCCAGCAAGGTAGTGCCTCCAAACCTTCAAGGAATATATGATGGCTAACAACTCCAAATCATGCATCGCAAAGTTCTCCTCATGCCTTCTTAGTTTCCTCGAGATGTAAGCGATCACTCAACTGTCTTGCATCAAGACTTCGCCTAAGCCTTCCTTGGATGCATCAGTGCATACCAAGAGGTCTGCATCCATGTCAGGGAATTTTATTATCGATGTTGTTGTCAATAGCTCTTTGAGCCTCTGAAATGCTACCGCACATTTCTTGGTGCAAACAAACATCTTGTTATTCTTCTAAAATTTCGTGATTGGATTTCATATCTTCAAAAATACCTTGATGAACCATCGATAGTATCGTGCTAAACCCATGAAGCTACGTACTTCTAGGACATTTGTCAGCACAGGCCATTCCATAATAGCCTCGAGCTTTGCTGGATTCACGTCGATACCTTCATTGGAGATGACATGCCCCAAGTACTGAATCCTTGATTGATAAAATGAGCATTTGGAAAACTTCACATACAATTTGTTCTCTCGCAAGAACTGTAGTACCATGCGCAAGTGCTCATCATGCTCCTCTGTCGTCTGAGAGTAAATCAAAATATCATCAATGAATACTTGGACGAACTTGTCCAAGTACTCGCGGAACACCCCATTCATCAAACTCATGAATATCTCTAGGGTGTTTGTCAGTCCAAATGGTAAAATAGTAAACTCGTAATGAAAAAAACCTCATCTTAAAGGCAGTCTTAGGGACTTCATCCTCCTTAATCCATAACTGGTGGTATCCTGATCACAAGTCGATCTTTGAGAACACTGTCGCGCCATTCATTTGATTGAACATATCAACAATCCTCGAAAACAGATACTGATTATTGATCCTTTCCTTGTTCAATTGATGATAGTCAATGTAGAGCCTCCACGACCCATCCTTCTTTCAAATGAAAATAGTAGGCGCACCCCATAGGGACACACTTAGATGTACAAGTCCACGTCCAACAATTCCTTCAGTTGCGTTCTCAACTCCTATAACTCCATGGTCAACATCCGATAAGTCTCTCTAGCTATTGGTTCAGTCTTCGGTTTTAATTCTATAGTAACTCCAAATCCCTCTCTGGCGGTGTCCCACGTAACTCCTCCGGGAAGACGTCTACAAGATTTCTCACCAAAGGAAGGTGTTCTAGACCTTCCTCTACTCCCTTCTCGTTCAACGCAAGGATCGCAAAAATATTACCTCCCTTGTGCATGCTCTTCCATAACTGGAAGGACGAGATAAAACTCAGGGAAATTCCCTGGTTTCGACCTACAATCATGCGTCTCTATCCCTCATCATTGACCAAGATCAATCATTTTGTCTTACAGTTGAGTGTCACCTCAGGTGACTCCATCCATACCGATCACAACGTCATGAGATACAGAGATCATGATGTACAAGTTGGCCCTGGTGAAAACTCTCCCAAGTTAAGGTTTCAGACCGTAACCGTTCCTCCAACCTTTGGTTGGCCCCCAAGGCCATTTCTACAAGCTACACTCATCTTGTTCAAATTCCCTTACTTTAATCTTCTTTAAGTTGCAACTGAAATGAAACTCTTGGTCACACCGGGATCTATCAATATACTAAGGGTCTGATCAGCAATGGTACATGACATCTTGAGCATAGTCAACTAGTGCTCTGCCTGACGGTTATTCACCACTACATCAATTTGATGGGCCTTGCCCAAAACTCTCGTGGTAGTGGGTTTGACTAATCTAGATGCTCCGACCCTCTCTTCTGGACAGTTGCGTTGGTACTATGGCTCTCCATAGTCCAACACACTTTCTTCGGTCTAGTAATCCTTGTACCTGAAGTAGAAGTTGAATTATAACAATAAGACCAAACTCAAACTTCTTGACCTTAAGTTTCTGGATAATTTGGTGAGGATCACACCAAATCCAATCCAAAACGAGCCTCGTACTCGGCCAACATGCGACTGCCTCATCGCAAATAGTCAAAATCATTGAGTTGATGCTCAATGAATTCGTCAGAAATATACCTCTCCTGGAACCGTTCGTCAAACAGTTCCCATGACACATCTTCAAAGGTCATAAGTAAAAATGATAGGAGTGTCTTCCACCATGGAAGAGCGCTCCCCTTTAGTGGGGGACCTCAATGCGGACCTTCATGTTGGAAGTATAATTGTGAAGTGCAAGCACATCGCCATACTCTCCTGCCATGCCTTGTTGGGTGTGTTGCTCGAGCACCAAAGAACTCATAAATTGACTATCTCAAGTTCAAAGTGAATACTAATGGTACTGGATGGGCACGCAGCAAACCCTCCAAGCTATAGGTTCCCTGGCCTTATCTCAGTATAGATGGTTAATCAAGGCCTCTCACATTCCCCGAAAGCACCTTGTCAAGCTATCATCATCCATTATAACAATCAGATCTAGCCCAAGGACTTGTTCCTCCCCTTGGGGTTATACTCCGAGGGCATGACAATTATGGAGGCATCGCACCTCTATCCATGCCACCCGTCGCAAACCTTTGTGGTATCCTCTAATCAACATCACCACAAGGACACGTTGAAGCTTTTAGTTAGGGCTAAGTCAACTCAAAGGTTCACTGCAGTGGAAACATGGCGATCCACAGTCACAGGGTTGAACCCGCTCCGATACCATATGTAACGATCCCAACTGTTATGACACCTACGACATACAACAGGTATACACAAAAATACTTTTTTTTTTGTTTACAAAAGGACCATAACACCAACAATAAGTCCTATCAACACAACCCGAAGACATCACAAGCTTGAATTCCACGTAGCACCTAAACAAAGCATATTAGCACATCCTGAAGCTTTAATCAATGACGAACAATACTCAAATAAATTTAAATCTCTAAAGCTAACATCGACAACGATCTACTAGGCACAACCTACTAAAAACCATCAATAGCAGAAAAATTCAAGGCGAGTGAGTAATATAAGATCAACCATCACTCGTTATAATAAGTTTTGTTTCACAAGGATTATGTAACAGGAATTATCAAGTAGTACACTAAAATTCCAACGCGCAAGGAGGGGTACTTGTCCAAGACCAGTACTAAGTCATTAATTTCCATACGCACGAGGACCCCATTACCTAACATCACTCATATATTATAAGTCAATGCGTACAATCAAAATTAGTAACAAGCTCAATCCCATTTCAACAATCTTCAGAGGGCACAAGAGAAAACAATTTATTAAAAGGTGTGAGATGTTAGGAGTTCTTAAACAACATGAAACCACCTTACTTTTTAGCGCAAGGTTGGCATAGTGATAACGTCTCACCGCAACATGCAGAATATAAGAACTTGGATCAGGTAAAATGAGCTTCTTCAATCTGCAACATCTATTACTTTTCTCGGGGTTGCGTAACATGCATTATCCTTATTATTAATCGTACACAAGTCACATTATAATTCCTCCTAAATGATTAACATAATTTAACAAAGGTGAAATCCTTAAATGAAATACTTATTAATTCATTAATGTAAACAATGGCTTTCACTCAAAGGTAGAGTTCCTAAGAGAAATGTCCCTAAACATGAGGGTCCTTTTCATTTATTCCTTGAAATTTCTATTGAAAAAGTATGTAGTGAAAAATACTATAATAAGTGAGATCTGTCTGATCTCAGGTTTAATGAATTACTCCACTAAAAGGTAAGGAGTAATTTAGTTTCCCAAAATAAGTAAGTGGAACAACTCTAAAGTTTAATCAATTACCCTCATTATTGATTTAACTGATTAATCATTCAATTTTCCAACCAATCATCCCTTTAATATTCTAATAATCATTCCTTTTTAGCTAATTGAACATTTAGCAATCATTTATTTTTCAACTAAACTTAATAGTTAGTAACCCTTCATTTTTCTCATCTAACCATAATATTCAATAGTCATTATTTTTTTCAAAATTGAACTGAATATTTAATAATATTCCTTTTCACAACTAAAATTAATATTTAATATTAATAATCACTCCTTTTTCAAAAAAAGAACTTAATAAGCCATCCCTTTGCCAAGTAATCTGAAGAAATAGGTTAACGACAAGTGGATTCATACCATCCATTACAATTATATTTCAACCAAGAGTTAACTAGAATAAATATTCAATCTACAAAAATTTAACTTGATCAAACAATTCATGTAATTAACCAAACATTTCATTTCTGCAAATAACTAAATCGAGAAGCAAGGGATTAGGCAACGAAATGTCTTCAAAAATCTTAGGACAGTAATTAAAGGCAAGCACAATATACAAATTTATTGGCAAACTTGCCCATTCGACATCATACTCAATCAATTTAAAGGTGAATCATATCCACTCAATCAACAATGTAGTCATCCATTTATGGTACCCAAATGAGGGGACAGTTACACCAGTTAAATCCTCGACAGTTAGGAGGAGCTCCTCCAATCGCTACATTCAATAAATTTCGTGGTGAATTACAAGGAAAACGCAGAAATCATCTTAATGGCGAATGTTTGGTCAACAAGAAAACACATACACTCTTTTATTGGAAAATTTCTTGGTCATTAATAGGGAAAATGCAAACATTCCTTTACTGGCAATTTCTTGGTCAATTATAGGGAGAGCACAAACATTCTTTCATTGGCAATTTCTTGGTTAATAACACAGAAAATGCAGACATTCCTTTACTGGCAATTTCTCGGTCAATTATAGGGAAAACAAAGACATTCTTTCACTGGCAATTTCTTGGTTAATAACAAGGAAAACATAGGCATTCCTTTACTGTCAATTCCTTGGTCAATCACAGGGAAAACACAGACATTCTTTTACTGGCAATTCACCATGCCAAACACATCAGGAGGGAACCACAATTCCATCCTTATTTAAAAGAAAAAAAAATGTTGGGCAAAACGCACCAAACTGGAAATTACACTATTGTCAACATTTAAAAGTAAAAACGTTGGCAAGAGAATTACGAGCTTAGAGCTAAACTATCCCTAAATACAAAATGCAAGGTTAAATGTACCCACCAATGCACCATAACACAGAGTCAAATTGTTCATCAAACACAGAGTAAATTTATCCCTCCATGCATAAAAACATAGTAAAAAATGTAAAAATGCAGAGCACAGTAAGAGAAATGCAAGGGTTCAATGGAAAAATCACTGAAATGATCGTAGGGATTTTATCAGTCAAGGCGTAGATAAAAACCAAAAAGAACGTAAGATAATCCATACGCAGAGGTCATTGGTAGATGGCGCAAGTCAAAACAATCAGCCAAGGACAACAATAGAGGTAGACGACTAACAGGAACATCCTTCGCTCATCATCCACACATAGAAAAGCAGGGCATTCAGATCCATAGGTCTATTAACGCCGAAGCGATGACTATAGATCAGGCTCCTGGTTGACTTCTTGGGAGGGGACTGATGAGCTATGTACGGAAGGAAAAACAACCACAATATTAAAAAATAAACACACCACAGGGAGGTCAAGACATGTCGAGAATCGAAGGCCATGGAAGTCAATTAATCATCGATGTAAGGGATATGGAAAAATTTAGTCATCAACTAGAATGCAATACAATCATTATACTTACTCAATTAAACATGTAGGTCTGAAAGCATAAATCATACTAACAATCTACCACGCAAAAATAAATGAAGAATATCATTTCCCAATTGCCTGCTCCGAGTTGATGTCTCATGCACTCTGTGCACTCCTATTTGCTGACTGATGAGACTTCACTGGTACCTCCTAGCAAATGCTAGGCATACTCTACTTGCCCCTTAGCCCCCCGAGCCGCAAAGGAGCCACGCACACTATCCAGAGAATCAGCTAGCTCCCAGCTCACCTTGCAAGGCCAAGCTTCCACTCCTCACCGAGCCGGGTATCCGAACTTCCACAAGCTAAGTCAGTCAAGTATAGATTTCTGCAGCATAATGTTACACTCAACTAAGTATATCTTTCCTCCTTCTTCTCCCTCCATTATATAGAGTTTCTAACTCCTTTACCTTCTCAAAATCCCATTTAAATTATTGTTTAATAAATTAATTCCTAAAAATCCTCCCCTCACAAGTGTCACCCATCCCCTTCATTCCTCCATAAATTAATTTCTTTAATTAATTAATTACCCATATTTCCCTCACCCACCTAAATTCAATTCTAGAATCCCTCCTAGGTGTCGCCATATTCCCTTACAAGTTTTAATGACTTTCCCCATTACCAATTTACAAGCTGAGTTAATTTAGAAAGTTCTTAAATGTTAGATACTTTACTAAGTTTGACTTTCTGATTTTTCCCTTGTGTTTCCCTTTTCGTTTTATGTTTCCATCTTTTCCTGGTTTCCTAATTATTTTAGATTTCCCTCTTTCCCCTTTTTCATTTAGAACTCAATTTGACAGGTGTAGAAATTCACTTTTTCCCTTTTCCCTTTTTAATTAATAAATTTTGAATTATCATAATATATTAAAACAACTATTTCCCCCTTTTTAAATTTTATCCCAATAGATTTTTATGAATCAATTAAATTGCTTACTCCCTTCTTCTTACAATATTAATAAAGGTTATCATCATTATTTATTATATATATATATATATTTAAAAGGATAGAAAAATTATGTCACCAGTATAATTTAGACCTAGACTTTAATTTTCGTGCTTGGCGACATTTTATTAGGGAAATCATTTCAAAAATTTCTTATCACGTTATACGTCCTAAGACCATCTAGGTTCATTCATTTATCATTAACAACGTGACGTGCCCTTCAGGACACACTAGGTGTTCCAAGCGTGCCACTCGCATCATTTGTTTCCCTTGCGCGATGTGCCCTTCAGGACGCACTATGTGCTCCAAGGGTGTCGCTCGCCTCATATGTTTCCCTTGTGTGATGTGCCCTTCAGGATGCGCTACATGCTCCAAGGGTGCCACTCGTCTCTTGACCGACTTGGTAGACATCAAAAACCCTTGGAGTCAATACTTTGCCAGGTGAACTTGTGGGAGACTAAGGGTCTCTAAGGAATAAGGCCCCTTTCTTATTGTGTGCCCCTTAGAATCATCGTGAGCGACTATCGTGGTCTACCCTCAGGACATTGTGGGTCCTCTCGAACTAGGTAATCATTAACCTACAGTTCGAGCCACGACATGAGTGCTAGTAGGTTGTGGCCGGGCTATTGTCCACACCTCTCCTTCGATATCTCTAGTAGTTGTGCGTGACCCCTCTACTCCACATGTGAGTCTAGTCAGCAAGCTATCGTTAACCTAAACCATCAATGAATAATGTCATAAATATATCCATATCATATCATCTAATCAGATGCACTAATATCAGATATAAAACAATCAAATCCCATTAGTTCACTCCCCAACTCTATCCAGAGTCCAAGGGATTCCATCGATGCCTTTGCATCCTCGAGGTCCAAAATCCTGCACACTCAGTAAAACTGAGTCAATAGCATCTCTCTATGTCAATGCAGGAAAACAACATGACATCAACCCATAATGCCTCATAATCAAAATCAAATGTTTTAATAGCATAATAATCTAGATCACTTGCGAGCAAGTGTCCTTAAAGAATAAGTTCGCTCAGTGCGCAAGAGCGGTATGTTATATTATAAATCTCATAGATTTTAGATAATCATACAATTATTTCATGAGAAGGTGTTTGAGGTATTATCCAATGTCTTCTTTCACTATGATTCTCACTGGAATTTTTTGTTGGAAATAATAGAAAGACATATTTTATATTTATAGTTACTCATGATGTTTCTTTTAATAGTATTGATATCATTTAGGGTGGCTTTATCACATATCAACAATGGATAAACCAAGAAATTGAATCCTTAGTCCAACCTATTTTGTTCCTTGAATGACTATTATTAATGTCGTAACTAGATAAAGGAAGCATCTCATTATCCATGCCAATTAGCTTGTAATTATATATTATCTACTTACTATAAATTTACTCTCAGTGGGAGAAACCTTAAATTGTAAAACCAAGATAGGATAAAGCTTATTGCATTTAATTTCAAGTTGAGTAATTATAAATCACTTGATTTTCTCAATTTTCATCCTAGTTTTCATGGAGATACCACAAGCCCAAAATTCACAACCATACAAAATCAGTGTGATAACCACTTTGTAGAACATGACCATCTTTTTTCAATTCTCATATATACTTGTCAAAATAGACTTTCTTTAAGTTTTTATTATCATAAACACAATTAAACTATAAAAAAAAATTCTTTTTTATTATCGATATTTTTATTTAGTTTATAAACATAAACTTATAAGTATTAATACGCAAATATTTTAGAATTTAAATTTAATTATTAAAATAAAAAAATATTTTGTTAAAACAACTGTATTTATCTACAAATACAAAAAAATAATAACCAAACCTTTTCATTTCTAAACTATCTAATAATCCTCTAATAGAATTTTATTAATAAAACCCTCAATCCAAAAAAACCATTATATTCTAACCTCATTGGAATTTAATTTCTAACAGTGACATTAAAATATTTTATAAAATCAAACTAATAAAAAGGAGACCGGGTTTATTCTTTTAACAAGCATAAACTATAACATCAAACCGAGAAGCCCGTCACCTCGTGACCAAGATGTTAATCATTTATTTCATCCTTTAACATTAAAGTGAAGTGATTATTATTATGAATGAGGCCAAGTCTTTTCACAAAAATTGTTTCTATCTGTCACTAAACTTAGTGCATGTCTGGGCCAATTTTTCATGGCATGAACTTCATATGAGAATATAATAGAGAGGGAGTGGACAAACCGCATTCATAGCAATTAATATGCTAATAACATCACTGTAAACAAACCATGCTAAAAGTGGACAGAAAGCTTATTATTTTCGTATTAAAAAGAAAAAGAAAATGCCAAGAATGGAAAATGAATACGATATTGAAGGTCAACCAATTCGTTGGACAGAAAGGTTATTATTTTTTTATTAAAAGTAAAAAGAATATGATAAGAAAGGTAAAAGGAATATGATATTGAAGGTGAACCAATTCGTTTCATAGAATAGGACAATTTAGAGATAGTGGTTATAGAGACTCGTCTTAACATTGTTATTTATGTTCAAAATTCCATCTGACATAGAATATGATAATTTACAAATAGTAGATGACGGGACTTGTCTTAACATAGTTATTTATGTAAATTCCATCTTAAAAAAGTGATAGGAGCGTGCGTAAATTCTCAATTATTTTAATGGTATACATACATTCTCTTTATATTTTAAAAACTTAGTAGGGTGTGTATTTTAAACTTTTTAAGCCTTTTAGAACTTAGTAGGATGTGTATTTTAAACTTTTTAAGCTTTTTAGAACTTAGTAGGATGCGTATTTTAAACTTTTTAATCTTTTTAGAACTTAGTAGGGTGTGTATTATTGGTAAGTTGGAATAGGACAATATTATTATTGGTAAATTAGCAATTTTACTTGGTATTTTTAAATACATAAATATATTTAATACTCTAAAAAACACCATAATATACTGAATATATATATATATATAATTATTGAAATTTATCATTTCAGTTATTTTTCTAAATTTCTAACCAATTTTCAAATTAAAAAAAAATACAATTAAAAATGTTAAAAGTTGAAACGACTTTAAAAATAATCTAATAACCATCTATATTCTATATCTTTAGAAACATTTATACCTTTATAATCATTTATATATTTATAATGTAAGAACAATTTATATCTTTCTATACACTAGCACAGCTGCTCGAAAATGAAACGCTCCATGCTCATGCAATAGGTGGGTCGGCCAACTATCGAATATGAAATGAGCGGACAGCTGAGACACACGAACAACTGAGGAAGAAGTTGAAGTAGTGCACGTTAATAATCCAAACGTTGCAATTATATGCTGTTACAGTAATTTTTTAATATGATTAGGTAAATGTTAAAAAGTAACGAGGTTAATGAATGCATTAAAAAATACAAGACAGTTATCTAACGGACTATCTAACTTGTGGAATTGCCTGTGCGAACCCATGTGGTGATAAATACGAATGGGGATCGCCCGTTCTTATGCGGCGACCTTTTAATAATAACTGATCAGATCTGGTGCCTCCCAATAACACAATAAACATAACTAGATAGTGAAAAGCCAATGTGGATGGGGAGATTGTGTTAGATATTTTCAGAGTGCCTTCACGACCTCGCCAGCGTCTCACATTTCCATGTCATTTAATTGCGTCGCCGAAACGGCCACTAGCCCTCCACTCCTGTATCGAAGGGATAAATATCTTTCGTTTGGTAAACAAAAATGTGAACAAAAATCTCATGTCACTTGCAAATATTTTATGACAATTTCACCATCTGTAATACGTCGCCCAATCTGTTAGATGGTGCCGGCTTCTGAAGCGGGTATGTAACAATGTGGTAAGTATACTACCGCTTAATTTAGAAATGAAATTAATATGTAATATTTATTAATAAACCGGACGGGTCAAAACATACCTAGAGCACTCTGCGGAAGTAAAAGGGAATGATGGAAAGGTGACTTGAACATGTTTGCAAGTGGATTTTTGCAGGCGATAGTTTGTGGAATCTTTCACTTTTTCCTTATTTTGACGATCACCTTTGATTGTCCTCTCTTGACATGCATGCAACAAATATATAATATTAATTAATAAAACGGACGGGTCAAAGCATTGTAATAGCACTGTGAGGAAATAAAATTACCGACGGAAAAGTGATCTTAACATGTTGACTAGTGGATTTTTGCAGGTGACAGTTTGTGGAATCTTTCACCTTTTCCTATTTTTGACTATCATCTATTTTTCTGCTATTGTCCTAGCTCCAACACGCGTTCAACCCGTGAGGAAAATTTGAAGGGAAGGTGAATTATATTTCAATTTTAAATAAATATTATTTTTATTTGAAAATTTGAGGAAAATATTATATTTCAATTTTAAATAACTATTATTTTTACTTGAAAATAAAAATAATTTAAAATTTTATATATAAATAGATTATTTTAAAAAATTATTAATTGTAAAATATTTCACTTTTTATTTATAACTTTCCAAACATAATAAAATTTAAATGTACGAATTTATTTTCCAAATGATCAAAAACTAAATACTTTAACAATACGATAAAAACTAACAATTACGTTAACATAAAAAATTAATAACTGCAGTTTATATATCCATGTTAAAACATCCAATTCCTACTCTAATAGTTTGTTAAAAAATTCATATTAATTCATATACAATATTAAGTTAGTTAGTGTATACAATTTTAAGTAATAGTAATTAGTATATAACATGCAATTTCTACATTTAACAGTTATAAAATTTATATTAATTCATATACAATATTAAATTAGTTAGTGTATACAATTTTAAGTAATAGTAATTAGTGCATAGCACTAATTTATAATCAGGAATTTGAAGATCATATTAAGATTGAAAAGGGTTATAAAGTTATAACCACTATCGACTCAAGTGAGGATGGCATAAAGACACCCAATCTTCGCTAAACTATTGGGGAATAATGGAAGAAACCATTTTACAGAATAAAGATACTATTAAAAAAAATGTCAAATCAAAATTTAACGAAAAAATGTGGTGTGATAAAGAGTTAGAGGGAAAAAGAAAGTTAAGGTATTATAAAGATGTAATCAACCCTAATCTAGAAGATCAAAATTATCTATCTGTTTTGCCAAGTGTAAAGAGAAAAATAAGCATTGCTAAGATAAGAACAAATTCTCACGAGCTCCATAGTGAAACTGGGCACTGGTCAATTCCTAAAATGCCATGGGATGAAAGAGTGTGTCACCTTTGTGACACTAAGAAGGTTGAAGATGAAAAACACTTTCTCTTAGATTGTCCAACCTATACCGATATTACATCTCATTTTCAAAATATTGATCACACTACCAACCTTCCTAACCTCTTAACTCAACCAAAGTATGGTGATCTTGGAAACCTTCTCTTAATTCTTTTTGAGCACAGAAACAAAATTCTAAAGAATCACAAGTAATCACTTACCCTCTTAAGGTCCGATAGACCAATTAAATCTTAGTAGATGTTAATCATCATCATCATCATTACAATTCAACACTTTCATATAAATACAAATATGATTATAATTTGTTAGGTAAGATGGAAAGTAATTGTGTCTATGTATTTATTATAATGAAATTATCTAGCAATACTTAGACTTAAGTATAAAAATATCATATATTTGTTATCTTACACTTACGTATAAAAATATCATATATTTGTTATCTTACACTTAAGTATAAAAATATCATATATTTGTTATCTTAGACTTAAGTATAAAAATATCATATATTTGTTATGTAAAATGGATAAAAATATCATATATTTGTTATCTTACACTTAAGTATAAAAATATCATATATTTGTTATCTTAGACTTAAGTATAAAAATATCATATATTTGTTATGTAAAATGGAAAAAAATTGTTATGATGCATTCATTATATTGAAAATGTCAAATAAAAATTTGAAAATTAAAAATCATTACATGATTAGAAAAACTTATTCAACAAGTATGAAAATACTCCAACACATCAGTTTTTTTATATTTCTTTTATAATTATTAAGATAAAATTTTAAAAAGGTACATGAAGATTACATACCTCTTAAACTTGAACAAGAATACAAGAATCTCTAAGGCTACTTGGTCTCCAATTAATAAAATGAATGTTACTCTAAACATTGTATATATCTTTAGAATGTGTGTTTTACTTGATAAAAATAGTTAACATTCAAATTGAAATTATAGCAAATCAATTAAATTTTTAATGTTTGTATATCAAATATGTTAAATTAAGTTCTAAATTTGATAATCACTTAACAATAGGAAGGAGATGCATCCTTCCGTAATTATAGGATTCTATTATATAAAATATATTATGAAAATCTTTATTATTTTTTCATTAAAAAAATATGCAATAATTTTCATTTTAAATTTAACAAATATATTTTTCTTTTAGAAAGGGGAAGCATGTCTTCCATATTTGTAGGATTGTATTATATATAATATATTATGAAAATATTTATTATCTTTCAATTAAAAAAAATCTAAAATAATTTTCATGTGAAATTTAACAAATATTTCTTTTTTAATATTTATTTGTATGAAAAATAAATATACTCCTTTATGATAGACCATAAGAATCACAATAAACAATGACAACATCAATTTAAATACTTGCAACCAATTTTATAAATATGAAAATCGGATTCTTCATAATGATTACGATATAATGGAGAATTAAATCCTCAAATATGAAATGGTAGTATATGTTGGAAAATTAAATCCTCAAATATGAGATGGTTTGAACAATGTATAATACTATAATTTATGGTTATATGATGCAGGAGCATTGCCCAAGACAAGTAAGCCAGTATGGAAGACAACGAACAGTTGGACAAGGCCAGCCGAAACTTTTTGAATTTTCATTTAAGATGATGTGCCAATGTATAAATGCACCATTTATGAAAAGTGTCTTTGTATATTATAATGGACCTTGAGCCTTTAAGCTCTCGTCCTTAGGAAGATGAGGCATTTAATAGATTTAATGCTGGTAGGTAGATTTTAATTGTAGATTTGATAGTTTAGAGTTCGAGAGGGAAAAAAGATATAGACACCCTCATTGTATCATTGTAACATTATTCCGGATTATCAACCATTCTGAAGAAGAGAAGAGAAAACAGAGAAATCTGTGAAGAACACCCATGCACAGAGGATTGAATTAATAGAATGAAGTTCTGTTTCAATTTCATGGTTGTTGTTTCTCTGTGTTAATGTTGTCCTCATGAATGTTTGTTTTCTGGTTATGCATTTTCTTTGAATATGCTGTGCATGTGATTTCAGGGTTTTAACTGAAGTCTAAGAGAGAAGAGAATAAGTTTCAATTGTTTCTCTATCTGAGTCAGGAGATTCGTGCATAGAGTGCAGTTGAATTCATCCGCAAAGAGTGTGTTGATGAAGGCTTGATACTTAAACACTTATTCTCATTCACCTAGAAGTTATAGGATTGTTGTGGAAGCCGTTTGAAGAGTGCACAGACGGAAGAAGAAGTCTCAGTTGTTAGTCTGAGTAAAGGAATAGACGACTGCTGCTGCAGGGAGTGCACTGAGTCTGAATTATTCGACACTTGAGAGCGTTGAATGATTTCTGGAAGGAGTGCACGCAGATACCTCTAAAAGGAGTCAGAGAAAGAAAGCTTAGGAGGTTTAGTACCTTCAAGACATCATTACCACAGAGTACATGAGTTTGTGTAGAAGAAGGTTTGAACAGGGTTTGCAAGTGCAGGCATCGGAGGAGATAAGTTCTGGAAGGAACATTCAGTCATCCCCAAGAGAGCTCCGAGGAGAGGAAATAACAGTCAAGACTCACAGAAGCAACCAGCGAAATCCCGTCAGCCATCAGATCTCAGGAAGTTGCACAGGGCTTAAGCTATAGCGTGCAGTGAATGAGCCAAGGGTTCATCGGGATTCAACTCATCGGAGTTTCCAGAGACATAGGACTCTTGAAGAAAGGAATCACGATTTGCGAATTTCCCGATTGAATAGGAACCGTCCAACATAGCAAGGACGTGTGGCGAGAGATCCTAGATAGTTCAGGGTTCGACATTTCAGGATTTCCGGAGTCAAGAGTATCGCATGTGTTGAAATCACGATCCGCAATTTCCTGACAGGGTTAAGGACGCCTAGTGGAGGACAGGTGTCGGAGGATTGAGTTTCGTCCTGAAGCGACAATAGGTGGCATCACATATCAGAGTTCGGGAGTTGGAAAGGTCTGGGACATTGCGCCATAGGAATCGCAAATACCCGAATGCGATTTCCCAACTTACCCGACAGCGTCGGTCCCATGTGGCAGAACAGAGGACAGGTGGCATCAGGGATCAGGAATCGGAGACACGAGAGGTAAGTGATTTACAACATTGTAAGTTCCAATTTCCCGACGGGTAAAATCCCGACAAGAGCAAGGAAAGCCTTGGAAATTACTCATCGGATTTCAGGATTTTGTGAGACCCGAATGTGTGCTTTCAAGATTCGCGATACAACGAGGTCTAATTTCCCAATTGAAGGAAGGGAAATCATTGGAAGAGTCCTGTGGGTATTGGAAGGTCCTTTGAAGGGATTTGAAGAGCATTTCAGCTCTTCGGCCTAGGGAAGAGAAGGTCCTGGAGGAAGCGGACGCGTCGAGTGGCAGTCTATGTCAGTGTGGTATCAGAGAGAGATTTTAACTCTTTGTTTTCTGCGACAGAGAAGGAGAGAATATTTCACCATGCAGCCAAGAAGGGAAAGGTAGTCGCCTGATCCAGAAGACAGGGAGGTGAGAAGAAGAGGCAGACCAGCAGGAAATCCAGAGATGGAAAGACAGATACGAGATCTCAGAGTGAGACTCGAGGAGATGGAAACAACTCAGAGATGCACAACTGGTGCAGGGGATCTTAGTGATTCCAACAATGAAGTTGAAGCCGAACAACAAGGAGAAGTTGCAGCCGAAGAGGTAGCGAACATTCCAGCTTATGAAGGAAGTCTGGATGCAGAAGAGATACTAGATTAGATCAGGGCTCTTGACACCTACTTCGATTATGCGGATATCGAAGAGGATAAAAAGGTAAGGCATGCTGTCACTAAATTGAAAGGACACGCAGCATTATGGTGGGATGAGCTTCAGACAGATAGACGTTCCAAAGGCAAACAAAAAATTAAATGCTGGGATCGAATGATTGCTAAGATGAAGGCAAAATTCATCCCAATGGATTATCAGATCACATTGTTCAGGCGGATGCAGAACCTGAGACAGAAGTTGATGACAGTGAAGGAATATACTGAAGAATTTTATAAGCTCAATATCAGAGCGGGTAATCGGGAGAGCGATGATGAGAAGGTTGCTAAATACCTGAATGGTCTGAGATATGACATTTAGAATGAATTAAGCATGACGACCATGAGAACAGTGGAGGATGCTTATCAGATGGCTTTGAAAGCTGAGGAGAAGTTGAGCCGTAAGCAAGGACATTGAGGGCGAGGCAGAAGTCATCCCAGAGGCAAGGTAGTTGCCCAAGAGAAATATCAAAAACCCAAGGAGGAATGGAAGAAACCTCAGGGTAATATTGAGAGAGGTGGAACCTCACAGCGAGGACAACAATATGCTGAGCCGAGGAGATATCATAATGAGCATAGAGGAGATTATGTTGATGCAAACACTTTTCCTCGTACCAGAGGTAGAGGAAGAGGCAGAGGCTGAATCATCGCATGCTATACATGTGGGAAAAATGGACACAAGGCGGTTGATTATCCAGACAGAAAAAGGGATGGAGGAGAAGCTCACATCGCTGAGGTGCAGAGGCATGATGTTGAAAATGAAGACACAGAAACAGGAAGGTCACTAACAGTGCACAAAGTCCTTTTGACACCTGAGAAAGAGGTGCAGGAGAGTTCAACTCAAAGGACCAGATTGTTCAGGACAGCTTGCAAAACTAAGGACAGGAAATGTAAGGTTATTGTGGACAGCGGAAGCACCAACAATCTCGTTTCAACTGAGATGGTGGAGAAGTTGGAGCTGGAGACAACTGATCACCCGATTCCATATAAAGTCTCATGGCTACAGAAGGGACATCAGGTGAGTGCCACTAAATAGTACTTAGTTGACATTAAGATAGGAGGATATAATGATAAAATACTCTCTGATGTCATTCCCATGGATGTATGTCATTTGTTATTGGGTAGACCATGGCAATGTGATCGAAATGTGGTTCATGATGGGAGGATAAACACATATACTTTAGAAAAGGATGGGAGGACACATAGGTTGCTTCCGATAAAGGATAAAGAGGTGAAGTCGGAATTAAGCAACACGATACTTCTCATGAGTGGGAAGGAGCTTCTTATAGAGATGGCAAAGAAAGAAGATCCACAATTCTTTGTGGTCAGGAAACCGAATTTTTTTTTGACCAGCACAAGAGTGGATGATCTACCAGATGAGATTCAGGAACTGCTGGAGGAGTTTGCTGACATAGTGGTAGACGAATTACCTCATTCGTTTCCGCCGATGAGGAGTGTGAGTCATCACATAGAACTCATACCAGGAGCCAGTCTACTGAATAGAGCTGCATATAGATTGACACCACAAGAAAATGAGGAAGTCAAGAAGCAGGTCCAGGAGTTATTGGATAAAGGACTGGTCAGGGAAAGTTTAAGTCCATGCGTTGTTCCAACAGTGCTTAGTCCGAATAAGGATGGAGGTTGGAGAGAATGTACCGACTCCAGAGCGATCAACAAAATTACCATCAAGTACAGATTTCCACTGCCAAGAATGGATGATCTGATGGATTGCCTGAGCGGGGCAAATTATTTTTCAAAGATTGATTTGAAGAGCGGATATCATCAGATTCACATGAGGGAAGGTGATGAATGGAAGACAACATTCAAAACAAACGAAGGTTTGTACGAATGGTTGGTCATGTTGTTTGGCTTGACAAACGCACCAAGCACATTCATGAGATTGATGAATGAAGCCTTGAGGGAATTCATAGGGAAATTTGTAGTCGTATATATGGATGATATATTGATCTTCAGTAAGACCAAGGCTGAACATTTGAAACATTTGGCCATTGTAATGAGAAAGCTACAGTAGGAGAAGATGTTGATTGATATGAAAAAGTCCTCATTTATGAAGACAGAGCTCATTTACTTGGGTTTTGTCATATCGGCAAATGAGTTGAAGATGGATCCGAGTAAAGTGGAAGTGATCAAGAATTGGCCATCACCGAGAAATGTTTTTGAGGTGAGAAGTTTTTGTGGATTGGGTAGTTTCTACAGAAAGTTCATCAGGAATTTCAGTGGAATTAGCGCAGCGATGATGGACACGGTGAAGAAGCGACACAAGTCTTTTCATTGGACAACAGAGGCTGAGAAGAGCTTCAATCTGTTGAAGCGAAAGATAATGGAACAACCAGTGTTGGTGTCGCCGGATTTCAAGAAGACATTTCAGGTGAAATGTGATGTAAGTGGATATGCCATAGGAGCGGTCTTAAGTCAGGAGGACAAGCCAATTGCATATTTCAGCGAGAAGCTGGATGAAGCAAAGCTGAAATACTCCACATATGATAAAGAGTTTTATGCCATCATACAGGCATTGAAGAAGTGGAGGCATTACTTAATCCCAAAAGAATTTGTATTGTACAATGATAATCATGCATTGTAGTTTGTGAGTCAATAGGATAAGTTGAATCAGAAACATGCAAAATGGGTAGAGTATATGCATAATTTCATGTTTGTGATCAAACACATTTCAGGTACTGCTAACAAAGTGGTTGATGCTTTGAGCAGGAAATGTTTGTTGCTGTAGGAATTGCGAGTCAAAACATTGGGTTTTGAAAATCTAAAGGACATGTACGCAGGAGATGGAGACTTCGGAGAAGCATATGAGGCAGCTGAGAATCCAGTTCTCAGAGACAGAAGATCGTGGATAGACTACATGATCCAGGAGGGATTGTTGTTTAGAGGTAATCATTTGTGCATTCCAAATTGCTCCACGAGGGAGAATTTGCTAAAGGAAAAACACAGTGGTGGATTAGCAGGGCATTTTGGCCACGATAGAACATTCACAAAGTTGAGCGAATCATAGTTTTGGCCAGGCATGCGAGTAGATGTCAAATTTTTTGTTGACAGGTGTCGAATTTGTCATGATTCGAAGGGTCGGAAGTAGAATGCGGGTTTTTATCAGCCATTGCCCATACCAGAGAGGCCATGGGAGGCGATTAGCATGGATTTTTTATTGGGTTTGCCGAGGACGCAGAGAGGGGTTGATTCCATCTTTGTGGTGGTAGACAGGTTTTCAAAGATGGCACATTTTATTCTATGTCAGAAGACCAGCGATGCGACCCACATCGCAAACTTGTTTTTCAAAGAGATTGTGCAACTTCATGGATTTCCGAGAAGCATAGTCTCGGACAGGGATACATAATTCATAGGTCATTTTTGGAGGACGTTATGGAAGAATCTAGGAACTAACTTGGCATTTAGTTCAGCTTATCATCCACAGACGGATGGGAAAATAGAGGTGGTAAACAGAAGTCTAGGGGACTTGCTAAGAATCTTGGTGACAGAGCACCATAGCAGCTGGGACAACATATTTCCATAGGTAGAGTTCACATACAACGATTCAATGAATCGGAGTACAGGTAAAAGTTCATTTCAGATTGTGTATGGGACACAACCGAGGGGAGTTTCTAAACTTAGGGAGTCATAACAGACTACGAATAGTAGTGCTAGTGCAGAGGAATTCGCTGAAGCGATGAAGGAACTTCACGACAAGGTGAAGCAGCGACTGCAAGACTCAAATCAAGAGTACAAGCGCAGAGCAGATCAACATCAAAGACAACTTCAGTTCGAAGTTGGGGATCTTGTTCTGGCACACTTGAGGCGAGAAAGGTTCCCAAGGGGAACATATAACAAATTAAAAATGAAGAAAATTGGGCCATGTAGAATCCTGAAGAAATTCAAAGAAAATGCTTACGAGATTGAGCTGCCAGAAGGCATCGGAATATCTCTGATATTCAACGTGGAAGATTTATATCCATACAGAGCTAGAGAAGCAAAAACTAGAAGTGATGAACAACCAGAGATTCGGTGGAAAAAGAAGATGCCAGTAGCAGAAAAGCCACGGATGGAGTGCATACTAGACAAGCGGGTGGGAAAGAAGACCAGGCGAAAGCAGTATTTCGAGTACCTGGTCAAGTGGAAGAATCATCCGATGGAATATGTCAGCTGGGAGATAGAATCAGTTATCCAAAAGCATGGACAGACTGTGCAGGAGCTCATGGACAGGAGCCCATGAAAATTTTCAAGCCGAGGAGTATGATGCAGGAACATTGGCCAAGACAAGTGAGCTAGCATGGAAGACAACGAACAGTTGGACAAGGCCAGCCAAAACTTTTTGAAATTTCATTTAAGATGATGCACCAATGTATAAATGCACCATTTATGAAAATCACCTTTGTATATTATAATTGACCTTGAGCCTTTAAGCTCTCGTCCTTAGGAAGATGGGGCATCTAATAGATTTAATGCTGGTAGGTAGATTTTAATTGTAGATTTGATAGTTTAGATTTTGAGAGGGAAAACAAATATAGACACCCTTGTTGCATCATTGTAACATTATTCCAGATTATCAAGCATTCTGAAGAAGAGAAGAGAAAATAGAGAAATCTGTGAATAACACCCATGTATAGAGGATTGAATTAATAGAATGAAGTTTTGTTTCAATTTCATGGTTGTTGTTTCTCTGTGTTAATGTTGTTCTCATGAATGTTTGTTTTCTGGTTATGCATTTTCTTTGAATATGTTGTGCATGTGATTTCAGGGTTTTAACTAAAGTCTAAGAGAGAAGAGAATAAGTTTCAATTGTTTCTTTATCTGAGTCAGGAGATTCCTGCATAGAGTGCAGTTGAATTCATCCGCAAAGAGTGCATTGATGAAGGATCGATAGTTAAACACTTATTCTCATTCACCCAGAAGTTATAGGGTTGTTGTGGAAGCTGTGTGAAGAGTGCACAGGAAGAAGAAGAAGTCTCAGTTGTTAGTCTGTGTAAAGGAATAGACGACTGCTGCTGCAGGTAGTGCGCAGAATCTGAATTATTCGACACTTGAGAGCATTGAATGATTTCCGCAAGGAGTGCGTGTAGATACCTCTGAAAGGAGTCAGAGTAAGAAAGCTCAGGAGGTTTAGTACCTTCGAGACATCGTTACCACAGAGTACAGGAGTCTGTGTAGAAGAAGGTTTGAACAGGGTTTGCAAGTGTAGGCATCGAAGGAGACAAGTTCTGGAAGGAACACTCAGTCATCCCCAAGAGAGCTCTGAGGAGAGGAAATAATAGTCAGGACTCGCAAAAGCAACCAGCAAAATCCCGTCAGCCATCAGATCTCAGGAATTTGTGCAGGGCTTAAGCTATAGAGTGTAGTGAATGAGCCAAGGGTTCATTGGGATTCGACTCATCGGAGTTTTCAGAGACATAAGACTCTTGCAGAAAGGAATCGCAATTTGAAAATTTCCTGATTGAATAGGAACCGTCCAACACAACAAGGACACGTGGCAATAGATCCTGTATAGTTCAAGGTTTGGGATTTTGGGATTTCCAGAGTCAAGAGTATCGCGTGTGTTTAAATCGCGATCTGTGATTTCCCGACAGGGTTAAAGACGCCTAGTGGAGGACAGGTGTCAGAGGATTGAGTTTCATCTTGAGGCGATGACAGGTGGTGTCGCATATCAGAGTTCGGGAGTTGGAAAGGTCTGGGACATTGCGCCATAGGAATCGCGAATACCCGAATGCGATTTCTTGACTTACCTTGAAGCGTGGGTCCCATGTGGCAGAGTAGAGAACAGGTGGCATCGGGGATTGGGAATCGGAGACACAAGAGGTAAGTGATTTATGACATCGTAAGTTTCGATTTCCCGATGGGTAAAATCCTGACAAGAGCAAGGAAAGCCTTGGAAAGTATTCATCAGATTTCAGGATTTTGTGAGACCTGAATCTGTGCTTTCAAGACTCGCAATACAGCGAGGTCCGATTTCCTGATTGAAGGAAGGGAAATCATCGAAAGAGTCCTGTGGGTATTGGAAGGTCCCGAGAAGGGGTTTGAAGAGCATTTTAGCTCTTTGGCCAAGGGAAGAGAAGGTCCTGGAGGAAGCGGATGCACCGGGTGGCAGTCTGCATCATTATATGGGGGTGGAATCATTAAGGTGGTTTACACTTTCGTGACAATCGGGTCTCCAAAATTCTGAAAAATCATTTTTTCGGCCGAACTAATTTTTTTTTTCGGTCGAAACTCTTTCGACTGAACCTTTGAATGTCAAATCAAACGATACCCTGACGATGCCTTCAATTTCAATGTACAATTTTAGCTGGACGGATATGTTTTCATCTAGTAATGTCTTTTCGACCAAAAGATATTCCAGCCGAAATAATGTTTCGGCTGAAAATTTCTTTCAGCCAAAACATTATTTCGGTTGAAATATCTTTACGCCGAAAAAATGTTTATATATTACCCACACATCGCTCCTGTCATAGTTTTTGCGAGTTCATAACTTGTTGTGCGAAGAGAGTTTGGTGATGTTGGAATTTGGTATTGTTGTTATTGTTGGCGTTTGTTGGGGGCGTTTGTTGTGGGTGGACGGGAGGTGGACGTTGGAGAAATGATAGTGTTGTGGACGTTGGAGCAACGGGTGTCATTAAGGTATGTTTAGATTAGAGTTATAATTTAGATTAGAATTAGATTTTAGATTATAATCTAAATTAGATTGGAATTTAGATTTTTAAATTCAGATTTAAATTTGTTTTTTAGATTGTTGACAAGGCCATATTCAACCTTGTCCATGTATAGGTACATGCCTGAATTGTGGCATGTACTTGTACATGGACATGATCAAATATGGCCCTCTCCATAATCTTTAAATGTGTATAAATTTTAAACTTTACAAAAAATCCGAATTTAGATTACAATTTAGATTAGAATTTAGATTAAAATTAGAATTTAGTTTTTTAAATTAGTATTTAAATTTTTTATATAGATTTATTTTGGCCTTGTCCATGTACAGGTACAGGCCCAAATTCGAGCCTATACCTGTACATGGATAGGGCCAAATATGGCCCTGTCAATTTACAATATACCTTTAATGCCCTTTAGGTACCCTATGTCTATGCATTCTCAACTGTGTAATGTGCTTGTATATATTTTATGCATAAGTAGAAGAAATTCAAAAATTCACCATGTAGTGCATGTATCTAGGGCCATTCTCAATCACTGCATTCAGATTCCCTAGCCCCGACCTATCTTTACTGTGCATTCATTTTCATTATCCTCTTTTACTATTTATGGGTTACACTTCCCAGGGAAATTGACTGTTAAAGGATCATACCTTATAACAACTTTATTCAGTATGACCAGGATGAGGGTAATAAGAAAGAGGACTATCACTACGAAAATAAAGCTTCACAGTAGACAAATACAGTGTTCCTATAAAAGGCCCTGCATAAGTTGATAAATAACATGCATATGCCTTCTGAAGCTTTTCCCCTGGGATAGTCTCAAAAGTCCGTCGAAAACCATTTTCATATCCACCTTCAGTAAGAAGTTTGGTTCCTTATGAAATCCTCCCCATAATTGTGTCTGTCAAACTCGGGCCAATTTTTACTGTGAAGAAAGAAAACAAAACAAATTTTAATCTCATCAAATAAAACCTCGATCTGCTATAAAAACAAGACAGGAAATAAAATAATTGTTAAGCAAAGAACATAGCATAAATTGCATAGTTTGACAAATAAAAATAAATCGGTCGTGTCCATGTAGAATTTAGAATTTAGAAGTTAAAGTTATTTTGGAATTTTAGAATTTAAATTTAAAATTTCTATTTCTATTTTAAATTTAAAATTTCTATTTAAATTTTATAATTTAGAAGTTAATTTTCGATTTTTGATAGGGCCTTATTCGACCCTGTCCATGTACAGTAGCATGCCTGAATTCAGACTTGTACCTGTACATGGACATGGTCGAGTATGGCTCTATTTCTTATGTTTAAATAAGTTTAAATTTTAGATTTTTAAACATGTTTAAAATATGTTTAAGCAGGGCCAAATTTTCAATTTTTAACAATGCCGAATTTTCAATTTTTAAACAAGGCCAAATTTTCAATTTTTAAACAAGACTGAATTTCAAATATGTTTAAATGCTTAATTTTTAGAAAATTTAAATTTTTAGTTAAAAATTTGAGCTTAGAATGTTGACATGGCCTTATTCATCCCTTTCCATGTATAGGGACAAGCCCAAATTCAGACCTGTCCCTATCCATGGACATGGACGAATGTGGCCCTGTCCATGTATAGGGATAGGCCCAAATTCAGGCATGTCAATGTACATGGACAAGGCCATATTCAGCCATGTCGATATAGTACCTCAAGTAGCAATATAAGTATATCTACAACCAGTAACAAAAGCCCAGTTCCATATGAAATCCATAGAACATAGATAGAACCTCTAAGCACATAGACAGAGTTGCAGAAAATAGATAGAACATAGACTAATTATTTTAACTATAAACAGTGAGAGAAGGGGCTAAGCATGACTGCTATAGGGCCACCACTGCCATGAATAGTGCCCAGACTGAACAAAATTAGACTCTGACAACAACTATAAAGTGACGCAACCTCGCCTCTCAGCAGGCGGTCGCTCTACCAGGACCTTCTGTTTCTCTCGGGCCTGAAGAGTCAACGCTCGTCGACTCCCTAGGGGATCACGAGTTACCCACAGCTTCAACCTCCGATGGTCAACGGGTCAACCTTCCCACTATCGGTATTTTCCCTACCGGGAAATCGCAACTCGCGATGTCATGATCCTCTTGCTTCCCGAATCGCCGAACCCCGAATCCCGATCCAACGCCATGTGGATTCCACTACGCCTCTGGGTCCCACGCGGCCACGTCACGTCGGGACTTCGCGACTCGCGGGTCCGCGACTTCAAGTCTCCTGCCACTGGAAACCCCGAATGCCGAAACGCTGATATTCCGGATTCGTGCCACCTGTCCACACTCGGATCGACGGTCCCGACTAAATCGGGGAATCGCACTTCGCGATTCTAACGTGCATGGGACTATTGCACTCGCTGACCCCGATTCACCGATGTGCGATGGAAATGGTTCCTCCGTGCACCTGCGGCTTAAACCTCTCGCGGCTCCTCCGCGATCAACGGTACCCTAGAGTTCGGGACTCTCCTCGATCAACTCCAGTCGTCGATTCTCTTCC
>ML778602.1:749611-778739 GCA_009831015.1 Picea engelmannii | reverse complement strand
GACAACGGAGAACAAAAGTTCAACTGCTTAGCCTCCTCGACGCACTCTATGCGGAGGTATTCAACTGCACTCGATGCAGGAATCTCCTGGCCTAGGCAGAGAAACAATTGAAACTCATTCTCTCAAGTTCCTAACCTGATATGAAATGACATAAGCAGCATATAACAGATAAGCATAAAATGAAGAAAACATACACAAGCACAATATCAACAACACATAGAGCTCAAACGCGTCCATGGAATTGAATCAGGGCTCTTCCTATAAATTCAATAACTGTACATGGAGGGTTCTTTACAAATCTCTGCTTTGCTCTCTGCTTGCTCCTGTATTAATGAATGAGAATCTGATACAATGTACAAAGGAGGGTGTCTATTATTCTGTTTTCCCTCTCGAAAGTAGAAATGTCTAATCTACAGTTAATTCCTATCTAACAACATTAATTCAAATAAATGCCTTCCTATCTACTAATACAATATAACTGCGCTCGGCTTTGAATGCCTTCATCCAAACGACGGCGCAACAATCTCCAAAGCATTTCAAACTGTGCGTGCTGGCACTATCCAACTGTATGTTCTTTCTCCGTGCGCGCTGGCCCGCTTGATGACGTGTAGATGCTCCTGCATCATAAAGAAACATCACCATAAAGGACCTAGTACATATCACAATATTTCATAGACCTAACAAAAAGCTTGAAATATAAAAATATGTCTATAGTAGTTGTTGCAATAGGATAAAAATTAGTACAATGTTGACAAAAACTCCACTTCTCTGCTAATATTATTGCTAATTTAAATTTTTAGGAAATTTAATTTTTCAGTTATCAATTACAATAATGGAAATAATAGGGATAAAGGAAGAGTATAGAACCATGAATCAAACCTGTTGTAATCATACCAGCTAATTGTATAGGGTTTAACATGATGAAGTAATGAGTTAATATGATATGAGACCACAACAAGCCCTGTGAACAAACTGAATTACACTGCATTCTTTGCTTAGAATAAATTCCATCATATTCATTCATAATGACATTGATGTTGCATTATTATTGATTAGGGTCCTACTCCTAGTATAGGATATGAATAAGACCTATATTGGTTGTGCTCATATCTTACATGTATGCACTTCTTATACCTTTTCATATTTATGGGATTGGTTCTAACTCAGTACTAATACAAATACAACAACATCCTTTACATTCAATTTATGATAATCTACTCTACGCGTCTATATGATCTCAACATAATATAGGGTCATGAATCATACAAGAATATTTGTTCACGTTCTATGATGTGTGATTGATATGATGTTATAACTAAGAATAATACATATCTAAACTGATGTGTATTTTTTATCTTTGTTGGATTTGTTGTCATTTTATGAAAAATGACAAAATTAACAAAATTAAATCTAAATTAAATCTGGATTCATTAATAACCTAGACATTAGTAGCTAATGTTTTTATTTAACCATAATATTGTATGTGTTGGATATTTAGGCATAGTTAGCACACACATACCCCACATGTAGAGTCCTTGTAACATCCTGCTCTGGTGCACTGAGAAAACTTATTCTTTGAGGACACTTGCTCGCAAGTGATCTGTACTTTTTTGATAAGAAAACATTTATCCTTTATTATGATGCAATATGATAGATGACTTGATGTTTTACTGCTTCAATATGGACAGGTGCTATTGACCCGGTTTTACTGAGTGTGCAGGTTTTTTGACCTTGAAGATGCAGAGGCATCAACAAGAACCCTTGGACTCTGGATCGAGTCAGGGAGTGTTCTTTGGGGTTGATTGTTTACTATGAATTTAGTATATTTGATTTGTTGATATGATGTGGACATGTTCTGATACGATTGTTGATGATGCAGGCTGACGATAGCTTGCTGACTAGACTCACATATGGAGTAAAGGGGCCACACATGATTTCCAGAGAGGTTGAGGGAGAGGTGTGGACAACAGCCCTGCCACAACCTACTAGCACTCCCGTCATGGCTCAAACTATAGGTTAACGATTACCTAGTTCGAGAGGATCCGCGATGCCATGAGGGAAGACTGTGACAGTCGCTCACGATGATTCTAAGGGGTGCGCAATAAGGAGGGGGCCTTATTCCATAGAGCCCTTAGTCTCCCACAAGTTCACCTAGCAAAGTGTTCACTCCAGGGGTTACTGATGTCTACCAATCAGTCAAGTTGGCGAGTGGCACCCTTGGAGCACATGGTACATCCTGAAGGGCACGTCGCGCAAAAGAAACATAAGAGGCGAGTGGCACCCTTGGAGCACATGGTGCATCCTGAAGGGCACGTTGTGAAAAAGAAATGAACGAGGCGAGTGGCACCCTTGGAGCACGTGGTGCGTCCTGAAGGGCACGTCGCATTGATGTTGATGAAGGAACAAACCTAGATTTCCTTAAGACATTTAACACATTAAGAAATTCTTAACCAACTTCCCTAATTAAATGTCGCCCAGTTCAGACTCTAAGTCCTAAGTCTAAAACTTCTCTAGGGTAAAATTTTTGTCTAACCTTAAGAAAAAGACCCTATAAATATAAAAATAAAAATTTAAACTAAAACCCACTTAAGTAATAGTCTTAGTCTTCATAAATTTTGGGGTAAAATAAGGACATTAATATTTTAATTAAAATCTGTGGTTTTAAATTGTAAAGGAGAAATAATTTATTTAACTTGCAAAAGAGTAAAAAGATTTCAAATTAATAATAAAAGGGATAGATTAAATAGAGCAACTACCTTTTTGGCTCTAATAAAAAGGGAAATAAGGGAATAATAAAAATTAGGAAACTAAGGAAATGGACGAAACATAATAATGTAAATATGGGAACTTATGGTAAAAAGCGAGGTCAACATAGTAAGGAATCTGTAATTAAGAACCTTCTAAAATGAACTAAATTAGCAACTTCATTTTAGGGAAAGTATTTAAACCTGTAAGGGAATCTAGGAACACCTAGGAGTAAATTTAGGAGAAAATCTAGGTGGGTCAGGGAAATGAGTCAATTAATAAATTTAAAGAAAATAATTATTGGAGGCTAGAGGGTGATGGACGACACTTGTGCGAAGGAGAATATTTAGAATATTGTTATTAAAACTTAATTTAAATGTGATTTAGGGAAAGTTGGAGGTTCTAAAAACTCTATAAAAGAAAGGGAAGATGAGGAAGAAGGGGATTAGTTGTTAGCGTAACGTTACGCTGCCGTATTTGTGACTTGACTGATTACTTGTGGAGAGTTGGGATTTTCCATCTCGGATAGGAGTGGTAGCTCCGCCTTGCGAGGCGAGCTGGGAAGCTAGACATACCATCTGGATAGTGTGTGGCCCCTTTGTGGCTCGAGGGGCTAAGGGGGAAGCAGAGTACCCCTAGCATTGGCTGGGAGGTACCGGTGAGGTCTCGATGGTTAGCGAGCGTGAAGACATCATTCTAAGTGGGAGATCAGGCAACATTACGCTCTTTGATTATAGAGTAGTATGCATTAGGATGTATGATTAGATCTGCATGGATATTGGGTAAGTAAGTTGTTTTTCTGGTTTCATGACTGAAATTTTATAGCCTGGATGATTGATTGGTTGATTGATTTCTTGTGGATTTCATCTCCCCTCATGTCATGACCACCCTGCGTGTATATTCTATCCTTGAGGTTGTTATCCTTCATCCCTATCTCACTAGTCCTCGCCTGAGCAGTCGGCTAGGAGCATGATTTACGGTCATCGCCTTAGCGTTAAAAGACCTATGGATCTCAACGCCCTGATTTTTTGTGTGAGGATGGTGATGCAAAGGTGAACCTTTAGGCATATCCCTCTGTGGATATCCTTAACTGATTGTTTGACTTGCACCCTTCAGTACAACCTTGCCTTTTGGATTATCTTGCTTCCTTGTTGTTTATTTTTGTGCCCCGACTAATAGAACCACTGAGATCCTTTCATTGAGCTATCCTTAGGGACCTCGCATTCTTTTACTATTATTAGCATTTTTATATTGGTATTCTGACATGAAAAATATTTAACTTCAATATGTGTTTGGTTCTCGTTGGATTGACTAGTTTTTATTACTTGGGCGATTTTAACTGTGTAACGAATGTAAAAATTAATAACTTTGTTATTGTGATTCGGTAATGAATGAAAAAGTAAAATTTATGAATTCGACGATTGCATTATGTGACTGCTGTAAAATTGGCCTGTGTTTGTTTAGTGAAGGAAGCTCTGGCCTTAGATTCCTCATCCTGTACTCGGAGATTTTATTTGGCTCCCCTGGGCAATGCTACCCTGCATTATTTCACTAATTGTGCAAGGCGATTTCACTTTTCTGATTTAAAACATTTTATAATTTCCATCTGCCCGACCATTAGGACCTCTTTAATTTTGAGTTAGCGATTATGAATATGAGTCGACCATTTCCTTTGGGTAAAGTTGAGTTTCCTTCTTCTAAGCGAATTTTGTACCTATCTTAATCTTGAGGTGATTTGTACCTGCGTGACTTCATTTTTCAGAGTTGTCTGAGTGACTTCTTCAGTGAGATTTTGAGGAACCTTGATAGTAGGTACAATGACTATCTCTATCCCTTTTTACTGATGAAAGGCATTTCATTTTGCTAGTGTTTCCTTGCCCACGTCTTGACCCTGTTATGAGTAGCGTTAGCTTGATTGAGTCGCGTTGGGTAGGGCACAATAGCCGTGATGGCCTCCTGTCTTTTTCTGTTGCGTGCAACAACGTTTTCCCTTTAAAAATGACTAGTGGTTACCCCCAGCGCATGGAGATTTATCTCCCCTTATGTAGATTGCATTTTGATTTTTATTTCATCGGTGAGTTGCCTTGGGTTATGCCGGTGAGTTGCCCTGGATACCTGGCGTTGGGCCCTCAGATAAAATTGGCATTATTTACCTTTCTGGATTGCTTTTAGTTGATTACTAATCAGGGTTTCCTTGTCATAGGTTCGCCTGCGTTTTCAGTTGCTAACAATGATAAATTTTTGGCAGTTACCTTGTATTGGTAGGTGCGTACACCAATTCATACTTTTCTACACACCCATGGATATCTGGCAAAGTTTGGGTGGTTTTGGTGGATTGTGCCTTATTGTTTTGTAAGAGTAAGCTCTTAAAATCTTTCTCCCTTCCCAAAATATTAAAATACCCCCATCACTTCTAATCGCGACCTTTTTCTTGTTGCTTAATTCTTGTTCTCAAACCCCTTGAACAAATAGAAGTCATTTAGTGTTTGGTTCCCAATCTTAATGTGAAACTATTCTTTGTGTATTAATGATTTAATTATGTTGATGGTTGCCTTGCTGCGTAATTTCTGACCTGTGTGTGTCAGTATCCCACTCGATTCCCTACATGCGCTCACAACTGATAGTTTCCAATTACTGATTCTTCTTATTCCTTGATTGACGAATGGTTAGGGTAAAGCAAATTTTCCATTTTATGATCGTTTATGATATTGATTAATGCAAGGAATGCTTTAAGTTAAATATGAATGTTTAGGGTAAAACTAATTTTCAAGGTTATTATCATTTTATGGTAATGATTAATGCAATGTTAAATGTATGTTTAGGGAAATGTTAATTTTTAAAGGTTGTTATGGTTTTATGATAATGATAAAATAAGGTAAATGTTAAATGTTCATACTGATGTTTAGGAATTGTTAATATTAATGTTGCTATAGTTTGGGAAAGTTAATATAATTGTTACAGACCCCATATAAGGTGCAAGGTGGTCGTCCTTATGCTTAGTTATGGTAATATACAATGTGATGTGGTAATTATTGTATGGGGATGCAAAATGGTAGTATGGTAGGTTATTCAATGACATCTCATTGTTGGGACTTTCCTATTTATCATCTAATATGTTTTAATCTATCATATATTACGCTTTATTTGGTTTAGGTCAATTATGTCAATTATTATACTTACCCATTTGATAAGAATTGATGGTATATTTTGACATGAAATATTTATGGCTAAATGTGTTAGATTGTATTGTGAGGTCAATTAGTAGTACAATATGTTATTTATTAATGTTATATAATCAGTCATTATGCTTTAGTATTGGGAATCACAATTAATTGAATTTACATTATTTTAAGGGTAGATTTGGCAACTCGTCAACTAATGGAAATTAAAGGGAGTAACAAATCGATACTTAATGCTAATTGAGTCAGAGATAATGCCTTGTCATAGTAATGGTCAATTGTTGTTTGAGTCCTTCTGTTCTACGCCTTCCATAGAGGACGTGGTTGCTCTTTTAGTTATTGTTGTGCTTGGTTGTATTAATTTCATTGCTTGGTCTACTTGTGTCGGGTGGGAGATAGACACCTCCATGTTCCTCAAAACAATTGCCATCCCTGAGACATTAAATGGTTAAAATCGATGGGAACCTGGGCTTGAGAATTGCTTATGTGTCTTGAGGTCCTAACCATTGCATGGTAGGATGGAGGGGTAGTTAGTCTTATTATTGTCTGTCATTTTTTGTTCTTTGCTTACAGAGGTTTATGTGCATGTTAGGTTTATGTGCGTCATATGTGTGTCAGGTTGAATGTATTTATTAACCTTGTACACACGCACACATACACACACAAAAAAAAAAATTCACTTTTTATAAGAGGTTGTCATCGTAATGAGGAGGTTCCTTACATATGGTATCAGAGTCAGTTTAACCCGTGACTTGGGATCGCTACGACTTTCGTTGACATGATTGATTATACTGTTGCTAATCGAGTTGATTGTGTGCATGTAGGTAATCATTGCTAGAGTACATTGCGGAGGCAAATGATGGGGTACTAGTGGAGGAGGCGTGATGCTTCCAGTAGCATCCATGCCTGAGGGGTCTAAACCTGAGGGAGGCGAGCAGGTTCTCGCACAGGAGCAGATAGCAGTTGGCGACGTGGTCGGGATGATGAGATCTTTCCAGCGCATGTCCAAGGCACTGATCAGCCGTTTGGACAAAGATGAGGCCAGAGCACCGACACCCACTGAGGTTCCACCGTGTGCATCAGCCATTACTGGTAGCATTCACCATGAACTCAAGAAGGTCAAATTTCTCGAGTTCTTTGGTGCCCCGGATGGCGTGGCCACCAAGGCATGGTTGGAGAACATGGCGATGTGCTTCACACTTCATGATTATAACTCCAACATGAAGGTCTGCATGGCGGTATTCCAACTAAATGGGAGCTCTCTTCTATGGTGGAAGATGCTCCTACCACAGCTGAACATGGTCGTCGAAGACGTGTCATGGGAACTATTCGAGGAATGGTTTTGAGAGAGGTACCTTTTAGAGGAATTCATTGAGTGTCTTCTCAATGAGTTCAACGCATTATGACAGGGAGATCGTACGCTGCCCGAGTACGAGGCACATTTTATGGAGCTTCTCTAGTAATCTCCGCACCTTAACACAAAGAAACTTAAGGTCAACCGGTTCATGTTTGACGTTAATGGAAGACTGCATGCAAAGGTTAGGATTTTGATGCCTCAAACCTTGCATGATGTCATCCAAAAGGCCGTCATGGCAGAGGAGAAGCTTATCAGTGGGGCTCAGACCAGGGCTCCAGCGAGACCAGCAGGGCAGGGTTCATCTAAAACACCGCAGCATCAGACAGCAACGAGACATATGCCAGGATATCGTGGCTTCCATAGGGGATCCACTTTCACTACACCTCAACGACCGCTGCCTCAGCAGCGGACACCTTATCGGGGACCACAGAATCAATAGCAGTGTCGCCCGTAGTAGCAGTTGTTTAGGCCTGTTCAGCAGAATAGACCAGGGTTTCAGGCCAGTGGGCCATCATCTTCTACTTCGGGTACCAGGATTACTAGGCCGAACAAGGGGTGTTGGACATGTGGGGGGCCACACTACCAATGCGACTGTCCTGTGGAGAGGACCAGAGTTTCTGAATCATCTGGACCCACTACAGTGAGAGATATGGGCAAGGCCCATCGGATTCATGCAGCGGTGAAAAACCGTCAGGAAGAGAACCCATCGACTATGCTTGAGATGAAAGGTACCATCGCTGACCAGACCCTTAGTGTTTTGATAGATCCCAATGCTACTGAGAGTTTCATTTATGGTGTAGCTCTAAAAAGGATTAAGGTAAATACCGTCGACCAGGATGAGTTTAGCTTTGTAGAGATGGCTTTGAGAGCCAAATAGAAGGTTGGAGGAAAAGTTATGGGATGTGCCCTTAACCTGGGAGATTTTGTCATGAGGGTCAACATGTACGTCACAATCTTAGGATCTTATGACGTCGTGGTCAGTATGGATTGGTTGGAATCACATGAGGTGATACTCAACTGTAATATGAAATGGTTGATCTTGGTTGATGATGAAGGACAGAGATGTGTGATTGTAGGATAGAACCAGGGATTCTCCCTGAGGTTTTCCTCTTCCTCACAGTTATGGAAGAGTATGCACAAGGGGTGAAACCTTTATGCGATCCTTGCGCTAAATGAAAAGGGAGTAGTGGAAGGTCTAGAACACCTTCCAGTGGTGAAGGAGTTTTTGGACATATTTCTAGAGGAGTTACCTGGGATGCCGCTGGAAAGGGAATTGGATTTTACCATAAACCTGAAACTGGGGACTGAACCAATAGCAAGAACGTGATATTGGATGTTGACCCCGGAGTTGCAAGAGTTTAAAATGAAACTGAAGGAGTTGCTGGACCTGGGACTGATACATCCTAGTGTGTCACCATGGGGTGCACCTATTATTTTCATTTGGAAGAAGGATGGATTGTGGAGGCTTTGCATTGACTACCATCAACTCAACAAGGCTACGATCAAGAATCAATATCCCTTACCAAGAATTGATGATTTATTCGATCAAATGAAGGGTGCAACGATGTTCTCCAAGATCTATCTGCGATTAGGGTATGACCAATTACAGATCAAGGAGGATGACATCCCTAAGACCGCCTTTAAGATGATATTTTCACATTACGAGTTTACGATTTTTCCGTTTGGGCTGACAAACACCCCATGAGTATTTATGAGTTTGATGAACGGGGTGTTCCGTGAGTACTTGGACAAGTTCGTCCAAGTATTCATTGATGATATTTTGATCTACTCTCATACAATGGAGGAGCATGACGAGCACTTGCGCTTTGTACTATAGTGTTTGTGAGAGCATAAATTGTATGAGAATTTATCCAAATTCTCTTTTTATCAGTCCAGGATTCACTACTTAGGGCATGTAATCTTCGGCGAAGGCATTGCCATGGATCCAACCAAGGTTGTTGAAATTATGGAATGTCCTGCACTGACAAATGTCACATAAGTGCGTAGCTTTATGGGCTTAGCAGGATATTATGGACGGTTCGTCGAGGGATTTTTGAAGATAGAAAATCTGATCATGGAATTGTAGAAGAAAAACAAGAAGTTTGTTTGGACCGAGAAATGCGCGGAAGCCTTTCAGAGGCTTAAAGAGTTGTTGACAACAACACTGGTACTAAAGGTCCCTGATATGGATGTGGACTTCTTGCTATGCACAGACGAATCCAAGGAAGGCTTAGGGGGGATTATTGATGCAAGACAGATGAGTAATCGCTTACATTTCGAGGAAACTGAGAAGGCATGAGGAGAACTACACGACACACGATTTGGAGTTATTAGCTATCGTATATTCGTTGAAGGTTTGGAGACACTACCTTGTTGGACAAAAAAATTTGAACTAAAGATTGATCATTGTGGACTACAATACATTTTTACGCAAAGCGACCTGAACGCGTGACAACGACATTGGTGAGAATTGCTTAGCAAGTATGACTTCGAGATTACTTACATAAAGGAAAAAGTGAAGCAAGTGGCGGATGATTTGAGTCGGAGGCCACACATCTTTTCAGTGTTGCCTCTTCAGATGAATCTATGTGAGAAGATTCTCACTTTACAGCATGACGATGACTGGTACAAGGAGGTTGAGGGTTTTATCGGACAAAACACAATGATGGTACCACAATATGAGGGATATTCATTTGATAGCGATGGATTATTGAGGTTTAAAATTCTGATTTACGTATCGCCAAATGACGAGTTGTGGATGTTGATCCTGAGCGAGGCTCATAGAGCATCTTACATGGCTCACCCGAAAGTTACAAAGATGAGGGAAGATCTTAAGCCCTTATTCTTTTGGAAGGGAATGAAGGCCGACATAGTTAACTATGTGGCCAGGTGTCTAGAGTGTCAGCAGGTAAAGGATGAACATAGACACCCAGCAGGATTACTACAACCACATGCCATTTCATAATCGAAATGGGAATTTATTTCGATGGATTTTATTGTTGGATTGCCACTGATGGCAAGGAAACACGACTTGATTTTCGTAGTAGTAGACACTCTGATGAAGAGCGCTCACTTTATTCCTGTATGTATGACGTATCAGGCACCTAACATAGCTAGAGTTTTCATCACTAAGATTGTGAGGCTCCATGGCATGCCTAAGATGATTATATCCGATCGAGGATCGGTGTTTACTAGATGATTTTGGACAAGTTTCCAAGAGGCCTTGGGAACCCAACTTAAATTTAGTACTGCGTATCACCCAGAGACTGATGGAAAGATGAAACGAATGATACAAACCTTGGAGGACATTTTGTGCATGTACGTGATGGGCCAACCAAAGTGTTGGGAAGAATTCTTGCCACTAATAGAGTTCGCTTACAATAACAATTACCAAAGCACCATTAAGATGGTTCCTTTTGAGTTTCTTTACAAGCGACCATGTCGGACACCTTTGAGTTGGGATCGACTTGAGGATAGGGTCCTGGTGGGACCAGAAGCGATCCAAGAAATTGAAGAACAAATGCAAACAATAAGATAAAGGATTAAAGAAGCATAGGATCGACAGAAGAGTTATGCCGATGTGCACCGAGTCGACCATAGTTATGAGGTCGACGATCGAGTCTTCTTGCAGGTTAAACCGCATAAGAGTTTGATCAATTTTGGAAAGGGATCTAAACTCTCTCCTAGGTTCATGGGACCTTTCATGATTATGGAGAGAAAGGGGCCCATGGCCTATCGACTAGCCTTGCCTGATTCTTTGAGGCGTATGCACGATGTATTTCATGTATCTGTTTTGAGACACTATATTAGTGATCCTACGCATGTGATTGACATGAGTTCCTTGCAGGTATCAGACGAGGGAGTGCTCACGGCTGAGCCAGTCTGCATCTTAGATCACTGCGTTCGACAGTTATGACGTCGAATGGTAGATCAGGTCAAGGTCTAGTGGGACAACTATAGTCTGCACTCGGTGACCTGGGAGGACACATATGATATGCACCAACAGTTTCCATTTTTGTTTCATAGATAGACTTATGATACTATGATACATTTATTTCAGCATTTATACCATGAAACTTGGGGACGAAGTTTAGACAAAGAGGGGGTGTATGTAACATCTCGCTTTGGTGCACTGAGAAAACTTATTCTTTGAGGACACTTGATTGCAAGTGATCTAGACTTTTATGATAAGAAAACATTTATCCTTGATTATGATGCGAAATGATAGATGACTTTATGTTTTGCTGCTTCGACATGGACAGGTGCTATTGACTCAGTTTTACTGAGTTTGCGGGGTTTTTGAGCTTGAGTATGCAGAGGCATCGACGAGACCCCTTGGACTCTAGATCGAGCCAGGGAGTGTGCTTTGGGGTTGATTGTTTACTATGATTTTAGTATATTTGATTTGATGATATGATGTGAACATGTTTTGATACGATTGTTGATGATGCAGGTTGACGATATCTTTTCGACCAGACTCACATATGGAGTAAAGGGGCCACACATAATTTACAGAGAGGTTGAGGGAGAGGTGTGGACAATAGCCCTGCCATAGCCTACTAGCACAACCCTTGTGGATCGAATTGTAGGTTAACGATTACCTAGTTCAAGAGGATCCACGATTCTGTGAGGGTAGACTGTGACAGTCAATCACGATGATTCTAAGGGGCACGCAATAAGGCGAGGGCCTTATTCCTTAGAGCCCTTAGTCTCCCACAAGTTCACCTGGAGGAGTGTTGACTCCAGGGGTTATTTATGTCTACCAATCAGTCAAGTTGGCGATTGGAGCACGTGGTGCATCTTGAAGGGAACGTCACGCAAAAGAAACATAAGAGGTGAGTGGCACCCTTGGAGCACATGGTGCATCCTAAAGGCCATGTCGTGCAAAAGAAACGAATAAGGCGAGTGGCACCCTTGGAGCACGTGGTACGTCCTGAAGGGCACGTCGCATTGATGTTGATGAAGGAACAAACCTAGATGTCCCTAAGACATTTAACACATTAAGAAATTCTTAACCAACTTCCCTAATTAAATGTCACCTAGTTCAGACTCTAAGTCCCGAGTCTAAAACTTCTCTAGGGTAAATTTTTTGGCTAACCTTAAGAAAAAGAACCTATAAAAATAAAAATAAAAATTTAAACTAAAACCCACTTAAGTAATAGTCTTAGTCTTCATAAATTTTGGGGTAAAATAAAGAGAGTAATAATTTAATTAAAATCCATTGTTTTAAATTGTAAAGAAGAAATAATTTATTTAACTTGCAAAAGAGTAAAAAGATTTCAAATTAATAATAAAAGGGATAGAGTAAATAGAGCAACTACCTTTTTGGCTCTAATAAAAAGGGAAATAAAGGAATAATAAAAATTAGGAAACTAAGGAAATGGAGGAAACATAATAAAGGAAAGATGGGAACTTATGGTAAAAAACGAAGTCAACATAGTAAGGAATCTGCAATTAAGAACCTTCTAAAATGAACTAAATTAGCAACTTCATTTTAGGGAAAGTATTTAAACCTATAAGGGAATCTAGGAACACCTAGGGGTAAATTTAGGAGCAACTCTAGGTGGGTGAGGGAAATGAGTCAATTAATAAATTTAAAGAAAATATTTATTGGAGGAAAGAGGGGGATGGACGACACTTGTGCGAAGGAGAATATTTAGAATATTTTTATTAAAACTTAATTTAAATGTGATTTAGGGAAAGTTGGAGGTTCTAAAAACTCTATAAAAGAAATGGAAGATGAGGAAGAAGGGGATCGGCTGTTAGCGTAACGTTAAGCTGTCGGATTTATGACTTGACTGATTACTTGTGGAGAGTTGGGATTTTCCATCTTTGATAGGAGTGGTAGCTCAGCCTTGCGAGGCGAGCTGGGAAGCTAGACATACCATCTGGATAGTGTGTGGCCCCTTTGTGGCTCGTGGGGCTAAGGGGAAAGTAGAGTACCCCTAGTGTTGGCTAGGAGGTATCGGTGAGGTCTCCACGGTCGGCAAGAAGGAGCGGCATGGAGCACGCGGACGTCATTTGAAGCGGGAGATCAGGTAATGGTACGCTCTTTGATTGTAGAGTAGTATGCATTAGGATGTATGATTAGATCTGCATGGGAATTGGGTAAGTAAGCTTTTTTTCTGGTTTCATGACTGAAATTTTATAGCCTGGCTAAATGATTGGTTGAGTGATTTCTCGTGGCTTTCATCTGCCTGCATATCGTGACTGCCTTGTGTGTAGATTGTGTCCTTGAGGTTGTTACCCTTCGTCCCTATCTCACGAGTCCTCGCCTGAGAAGTCGGCCAGGAGCCTGATCTACGGTCGTCACCTTAGTGTTAAAATACCTATGGATCTCAACGCCATGCTTTTCTGTGCGAGGATGGTGATGCGAAGGTGAATCTTTAGATGTCTCCCTCCGTGGATGTCCTTGCTTGATTGTTTGACTTGCACCCTTTAGTGCAACCTTGGCTTTTGGATTATCTTGCTTCCTTGCTATTTATTTTTCTTCCTTGACTAATAGAACCATTAAGATCCTTTCGTTGAGCTATCCTTAGGGCCCTGGCATTCTTTTACTGTTATTAGAATTTTTATATTGGTATTCTGAGATGAAAAATATTTAACTTCAATATGTGTTTGCTTCTCGTTGGATTAACTAGTTTTTATTACATGGGTGATTTTAACTGTGTAACGTATGTAAAAATTAATAACTTTGTTATTTTGATTCGGTAATGAATGAAAAAGTAAAATTTATGACTTCGACGATTGCGTTATGTGACTGCTGTAAAATTGACCCGAGTTTGTTTAGTGAAGGAAGTTCTGACCTTGCATTCCTCATCCTGTACTCGGCAATTTTATTTGGCTCCCCTGGGAAATGGTACCCTGCATTATTTCACTAATTGTGCAAGGAAATTTTTCTTTTCTGATTTAAAACTTTTTATAATTTCCATCTGTCCAACCATTACAACCTCTGTAATTTTGAGGTAGCGATTATGAATATGAGTCACCCATTTCCTTTGGGTAAAGTTGAGTTTCCTTCTTCTGAGTGAATTTTGTACCTATGTTAATCTTGGGGCGATCGTACCTACGCGACCTCATTTTTCAGAGTTGTCTGAGTGATTTCTTGAGTGAGTTTTTTGAGGAACCTTGACAGTAGGTACAATGACTGTCTCTATCCCTTTGTACTGACGGAATGCATGTCATTTTGCTAGTGTTTCCATGCCCATGTATTGACCCTATTATGAGTAGCGTTAGCTTGATTGAGTCACGTTGGGTTGGGCACAATAGCTGTGATGGCCACCTGCATTTTTCTGTTGCGTGGAACAACGTTTTCCCTTTAAAAACGACTAGTGGTTACCCCCAGTGCATGGCGATTTATCTCCCCTTCTGTAGATTGCATTTTGATTTTTATTTCATCGGCGAGTTGCCTTGGGTTATCCCAGTGAGTTTCCCTGGATACCTGGCAGTTGGCCCATAGATAAAAATGGCATTATTTACCTTTCGGGATTGCTTTTAGTTGATTACTAAATGGGTTTTCCTTGTCATAGATTCGCCTGCGCTTTCAATTGCTGATGACAATAAATTTTTGGCAGTTACATTGTATTGGTAAGTGCATACACCAATTCATAACTGCCCACACACCCATGGATAGCTGGCAGAGTTTGGGTGGTTGTCGTGGATTGCGCATGATTGTTTTTCAAGAGTAAGCTCTTAAAATCTTTCTCCCTTCCCAAAATATTAAAATACACCCATCACTTCTAATCGCCACCTTTTTCCTGTTGCTTAATTCTTGTTCTCGAAACCCTTGCACACATAGAAGTCATTTAGCGTTCGGTTCCGAATCTTAATGTGAAACTATTCTTTGTGTATTAATGATTTAATTGTGTTGATGGATGCCTTGCTGTGTGATTTCTGACCTGTGCACATCAGTAGCCCACTCGATTCCCTGCATGTGCTCGCAACTGATAGTTTCCAGTTGTCGATTCTTCTTATTCCTTGATTGGCGAATGGTTAGGGTAAAGCAAATTTTCCATTTTATGATCGTTTATGATATTTCTTAATGCAAGGAATTCTTTAAGTTAAATACAAATCTTTAGGGTAAAACTAATTTTCAAGGTTATTATCGTTTTATGGTAATGATTAATGCAATGTTAAATGTATGTTCAGGGAAATGTTAGTTTTTAAAGGTTGTTATGGTTTTATGATAATGATAAAATAAGATAAATGTTAAATGTTCATATTGATGTTTAGGAATTGTTAATATTAATGTTTCTATAGTTTGGGAAAGTTAATATAATTGTTACAAACCCCATATAAGGTGCAAGGTGGTTGTCCTTATGCTTAGTTATGGTAATATACAATGTGATGTGGTAATTATTTTATGGGGATGTAAAATGGTAGTATGGTAGGTTATTCAATGACATCTCATTGTTGGGACTTTCCTATTTATCATCTAATATGTTTTTATCTATCATATATTATTCTTTATTTGGTTCAGGTCAATTATGTCAATTATTATACTTACCCATTTTATAAGAATTGATGGTAGATTTTGACATGAAATATTTATGGATAAATGTGTTAGATTGTATTGTGAGGTCAATTAGTAGTATGGTATGTTATTTATTAATGTTATACAATCAGTCATTATGATTTAGTATTAGGAATCGTAATTAATTGAATTTACATTATTTTAAGGGTAGATTTGGCAACTTGTCAACTAATGGAAATTAAAGGGAGTAATAGATCAATACTTAATGCTAATTGAGTCGAAGATAATGCCATTTCATAGTAATGGTCGGTTGTTGTATGAGTCCTTTTGTTCTGTGCCTTTCCTAGAGGACGTGGTTGCTCTTTTAGTTATTGTTGTGCTTGGTTGTATTAATTTCATTACTTGGTCTACTTGTGTCGGGAAAGATGTAGACACCTCCATGTTCCTCAGAATAGTCACCAGCCCTGAGACCTTAAATGGTTAAAATCGATGGGAACCTGGGCTTGAGTGTTGCTTATGTGTCTTGGAGGTCCTAACCATTACAGGGTAGGATGGAGGGGTAGTCAGTCTTATTATTGTCTGTCGGTTTTCGTTCTTTGGTTACAGAGGTTTATCTACGTCCTAGATCTCTATGTTGTCATCGCAATGCATGCATCATGTTCTTCGTCGTATGGCGACACCGAGTTGAATGTATTTATTAACCTTGTACACACGCACACATACACACACACAAAAAAAATTGCACTTGTTATAAGAGGTTGTCGCCGTAACGAGGAGGTTCCTTACAGTCCTATAATAATAAAAAGCGATATTCCTAATGCATATTATTAAAATGTTCACAACTAATCATGCATACAAATAAATAAAGTAAATCAAAATTCAAATTATACTCATTAAAGAAACAGTAATAATTCAACATTCATCCATCTTTAAAATTGAATTATTATAATTTAAACATGGTAGGAACTATGTGAGGAAACAAGGAATCACATATTGAATCCCAAATGTGATCCTAAATTTACTTGGAATCAATCAGGTCCTTTTACACCCTTAATTCCATCTTGCATCTACCATCCCATCGTTGTTGTTTTGAATTGCTTTCCCTTGGCGAACCCAACTTCTGATTTCAATGACTTCTATGTGTGGGTTTTATTGATTATTATGAAAAGATTGTGGTTTTATATTTTGCCCCTTATCCCTTTAGTCACTAGTCTGTGCCTGAGCAGTTGGCCAGGAGCCGAATCTATGGTTGTCACTTTCGTGTTTAAAGACCTATAGATCCAAATGCCCTGTTTTTCTGTGCATGGATGATGAGTGAAGGATACGAATTTTCTATGTCATCTATCCCTTATTTATCTCTGATTTGATTGATTCATGGTTGGATTTTTAGTCTTTGCTCCTACTTGTGTAGATTTGGTTTTTCCTTGAAATTCATCCGATCAATATTTAATTTAATATGCTTGGCTTTTTAGTCAGTAACTGAATGAATTTCACTTTTTTCAGTCTCTTGATATGGCTTCTCTAACAAATTCAACACTCAGCTTTGATATGGCTTCTCTTCCAAACCATAGATTGTTATCATTGTAAACTCCTCAAAAAGGAACTTGTCTCCCACTTTGGTGGTCTTTTCCAATTGTAGTGACCCTTTGACTAAAGGAATAATTATAACGAATAATTCATTTTGGATAATAAAGTCTAATATAGAAATAAAAGAGTCTTAGATGGGAACTAATTATTATAAATTCATATAATATTTAAAGATGGGAACTAATTATTATCTTATTGATGATATTTATATTCATATAATATAACTTCAAATTGACAACTTATTAATTAATTCATTAATAACCTAGACATTAGTAACTAATGCGTTTATTGAACCTTAATATTGTGTGTGTGTTGGATATTTAGGCATAACTAGCACACACATATCTCATATGTAGACGATAATAACAAACAATGTTCCTAATGTAATTTTTAAAATGTTAACAACTAATAATGCAAACAAATAAATAAAGTAAATCAAACTTCGAATAATCCTCATTAAAGAAATAATATTAATCCAACATTCATCCATCTTTAAAATTGAATCATTATAATTTAAACATGGTAGGAACTATGTGAGGAAACAAGAAATGACATATCAAATCCCAAATGTGATCCTCAATTGAATTAAAATCATTCGGCTCCCTTTAAACCCTTAATTCTATCTGGCATCTCCCATCCCTTCCTTTGTTTAAATATGTTGGAGTTTTGACTATATTGAACTAACTCTAGAGATAATCCAAATGTGAAATATTCAAACCTTTCGACCTAATATCTCTAGTAGACAACTTGTATTAGTCATCACACATCTAGGGGAGTGTGGATAGCATGACCCTCCCACAACGCGAGGAGAGTATGGATATCTATCTAGACATTACCCTTTATAACCATTAATTTTGTGAAAATTAAAAGACTCACTCAATTGCATCTTCTTCGAAATATATATGTCATTAAAACTCACATTACTATTTGTAGAAATAGGCTTCATTACCACCATAAATTTTGTGACAATTAAGAATCACTCAAAATCATCTTCATTTTAATATATATCCCATTAAAACTCACATTACTATGTTTACAATAGGTTATGGTGCACTTACATTTGAAATTATTTTCATGACTACTCTCAATCAACGTGAATTGCCACCTTATATGACTGTATTCGATCTAGATTTCTAACTCCAACTAAGCCTCACAAATATTAAATTTGCATCACCTCATCAAAATTTATATTAGGAATATGAACAACCCTCATACCCATCCCATGTTGATGTTATTAGTGGGTGTGTGAGGTTATGAATATAAACTCCCTGTTTTAGGGATTCTAATGCATTCGATTATATGTGGTCTTAGTGGATCCAACCATAGGGAACTTTTAAGGAATCTTAAAGAAATTTTCTAATACATTTTTTATAGTGGATTCAACCATAGGGAACCTTTAATGAATATTAAAGAAATGTTATAAGGAATATATATGTGGTCCTAGTGGATTGAACCATGTTCAAAGAATATGCACATGTTATTGGATTAATTTTGGGTAGCTATCAACTCAATGTAGAAATCCCTTAGTTTATAGTACAATTAGGTCCCTTTATGTAAGTTTAGGTGACCATAAAGTATTTCAAAGTTATGTATTTAGTTCAACCATATCCACTACTATCCAACAATTTGTCCTTAAATCTCTCAAGTGATCCAACTATAAAATATAACATTTGCATAGTTCATATGTTTTATAATATAACATTATCCAATCTGTGATCAGATAAGAGTGCGTCATTTAGTAAAGAAAGATTTCTTATGTTCCAAGATTAATGGAATAGCAAGTTGTTGTGTACCAATTACTAAATATTTCTCATGTTATTAGTGGGTGTGTGAGGTTATGAATATAAACTCTGTGTTTTGGGGATTCTAATGCATTGCATTATATGTCGTCTTTTTGGATACAACCATAGGGAATTTTTAAGGGATCTTAAAGAAATGTTCTAATACATTTTTTTAGTGGATCAAACCATATGGAACTTTTAATAATTCTTAAAGAAATGTTATAAGGAATATATATGTTGTCTTAGTGGATTGAACCATGTTCAAAGAATATGCACATGCTATCGAGTTAATTTTGGGTAGTTATCCACTCATTATATAAATCCCTTAATTTATAGTACAATTAGGTCCCTTTATGTAACTTTAGGTGACCATAAAGTATTTCACAGTTATGTATTTAGTTCAACCATATCTAAAACTATCCAACAATTTTTCCTTAAATCTCTCAAGTGATCCAAATATATAATATAACATTTGCAGAGTTCATATGTTTTATAATATAACGTTATCCAATCTGTGATCAGATGAGAGTGCACCACTTAATAAAGAAAGATTTCTTATGTGCCATGATTAAAGTCATAACAATTTGTTGTGCACCACTTACTAAAGATGTAACATCCCTCTCTGACGCACTGACAAAACTTATTCTTTGAGGACACTTGCTCGCAAGTGATCTGGATTTTTATGATGATGAACCACTTAACCTTGATGATTATGCATTATGATTGATGACAGGATGTTTTAATATTGTTGTATACATGTACTATTGACTCAGTTTATTTGAGGGTGCAGGGTTTATGACCTGGAGGATGTCGAGGCATCGACGGAACCCTTGGACTCTAGACTGAGTCAGGGAGTGTGATATTGAGTTGATTTCTTTACCATGATATTGATTGATTTGATGATATGTTGTTGACATGTTCTGACATGATGGTTGATGATGAAGGATGACGATAGCTTGCCGACCAAGACTCACATATGGAGTAAAGGGGCCACACATGATTCCAGAGAGGTTGAGGGAGAGGTGTGGACAACAGCCCTGCCATAGCCTACTAGCACTCCCGTCGTGGCTCGAACTGTAGGTTAATGATTACCTAGTTCGAGACGATCCACGATGCCATGAGGGAAGACTGCGACAGTCACTCACGATGATTCTAAGGGGCGCGCAATAAGGCGGGGGCCTTATTCCTTAGAGCCCTTAGTATCCCACAAGTTCACCTGGTGGAGTGTTGACTCCAGGGGTTATAGATGTCTACCAATCCATCAAGTCAGCGAGTGGCACCCTTGGAGCACATGGTGCATCCTGAAGGGCACGTCGAGCAAAGAAATACAAGTCAGTGAGTGGCACCCTTGGAGCACGTGGTGCATCCTGAAGGGCACGTCGCGCAAAAGAAGCGAACGAGGCGAGTGGCACCCTTGGAGCACATAGTGCGTCCTGAAGGGCACGTCGCATTGATGATGATGATGAGACTACCTAGATGACCCTAAGACCTTAACGCCTGATAAAATTCTTAAAAACAACTCCCTTAATGAATTGTCGCCTAGCTCAATCTGAACCTAAATTTAAAACACCTCTAAGATAAAATTTTGACTAACCTTAAGAGAAGACCCTCCCAAAAATAAACTTAAGAACGTAAACTAAAACCCTCCTAAGTGTTAGTTAAGTCTTCATAAAAGTAAAGTGGGTAAAGTAATGAGGGAATAAATTAATTGAAACCCAAGGATTTTAAATTTTAAAGAAGAAATAAAATTATTAAAGTGTGAGAGTATAAAAATTTAGGAGTTAAAAAAAAAGGGAATATATATTGAAAGGACTATTAAGCGCATTTATCATCTTGGGGTTTAAAAAAATAATAAAAATAAATAATAAATAATGAAAAGAGAGAAATAAAAAAACAGAAATAAGGAAACTTGGAATAAATGAAACTTAATAATGGAAAGTAGGAGACATAGGGTAAAAAGCAAAAACGAATCAGCATTTAAGGAGTTACTAAATTTCAAAAATTTCATTTTAGGAAAGTTATTAAAAGCATGAGAGGGTATCTAGGAACCCAAGGAGTAATTTAAGGAGCGATTTTTGGGGGAGTTTGGGAATTGAGTCTTTTAATTATTAAAAAGAAATTAATTTTGGGAGAACCATAGGGATGAGTGACACTTGAATGGCAGGGAATTTTAGAGGATTGTCATAAAAAATTAAATTAATAATGATTTAGAAAAGTAGTTGGGTCTGAAATTTCTATAAGAGAAGGGGAAATTGGAGGAAAAAGGATGAACAGTTAGCGTAACGTTACGCTGTCGAATTGTGGTTTGACGGATTGCTTGTGAAGAGTTGGGTTTATCTCAGTTATGTTGGAGTGGTAGCTCAGCCATGGAGGCAAGCTGAGAAGCTAGTCTTATCTCTGGTTCTTGTGTGGCCCCTTTGCGGCTTAGGGGGCTAAGGGGGAAGCAGAGTACCCCTATCGTTTGGCTGGGAGGTACCAGTGATCCTTCTACAATCGGCGAGCGGGACGCGGCACGGAGTGCAGGATGTGACACAGAGTGTGGGACGGCTTATGACGTGGGCGTAAGGCAACAATATGATTTAATTGGTGAAGTAGAAGGCATTTTTATATTCGGAAAATTTACTGTTATTGATGAAGATGTTGTGAGATTGTTCTGGCAAATTTCGTCAAATTTACTGTTATTGATGATGATATTGTGAGATTGTTCTAGTATTTTTATATCGGCCATTTTCGTTTCAGCAATGTTAGTGTGAGATTGATTCAGCAATTTGTCTTTATATCACTGTACTAGAAAAGATTTTACTGTGTGTGTCTTTTGTTGTGGGACTTGGGCATTTTTGTAACTGTCATTGGGCATTTTTGCCTCTGTTATAATGGGTGTTTTGCAACTGTTCTATTCGGGCGTTTTTTTTTAATGGCATTCATGGTATGTGTGGGCTTTTAATTTGATCAGTGTTTTTCTGTTGCATTTGGCTTTGTTAATCTAAGTTATACATGCGTGAATGACTTGTGTCTTCTGTTGTGGGATTTGGGCATTTTTTTACCCACAGCGAGAATTTTTTTTTTACATTGGTGTTTTTGTTTGATGCTGTGGGTGTTTTTATTATACACCACGAGCAATTTGATTTGGGCATTTTTATTTCCACATTGAGAAAAACTCCAGTATCGAAGTATATATATTTGGTGACTTGATAACATGAACTAAAAAAAAAAATCCCATTTTCCGAAACGGAGAGCGGTTGTTGTGTTTCCCAGTTCCATAACAGTCAGAGTACTTTCTTTCATCAAAAGCATCATAGCAAGCTGAGCAAATTCATCATATCTGAGAATCTCGGCTTGGGAATTGCACTATTCCGGGGCGTTTAAATTTGCCACTATAAATGGGCGAATTGCACTAATCTTGGGCGTTTAACCTTGCCACTGTAATTGGGCGAATTGCACTATTCCTGGGCATTTAATTTTGCCACTATCATTTGGGCGCATTGCACTATTCCGGGGCATTTTAATTGCCACTGTAATTTGGGTGAATGGCACTATTGCTGGGCGTTTTAATTGCCATTGTATTAGGCATTTTTGGCAACTGTAGAGAAGGGGCATTTTTGCAGCTGTCTTGTTGGGCGTTTTACCTTGTGTTTTGGCGTTTTTCTTTGTTGTAAACGTGTGTATTTGATGGTGGGTGGTTTACATTCGAGTCTGGGCATTTTCTTTATTTTGCAGAGTGGGCTTTAATGTAAAACAGTGCGTGTTTTGATACCTCCTTACGGTCTGCGTTTTGATACTTTGCGTGTTAAATCTGGTCTGCATGTGGTCTGCATTTATTGTTGGGTCTGCGTTCCTCATTTTGACAACTGGAGCAGAATCATCATAACCTCTACTTCCCAGATTTGATTTGATTTCTCATAAATGCTAAGATTGTCATTATTTATCTATTGTCGTTGTTGGTTAATAATGGATGGTGTCAACTAAAAGGAATAGTCATGCTCTTTGCTTTCCAGATCGATATTCCTCATTTTAGTTAAATGGATTATTTTATTATTAGTATTTGCCTTTTGTCATTTAATTTCACTACCAAGTTAGTTCTCAACGAAGAAGAAAAATACCTATATTTTTCTATAGCATAAAAGGGAAAATGATATGGCATGCATATGTCAGTGCATAAAAATTTTAATTTTGTAATTAATACATTGTGAAATATGAAATTGCATCGTGCTTATCCTATGGACAAATTGCAGGGTTAGAGTGGAAAGGTATGACCTTTTATAATTCAATGTTATTGTAATTAGAAGTGAAATGATATGGATACCTCATTATAACGTTAGTGTAAACTATTGATATTGACATTGGGGACCACTAATTAAATTATGAGGTTATTTTTGTCCTTTTTAAATGTTGATACCTTAGATGTGACCCTTTTGAATATCTTTACATAGGGTTCCTTTTAGAAATTCTGTTATTAAATAAAGTCATTTTAAGGATTGTTAATAATGATGTTTAGGCACAATGTTAATATTTGTTAAACCGCAATGATAATACGTGTTCAATTGCAAGGTTAATATTTGTTTTTATTGAAATATTAATGATGAGGTTAAGCACAATGTTAATATTTGTTTAACCGCAATGATAATACTTGTTCAATTGCTAGGTTAATATTTGTTTTTATTGAAATATTAATGATGAGGTTAAGCGCAATGTCAATATTTGTTTAACTGCAAAGATAATACTTGTTCAATTACAATGTAAATATTTGTTAAATTGAATGTTATTGATGACGTTTAAAGCGCAATATTTTAAGGTCATTGTAAAGTATGGTAATAAATTGGGAGGCAAGGTGAGATAATATGGAGAATCTGGTTAGTATTCAATTACGGATGAGTCTTAGACATTGCCTTGTAATTAATTTAATGGTTGATGTCTGAGTCCTTGTCTTGCGCCTTCTGTAGAAGACGTGATTTCTTTTTTGTCTATGGTTACGTCGGGTTGTGAAAATTTGTCGATTGGTCTACATGTGTCAGGCGGGATATAGATACCTTCTGTGGCCTTAGGATATCTGTCCGAGTGCATTTTTCTGTGTAAAGGATCCAGTGCCGTATCAAGAGTCTCGAGCCCTTTAAAGGCAGGGTTCCACTCTTGCGACACACCTTAGGTTGGGTTACTAGTTTCTGCCTGAGCAATCGGCCGGGAGCTTATCTGACCTCCTCTCTCTCTGGAGCAGAGGACTAAGATTAAACGCCCTACTTTCCTGTGCAGAAATAGTAAACTCTACTGGTGGATTCTCCCTCTGTGACTGTACTGTACTTAACACCTGATGTCGTTTCCTGCTTATAACTGCTAGTTGTACACCTTATGTCTAGGGGAGTCTATTGCTTGTTGTCACTGTGATATATTGGGATTGTTTTGTTGCGTTCATCTTGTTGCATCTTGTGCTAGGTCGGGTTACTAGTTTCTTTCTAAGCAGTCGACCAGGAGCTTATCTGACCTCCTCTCTCTCCAGAGCAGAGGACTAAGATTAAATGCCCTACTTTCCTGTGCAGAAATAGTAACCCTAACACCGGACTCTTCCCTCTGTGTTCTTACTGTGCGCCCCAAAATGTCTTACTATTGTGTTGTCCGCCTTGTGCCTATGGTCGTATATTTTTGTAGTTACTCGTTGTGTGCCTTCAGTATTCTTGTGTTGAACGTCATGGTTGCGTCTTGTTGGTTGTCGAGTGGCGTCGTACAGTTAAGTGTGCTGATACTTCTACACGCGCGCACACACCATAATCAAAAAAAAAAATTGCACCTGTTTTCAGAGTTGTTGTCGTAACGAGGAGGTTCGTTACATATGGTATCAGAGCGGGTTCGACCTGCAACTTGGGATTCGCTACGGCTTCCATTGACATTCTAGTATTGATTATTCTGTTACTGATTGAGTTGATTGTGTGTGTACAGGTAATCATGGTTAGAGGACACCATGGAGGCAGACGACGGGGTGCTAGGGGAGGAGGTGCGACACCTCCAACAACATCCATGCCTAAGGGGTCTAACCCCTAGGGAGGTGAGCAAGTACTTGGACAGGAGTAGATCGCAGTTGCCGATGTTGTGGGGATGATGAGATCTTTCCAGCGCATGTCCAAGGCATTGATAAGCAGATTGGACAGAGATGAGGCCAGGGCACCGGCACCTACTGAGGTTCCGCCATGCGCACCGGTCGTTACTGGTAGCATTCACCGTGAACTCGAGAAGGTGAAATTTCCCAAGTTCTTTGGTGCCCCGGACGACGCAGCCACTGAGGCATGGTTGGAGAATATGGCAATGTGATTCGCACTTCACGATTATACCTCCAACATGAAGGTCCGCATGGCGGTCTTTCAACTAAAGGGGAGCGCTCTTCTATGGTGGAAGACGCTCCTACCGTAGCTGAACATGGTCGTCGAAGACATGTCATGGGAACTGTTCGAGGAACGGTTCCGGGAGAGGTATATTTCAGAGGAATTCATTGAGCATTAGCTCAATGAGTTCAACGCATTACGACAAGGAGGTCATACAGTGACCAAGTACGAGGCACGTTTTATGGAGCTGCTCTTGTATGCTCCGCATCTGAACACTGAGAAGCTCAAGGTCAATAGGTTCATGTTTTGTCTTAACGGTAGCCTGCGTGCAAAGGTTAGGATTCTGATGCCTCAAACCTTGCACGACGCTGTCCAAAAGGCCCTCATAGAAAAGGAGGAGCTTATCAGTGGGGGCCAGACCAGGACTCTAGCGAGACCTATAGGGAAAGGTTCATTTGGTACGCAGCAGCAACAGACACCAGCGAGACACACGCCGGGGTATCGTGGCTTCCAGAGGGGATCCACTTTTACTACCCCACGACGACCGTCACCTCAGCAGCGGACACCTTACCGAGGACCACAGCAGCAACAGAAGCGTCGCCCGCAACAATAGCAGTTTAGGCCTGTTCAGCAGAACATACCAGGTTTCCAGGCCAGTGGGCCGTCATCTTCTACTTTGGGTACCAGGACTACTGGGCCAAAGAAGGGGTGTTGGACATGTGGGGAGCCACACTACCAGCGCGACTTTCCTGTGGAGAGGATCAGGGCGTCTGGATCAGCCGGACCTACTACAGTGGGAGATATGGGCAAGGCCCATCAGATTCACACAGCGATGAATAACCACCAGGCAGAGCACCAGTTGACAGTGCTCGAGACGACAGGTACTGTCACTGACCAGACCCTTAGTATTTTGATAGACCCAGGTGCTACTGAGATTTTCATTTCTGGTGCAGCGCTAAAAAGGATTAAGATAAAGGCAGTCGAACAGGATGAGTTTAGCTTTGTAGAGATGGATTCTAGAGCCAAACAGAAGGTTGAAGGAAAGGTTACGGGATGTGCCCTTAACCTGGGAGTGTTCGTCACAAGGGTCAACTTGTACATCATGATCTTAGGGTCTTATGACATTGTGATCAGCATGGATTGGTTGGAATCGCATGAGGAGATACTCAACTGTAAGACAAAACGATCGAGCTTAGTTGATGATGAAGGGCAAAGACGTGTGATAGTAGGATGGAATCAGGGAGTATCCCTGAGGTTCGTCTCTTCCTTACAGTTATGGAAGAGTATGCGCAAGGGGTGCAAGCTCTATGCGGTCCTTGCACTAAACGAAAAGGGAGTAGCAGAAGGTCTAGAACACCTTCCGGTGGTGAACGAGATTGCGGATGTATTTCCAGAGGAGTTGCCTGGGATGCCGCCAGAAAGAGAATTGGAGTTTACTATAGACCTGAAACCGAGGAATAAACTGATAGAAATAACACCTTATCGGATGTCGACCCCGGAGTTGCAAGAGTTGAAAATGCAACTGAAGGAGTTGTTGGACCTGGGATTGATACATCCTAGTGTGTCACCGTGGGGTGCACCAGTTATTTTCATTCGGAATAAGGACGGATCGTGGAGGCTTTGCATTGACTATCGTCAACTGAACAAGGCTACGATCAAGAATCAATACCCCTTACCAAGAATTGACGATCTATTTGATCAAATGAAGGGGGCAACGGTGTTCTCTAAGATCGATTTGCGATCAGGGTATCACTTGTTACGGATCAAGGAGGATGACGTCCCTAAGACCACTTTTAAGATAATATTTAGACATTACGAATTTACTGTTTTACCGTTTGGACTGACAAATGCCCCAGGGGTATTTATGAGCTTGATGAACGGGGTGTTCCGCGAGTACTTGGACAAGTTCGTCCAAGTATTCATTAATGATATTCTGATATACTCTTGGATGATGGAGGAGCATGAAGAGAACTTGCGCTTGGTACTACAATGTTTACGAGAACACAAATTATATGGGAAGCTGTCCAAATGCTCTTTTTATCAATCCAGGATTCACTACTTAGGGCATGTCATCTCCGGCGAAGGTATCGTCGTGGATCCAGCCAAGGTTGAGGCTATTATGGAATGGCCTGCGCCGACGAATGTCACAGAAATGCATAGTTTTATGGGTTTAGCAGGATACTATCGACGGTTTGTCAAGGTATTTTCGAAGATAGCAGGTCCGATCACGGAGTTGCAGAAGAAAAACAAGAAGCTTGTTTGGACTGAGAAATGCGCAGAAGCATTTTGAAGGCTTAAGGAGTTGTTGACAACAACGCCGATACTAAAGGTCCCTGACATGGATGTAGACTTATTGGTATGCACTGACGCATCCAAAGAAGGTTTAGGTGGAGTCCTGATGCAAGACGGATGAGTGATTGCTTACATTTCGAGGAAACTAAGAAGGCATGAGGAAAACTATGCGATGCATGATTTGGAGTTATTAGCCATTGTTTATTCCTTGAAAGTCTGGAGACACTACCTCGTTCGATGAAAATTTGAATTAAGGACTGATCATTGTGGATTACAACACATTTTTACGCAAAGCGACCTGAACGCGCGACAACGGCGTTGGTCGGAATTGCTTAGCCAGTACGACTTCAAGATTACTTACATAAAGGGAACAGTGAACTGAGTGGCAGATGCTTTGAGTCGGAGGCTAGGCATCTTTTCGGTGTTGCCTCTTCAAACGAATCTACGTGAGAAGATTCTCACTTTATAGCGTGACGATGACTGGTACAAAGAAGTCGAGGATTTTATCGGACAAAACACTATGACGGTACCACGATTTGAGGGATATTCGTTTGATAGCAATGGTTTATTGAGGTTTAGAGGTCAGATTTACATACCGCCAAACAACGAATTGAGGATTTTGATCCTGAGCGAGGATCATAGAGAGGTTTACATGGCTCACCCAGGAGTCACGAAGATGAGGGAAGACCTTAAACCCTTGTTCTTATGGAAAGGAATGAAGGCCGACACAGTCAACTTCGTGGCTAGATGTCTCGAGTGTCAGCAAGTAAAGGATGAACATAGACACCCGGCAGGATTACTTCAACCACATGCCATTCCGAAATGGAAATGGGAAGTCATTTCGATGGATTTTATTGTTGGATTGCCACTGATGGCAAGGAGACATGATTCGATTTTTGTAGTAGTAGACACTCTAACAAAGAGTGCTCACTTTATTCCAGTGCATACAACGTATCATGCACCTAACATAGCGAGAGTTTTCATCAGTGAGATTGTGAGGCTGCATGGCATGCCTAAAAAGATTATATCTGATCGAGGATCGATGTTTACTGGACGATTTTGGATGAGTTTCCAAGAGGCCCTAGGAACTCAACTTAATTTTAGTACTGCGTATCACCCAGAGACGGACAGACAGACAGAACGTACGAACCAAACCTTGTAATACATGTTGCGCATGTACGTGATGGACCAACAAAAACTTTGGGAGGAATTCTTACCTCTAGTAGAGTTCGCTTATAACAACAGTTACCAGAGCACCATTAAGATGGCACCTTTTGAGTTTCTTTATGGGCAACTGTGTCAGACGCCCTTGAGTTGGGATCGGCTTGAGGATAGGGTCTTAGTGGGACTTGAAGTGATCCAAGAAATGGAAGAGAAAATGAAAACCATAAGACAGAGGATAAAAG
>ML778602.1:739179-749561 GCA_009831015.1 Picea engelmannii | reverse complement strand
GCACCTTTTGAGTTTCTTTATGGGCAACTGTGTCAGACGCCCTTGAGTTGGGATCGGCTTGAGGATAGGGTCTTAGTGGGACTTGAAGTGATCCAAGAAATGGAAGAGAAAATGAAAACCATAAGACAGAGGATAAAAGAAGCACAGGATCGACAGAAGAGTTATGTCGATGCGCACTGAGTCGATCGTAGTTACGAGGTCGGCGATCAAGTCTTCTTGCGGGTTAAACCACATAAGATTTCGATAAAGTTTGGAAAGGGAGCTAAACTCTCTCCTAGGTTCATGGGACCTTTCAAGATTGTGGAGAGAAAGGGGCCCGTGGCCTATCGACTAGCCTTGCCTGATTCTTTGAGGCGTATGCACGATGTTTTTCATGTATTAGTTTTGAGACATTATATTAGTGACCCTACACACGTGATTGACATGAGTTCCTTACAGGTATCGAATGAGGGAGTGCTCACGGCTGAGCCAGTCCGCATTTTAGATCATCGTGTTCGACAGCTATGACGTCGAATGGTATATCAGGTCAAGGTCCAGTGGGACAATTATAGTCCGCACTCGGTGACCTGGGAGGACGCATATGATATGCGCCAGCAGTTTCATTTTTGTTTGATAGATAGACTTATCATACTGTGGTACTCATGATATTGTGGTACATTTATTTTGGATTTTATACTGAGAAACTTCAGGATGAAGTTTAGACCAAGAGGGGGTGTATGTAACATCCTGTTCTAGCGCACTGACAAAACTTATTCTTTGAGAACACTTTCTCGCATGTGATCTAGATTTTTATGATGATGAACCACTTAACCTTGATGATGATGCATTATGATTGATGACAAGTTGTTTTACTATTGTTGTATACAGGTGCTATTGACTCAGTTTATTTGAGTGTGTAGGGTTTATGACCTGGAGGATGCCGAGGCATCGACGAAACCCTTGGACTCTGGATTGAGTCAGGGAGTGTGATATTGAGTTGATTTATTTACCATGATATTGATTGATTTGATGATATGCTGTTGACATGTTCTGACATGATGGTTGATGATGCAGGCTGACGATAGCTTGCCGACCAAGACTCACATATGGAGTAAAGGGGCCACACATGATTCCATAGAGGTTGAGGGAGAGGTGTGGACAACAACCCTGCCACAGCCTACTAGCACTCCCGCTGTGGCTCGAACTGTAGGTTAACGATTACCTAGTTCGATACGATCCACGATGCCATGAGGGCAGACTGCGACAGTCACTCACGATGATTCTAAGGGGCGCGCAATAAGGCGGGGGCCTTATTCCTTAGATCCCTTAGTCTCCCACAAGTTCAACTAGCAGAGTGTTGACTCTAGGGGTTGTAGATGTCTACCAATCTGTCAAGTCAGCGAGTGGCACCCTTGGAGCACATGGTGCATCCTGAAGGGCACGTCGCGCAAAGAAATACAATTCAGTGAGTGGCACCCTTGGAGAACGTGGTGCATCCTGAAGGGCACGTTGCTCAAAAGAAGCGAACGAGGCGAGTGGCACCCTTGGAGCACGTAGTGCGTCCTGAAGGGAACGTCACATTGATGATGATGATGAGACTACCTAGATGACCCTAAGACCTTAACACCTGATAAAATTCTTAAAAACAACTCCCCTAATGAATTGTCGCCTAGTTCAATCTGAACCTAAATTTAAAACACCTCTAAGATAAAATTTTGACTAAACTTAAGAGAAGACCCTCCCAAAAATAAACTTAAGAACGTAAACTAAAACCCTCCTAAATGTTAGTGAAGTCTTCGTAAAAGTAAAGTGGGTAAAGTAATGAGGGGATAAATTAATTGAAACCCAACGTTTTTAAATTTTAAAGAAGAAATAAAATTATTAAAGTGTGGGAGTATAAAAATTTAGGAGTTAAAAAAAAAAGGGAATATATATTGAAAGGACTATTAAGCGCATTTATCATCTTGGGGTTTAACAAAAAAAATAAAATAATAATAAATAATTAAAAGAGAGAAATAAAAAAATAGAAATAAGGAAACTTGGAATAAAGGAAACTTAATAATGGAAAGTAGGAGACATAGGGTAAAAAAAAAGGAATCAGCATTTAAGGAGTTACTAAATTTTAGAAACTTCATTTTAGGAAAGTTATTAAATGCATGAGAGGGGATCTAGGAACCCAACGAGTAATTTAAGGAGCGATTTTTGGGGGAGTGAGGGAATTGAGTCTTTTAATTATTAAAAAGAAATTAATTTTCAGAGAACCATAGGGATGAGTGACACTTGGACGGCAGGGAATTTTTGAGGATTGTCATAAAAAATTAAATTAATAATGATTTAGAAAAGTAGTTGGGTCTGAAATTTCTATAAGAGAAGGGGAAATTGGAGGAAAAAGGATGAACGATTAGCGTAACATTACGCTGCCGAATTGTGGTTTGACGGATTGCTTGTGAGGAGTTGGGTTTATCTCAGCTGTGTTGGAGTGGTAGCTCAGCCGTGGAGGCGAGCTGAGAAGCTAGTCTTATCTCTGGTTCTTGTGTGGCCCCTTTGTGGCTCGGGGGGCTAAGGGGGAAGCAGAGTACCCCTAGCGTTTGGCTGGGAGGTACCAATGAGCCTTCTACGGTCAGCGAGCGGGACGCGGCACGGAGCGTGGGACATCTTCCAACGTGGGCATAAGGCAACGGTATGATTTAATTGGTGAAGTAGAAGGAATTTTTATATTCGGAAAATTTACTGTTATTGATGATGATGTTGTGAGATTGTTCTGGCAAATTTCAGCAAATTTACTGTTATTGATGATGATATTGTGCGATTGTTCTGGCATTTTTATATCGACCATTTTCATTTCAGCAATGTTAGTGTGATATTGATTCAACAATTTGTCTTTATATCACTGTACTGGAAAAGATTTTACTGTGTGCGTCTTCTATTGTGGGACTTGGGGCATTTTTGTAACTGTCATTGGGCGTTCTGGCCTCTGTTATAATGGGCATTTTGCAACTGTTCTAATCGGGCATTTTTTTTTAATGGCATTCATGGTATGTGTGGGGCGTTAATTTGATTGGTGTTTTTCTGTTGCATTTGGGCATGTTAATCTGAGTTATACAGGCGTGAATGACCTGTGTCTTCTGTTGTGGGATTTGGGCCTTTTTTTACCCACAGTGAGAATTTTTTTTTTACATTGGCATTTTTGTTTGATGCTGTGGGCATTTTTATTATACACCATGAGCAATTTGATTTGGGCATTTTTATTTCCACATCGAGAAAAACTCCAGTATCGGAGTATATATATTTGGTGACTTGATAACCAGAATTAAAAAAAAAATCCCATTTTATGAAACGGAGAGTGGTTGTTGTGTTTCCCAGTTCCATAATAGTCAGAGTACATTCTTTCATCAAAAACATCATAGCAAGCTGAGAAAATTCGCCGTATCTGAGAATCTCAGCTTGGGAATTGCACTATTCCAGGGCGTTTAACTTTGCCACTGTAATTGGGCGAATTGCACTAATCCTGGGAGTTTAACCTTGCCATTGTAATTGGACGAATTGCACTATTCCTGGGCGTTTAATTTTTCCACTGTCATTTGGGCGCATTGCACTATTTCGGGGCATTTTAATTGCCACTGTAATTTGGGCGAATGGCACTATTGTTGGGCGTTTTAATTGCCATTGTATTAGGCGTTTTTGGCAGCTGTAGAAAAGGTTTGTTTTTGTAGCTATATTGTTGGTCGTTTTACCTTGTGTTTTGGTGTTTTTATTTGTTGTAAACGTGTGTATTTGATGGTGGGTGGTTTACAGTCAAGTCTGGGCATTTTATTTATTTTGCAGAGTGGGCTTTAATGTAAAACAGTGTGCGTTTTGATACTTTGCGTGTTAAATCTGGTCTGCATGTGGTATGCATTTACTGTTGGGTGTGCGTTCCTCATTCTGACAACTGCAGTAGAATCATCATAACCTCTACTTCCCAGATTTGATTTTATTTCTCATAAATGCTAAGATTGTCATTGTTTATCTATCGTCGTTGTTGGTTAATAATGGATGGTGTCAACTAAAAGTAATAGTCATGCTCTTTGCTTTCCAGATCGATATTCCTCATTTTAGTTAAATGGATTATTTTATTATTAATATTTGCCTTTTGTCATTTAATTGCACTACCAAGTTAGTTCTCAACGAAGAAGAAAAATACCTATATTTTGCTACAACATAAAAGGGAAAATGATATGGCATGCATATGTCAGTGCATAAATATTTTAATTTCGTAATTAATACATTGTGAAATATGAAATTGCATCATGCTTACCCTATGGACAAATTGCAGGGTTAGAGTGGAAAGGCATGACCTTTTATAATTCAATGTTATTGTAATTAGAAGTGAAATGATATGGCTACATCATTATAACGTTAGTGTAAACTATTGATATTGATATTGGGGACCACTAATTAAATTATGAGGTTATTTTTGTCCTTTTTAAATGTTGATACCTTAGATGTGACCCTTTTGGATATCTTTACATAGGGTTCCTTTTAGAAATTTTGTTATTAAATAAAGTCATTTTAAGGATTGTTAATAATGATGTTTAAGCGCAATGTTAATATTTGTTAAACCGCAATGATAATACTTGTTCAATTGCAAGGTTAATATTTGTTTTTATTGAAATATTAATGATGAGGTTAAGCGTAATGTTAATATTTGTTTAACCGCAATGATAATACTTGTTCAATTGCTAGGTTAATATTTGTTTTTATTGAAATATTAATGATGAGGTTAAGCGCAATGTCAATATTTGTTTAACTGCAATGATAATACTTGTTCAATTACAATGTAAATATTTGTTAAATTGAATGTTATTGATGACGTTTAAAGCGCAATATTTTAAGGTCATTGTAAAGTATGGTAATAAATTGGGAGGCAAGGTGAGATAATATGGAGAATCTGGCTAGGATTCAATCACGGATGAGTCTTAGACATTGCCTTGTCATTAATTTAATGGTCGACATCCGAGTCCTTGTCTTGCGCCTTCTGTAGAAGATGTGGTTTCTTTTTCGTCTATGGTTACGTCAGGTTGTAAAAATTTGTCGATTGGTCTGCATGTGTCGGGTGGGATATAGATACCTTCTGTGGCCTTAGCATATCTCTCCGAGTGCATTTTTCTGTGTAAAGGATCCAGTGTCGTATCAAGATTCTCAGGCCCTTTAAAGGCAGGGTTCCACTCTTGCAACACACCTTAGGTCGGGTTACTAGTTTCTACCTGAGCAGTCAGCCAGAAGCTTATCTGACCTCCTCTCTCTCTATAGTAGAGGACTAAGATTAAACGCCCTGCTTTCCTATGCAAAAATAGTAAACTCTACTGGTGGATTCTCCCTCTGTGACTGTACTGTACTTAACACCTGGTGTCGTTTCCTACTTACAGCTGCTAGTTGTACGCCTTATGTCTAGGGGCGTCTAGTGCTTGATGTCACTGTGATATGTTGGGATTGTTTTGTTGCGTTCGTCTTGTTGCATCTTGTGCTAGGTCGGGTTACTAGTTTCTACCTGAGCAGTCGGCCAAGAGCTTATCTGACCTCCTCTCTCTCCGGAGTAGAGGACTAAGATTAAATGCCCTGCTTTCCTGTGCAGAAATAGTAACCCTAACACCAGACTCTTCCCTCTATGTTCTTACTGTGCGCCCTAGAATGTCTTACTGTTGTGTTGTGCGCCTTGTGCCTATGGTCATATATTGTTGCAGTTACTCATTGTGTGCCTTCAGTCTTCTTGTGCTGAATGTCGTGGTTGCGTCTTGTTGGTTGTCGAGTGGCATCATACAGTTAAGTGTGTTGATACTTCTACACACGCGCACACACCTTAATCAAAAAAAAAATTGCACCTGTTTTCAGAGTTGTTGTCGTAACGAGGAGGTTTGTTACAAAAGATTTCTTATGTTATTAGTGGGTGAGTGAGGTTATGAATATAAACTCTTTGTTTTAGGGACTCTAATGCATTTCATTATATGTGATCTTTGTGGATCCAACCATAGGGAATTTTTAAGGGATCTTAAAGAAATGTTCTTATACATTTTTTTAGTGGATCCAACCATAGAGAACTTTTAATGATTCATAAAGAAATGTTATAAGGAATATATATGTGGTCTTAGTGGATTGGACCATGTTCAAAGAATATGCACATGCTATTGAGTTATTTTTGGGTAGTTATCCACTCAATGTAGAAATCCCTTAGTTTATAGTACACTTAGGTCCCTTTATGTAACTTTAGGTGACCATAAAGTATTTCACAATTATGTATTTAGTTCAACCATATCCACAACCATCCAACAATTTTTCCTTAAATCTCTAAAGTGATCCAAGTATATAATATAACATTTGCATAGTTCATATGTTATATAATATAACATTATCCAATCTGTGATCAGATAAGAGTGCACCACTTAGTAAAGCAAGATTTCTTATGTGCCAAGATTAAAGGCATAACAAGTTGTTGTGCACCACTTACCAAATATTTCCTATGTTTTTAGTGGGTGTGTGAGGTTATGAATATAAACTCTTTGTTTTGGGGATTCTAATGCATTGCATTATATGTGGTCTTTGTGGATCCAACCATAGGGAATTTTTAAGGGATCTGAAAGAAATGTTATAATACATTTTTTTAGTGGATCCAACCATAGGGAACTTTTAATGATTCTTAAAGAAATGTTATAAGAAATATATATGTGGTCTTAGTGGATTGAACCATGTTCAAAGAATATGCACATGTTATTGAGTTAGTTTTTAGTAGTTATCTACTCAATGTAGAAATCCCTTAGTTTATAGTATAATTAGGTCCCTTTATATAACTTTAGGTGACCATAAAGTATTTCACAATTATGTATTTAGTTCAACCATATCCACAACTATCCAATAGTTTGTCCTTAAATATCTCAAGTGATCCAACTATATAATATAACATTTTCACAGTTCATATGTTATATAATATAACATTATCCAATATCTGATTAGATAAGAGTGAACTACTTAGTAAAGAATGATTTCTTATGTGCCAAGATTAAAGACATAACAAGTTGTTATGCACCACTTACTAAAGATTTCTTATGTTATTAGTGGGTTTGTGAGGTTATGAAGATTAAACTCTTTGTTTTGGGGATTCTAATGCATTGAATTATATGTGGTCTTAGTGGATCCAACCATAGGGAGATTTTAAGGAATCTTAAAGAAATTTTCTAATAAGTTTTTCTTAGTAGATCCAAGAATACAAAAATTTTAATCAATCCCCTTGCTTGTTGTTTTTTTGAATTGATTTACCTTGGGGAACCCAAATTTCGATTTCAATGACTTCTATGTGCGGGTTTTAATGATTATTATGAAAATATTGTAGTTTTATCATCTTGTCCCTTATCCCTTTAGTCATCAATCTATGCCTGAGCATCCAGCGAGGATCCGAATTGACGGTCGTCACTTCATGTTTAAAGACCTATAGATTCAAATGCCTTACTTTTATGTGCATGGATGATGAGGGAAGGATAAGAATTTTCTCTGTTGTTTATACCTTACTTATATTTGATTTGATTTGATTGATTCATGGCTGAATTTTTAGTCTTTCCATCTTCTTATGAATGAATACATTTGCATCTTGATTGATTAAAACTTTGATTTCTCTATGCATTTTTAATTGCTTGAACTTGAGTACATCTTTTCATTTTTATTGATAAACTCTATATTGTGGATAAATATTGAGGAGAGATGTGGACACGGGATTCTCCAAACATTCCTCGTAAACACTCTAGGTTATTATACCAAGAAGGAAGAACAAAAACTCCTTCAACTAAGACTCTAAGTGACCAAAAACAATTTCGTCAGAGGAGAATTTCAAACGAGTTTGTGTATATATCAACTGTAGAACCTGCTCAAGCAAGTGATATGGATGCAACCTTTTTAGATAGGTTGTGTAGTGAGACTCCTACACCTGAGAATATAGGGAATACTTCTGAACAAGAGAATATTTCTAGTAATTTTCTTTGATTTTTGTTTATTTTTGTTGTATTGTTTTGTATTTAAATTTATGTGAGGTTAAGTATGGAAGTTACTTTCAAATGTGTCTGTAGACAATCAGTTTAGAGCAAGGGATTACAATTAAAGAGAGAGTGGTTGTCATGATTATTCAAATTTCGGTGAAGAGGGTGAAGGTGGATTTAGGAGGCCGCATTATCAAGAAACAAAATATTACACGCCTACATCCATCTATCCTTCAGATGTTGGTGATGAACTTCACTGGGAAGCGATTAAAGAAGAAATGACACTTGAGCAATGCTCAGCTGTTAAAACGAGGTTGGAAAATGATTTGGTGATCTTTGAACTCCCTCAGGAGAGTAAACAGAGCTTGCAAATTGTCTTGCATTCATTGGAAAACTTTATTGATGCATATCAGAACATGGGGCCAACCACTAACAATTTTGTTGATCTAATGAAGTGACAAAAGTCAAAGGTGATGGCTCTTGATAAATGGGACACAGTAAAAAATAGAGTTTCAAAAGAAGACGAAATTTCCATGTTCAATTTCAAAGAGGGCCCAAAGCGAAAGATGTTGAAGGTGCAATATTTTAAGAACCCTAACATTGCAAGAAATCTATATAACAGATTTTTGGCGGCATATGGAAAATTCTCATGGAATGATGAGGATCCACACTATTTTGTGAGACATTGTTTTGTAGATTTTTTGTTGCATATGCACCCTAATTATACTAGCCTACTATGCAAATATTATGGGACTGGTAAATGATGTACATATGATTGCAAAGGGGCATATCGAAGTGCATAAGTGTCGAGGCCTCCACAACCTTTAGTACCTCTCCCAACAGGGGAATTTGCTTCACTTTCAGAGTTGTAGGTTACATTAGAGATTGGTAAATAGGCCAAGAGTGCAATCGGAGAAAATTTGGAAGCAATTTTTTATGGCGTTGATATTGGCATGAATTGTCAACGAGCAGAAGCAAATTCTCGGGCCACATTTGTTTATAAAATAGATGCGGATTTAGCTACAATGTCAGCAGAAGCTGTTTTCGAGTATGCAAAATTTTATCAGGATGGTTGGAAGAAGGTCATTCAGAATGATGACCCAAACAACAGATTGGTATGTGTTCTAGTTACGAAAATTTTGATGCATTTAATGATAGTTTACTTCTAATTCTAGATTTAGATATCATTGTATCTATAGAAATAATTGAGTTGTTATTGTCATTAATTGCAGTTTGGAGATATGTTAAATGAATCTCCAGTAGCTAGGGGACTTGATTCGACAAGTTTAAATTTGGATGGGTTGAATCAGGTATGTGTTTTCTAATAGTTGTTCAATTTCCACTATTTTGAATAAGAGATGAACAACATTTATAATTTTGTATAATTGTGAACACATCGAATCCTAGATTTAGTTCTTAGTTGTGTTATTCACAGATCCGTATTCCATTTCCTACTACTTGGGAAGGCTTGTCTCAATTCTCATTGGAAGAGTTTGAAGAGGGTGGGAGTTCACAGATATAATTTAATGTCTTAAAATCATTTAAATTTAATGTGTTCTAATCATTTAAATTTAATTTTTCAAAATTTCAAATTTGAAATGTGTTATATAGGCTAATGTAGAGAAGAGAGTACATAACAACATGCTTGGGAGGGAGACTGAGATTGAGGAGGAAGAACCCAATTTTGGGAAGGATGTGTTCATTTAGGATGATTCACAAATGTATATTTTTTATTTTTATCAAATTTTTATTTTCTCAAATTTTTAGTTTAGCCTTTCCTATTCAACGCCTTGATCAATTATTTTGAAATAGATAGAACCCCTAGATAAGTTTAGCGTTGTCTTAAATGGTGTACATTCAAATGTATTTATGGTTAGATCATGATGAAGACCTAATTTTGAACTTGAAAATTTGAATATTTGCGAACAGACTCTATCCGACATCAGAAAAGAGAGAGTTTCTAATTTTTCTTTGATTGTATTCCCTACTTTCTTGTCCAAGAATGGCATAGTATGGACATTTTTGTTTTCTACATACAACGAAGTGAATTCCTTCTTGCCAGGGTATTTTCATTGCAAAACTCTTAACTTAATTGGTTACTAATCACAAAAATCAGCATTCAAGTAGATTTACAAATAAGCTCAGACATATTGTACGTGTGATCTAGCTCAGACATATTGTATGTATGAGCTAGCTCACACATAATTTCAAAGAACATTTCATTATATTTAATATGAATACATATTTTAAGAACCAAACTTCAATATAGCATAAAAAAACCTCAGGAAAAGTACTCAACGCCTTGAAAAAGAGATAATTTCAGATAATAAGCCTCTTCGAGGGGGCAACCTCCTTTTACCCCACTTAAATGTTCAAGTACAAGATGATTCAAAATGAAAATGT
>ML778602.1:667936-725363 GCA_009831015.1 Picea engelmannii | reverse complement strand
TAATTCTTTTGCCACCTTATTAAAAAACCCTAATTTTAACCTAGAATTAACAAAAAACTAATGTTAATAACATAAACACCTTATGGTTTCTAGGTTTAACCTTTAATTTAATATTAAATCACTTGTCTAAAATTTAAATTGACATCACTTTTAAACCTTAACTTAACCTAATACCTTATGACATACATTGATTACAATTTATACTAACCTACCTAATATTAACCTAAAACGGAACTCCCTCTAACCTAGGGTTCCTCTTAACAGTAATATTATTGCTACTTAATCTATCCTATAATTAACATAAAATCATTTTTCTAGCCTATAGTTAACATAGAATTTTAATATTATTAACATTAACCCTAGTTTGCTAGTGTGCCATCTCATTAAATCAACCTTAATTTAATTTAATGTTAATATTAACACCTTGTGACTAACCCTAAATTTAGCCTATTTTTATCTTAAAATTTAATATTAATAACATTTTTAGCCTTTTTAACCCTAGTTTTCTAATAATGCTTAGTTAATTTAATATTAACCATATTAACATCCTCAAACCTAGGGTTTCACTTAAGCCGACAACTAATATAACCTATTAACCTTAATTTAACCTTTATTAACACAAAATTAATATTAAAACTAATTTTAATAATAAGGTCAACCCTAAAATTTAGCCTATTCTTAGCTTAGAATTTATTTAACACCGTCGGGTTATCATCTTAATTTCATACCTAATTTGTAAAACCTCCCCAAACCTAGGGTTCAATTTTCACTATTTATTAAAGGCTCCTCTCTTATTTTTCCTCAGGCTTTTTTGTCCTAAAGATGGATCCTGTTGTGGATCCGAAATGTCGACAAGCTCTCAAAAGCACCGTCACTGTGGTTCTTCCGACATGCTCTGAAAAAATCCCTCACCATAGAAACCTAATTGATCATGAATCAATTTATTTTTTTTCATTGCCAGCATACCAATACAAAATACAGACATGAATCAATTTGTTTTTCCATTACTATAATACCAATACAAAATGCAGACATGAATCAATCTATGTTTCCATTTCCATAATACCAGTACAAAACGCGGACATGAATCAATTCATTTTTCCATTGCCAGAATACCAATACAAAATGCAGACATGAATCAATCTGTGTTTCCATTGCCAGAATAACAATACAAAATGAAGACATGAATCAATGCGTTTTTCCATTTCCAGAATACCAATACAAAATGTGGACATGAATCAATTCATTTTTCCATTGCCAGAATACCAATACAAAATGAAGACAACAATAAGAGAACCAAAAGGATCCAATCATCCAAGGACAACAAAGGAGGTAGACGGTTGATAGGTTCATCCTTCGCTCATCATCCTCACACAGAAAGGCAGTGCACTGATATCCATAGGTCTATTAACACTGAAGCGACGACTATAGATCGGGCTCCTAGCTGACTGCCCAAGAAAGGACTGATGAGCTAGGGGTGATAGGAAAAACCACCACAATGGTCACAATCAAACACCATAATGAGGTCAAGACATGTGGGGAAATGAAGGCCATGGGAGTCAATCAATGATTGAGCTAGGCTATGAAAGAAATTCAACCATCAATCTAGACAATCAATTTACATACTTCATTAAACATGCATATCCAAGAATAAATCCTACAACAATATACCATACAAAAATGAAGAGAGTGTATTGTTGTCTGATCGCCCGCTCTGAGTGACGTCTTGCGCGCTCCATGAAACTCTCGCTTGCTAACCGACGATACTTCATCTGTACCTCCCAGCCAATTCTAGGGGGACTCTTCCTCCCCCTTATCCCCCTGAGCCACAAAGGGGCCACACACACTATCCGGAGATTCAGCTAGATCTTAGCTCACCTCGCAAGGCCGAGCTACCACTCCTCACTGACTTGGGTATCCCAACTCCCACAAGCTAAGTCAGTCAAGTAGATATTTCTACAACGTAACTTTATGCAAACAGAAGAGTTCCTTCATTGTTCTGCTCCCTCCATTATATAGAATTTCTAAGTCCTTTACCTTTCCAAAATCTCATTTAATTTAATGTTCAATAAATTAAATACTGAAAATCCTCCCCATACAAGTGTCACCCATCCCCTTCATTCCTCCATAAAATAATTTCTTTAATTAATTAATTACCCCTATTTCCATCACCCACCTAGAGTCACTCTTAGAATTTCTCCTAGGTGTCTCCAAAATCCCTTACAGGTTTTAATGACTTTCCCCATTATTAATTTTCTAGTTTAGTTTAAAATTAGAAAGCTCTTAAATACTAGATACCTTACTAAGTTTGAATCTCTGCTTTTCCCCTTGTGTTTCTCTTTTCTTTGTATGTTTCCCTCTTTTCCTAGTTTCCTAAATATTTTAGATTTCCCTCTTTCCCCTTTTCATTTAGAACTCAAATTGGTAGGTGTAGAAATTAACCCTTTTCCCTTTCTAATTAATAAATTTTAAATTATCGTAAAATAAGAAAACAATTATTTCCCTTTTTTTAATTTTACCCTAACAGATTTTTATGAATCAATTAAATTGCTTACTCCCTTTTTGTTACAAGATTTAACGAAGATTATATTTATTATTTATTTTATTTTTATTTCTATTTTATAAATATATATATATATATATATATATATATATATTAAATAAGTAGATAAAATTTTACCACTAACATAATTTAGACCTATATCTTAAATTTTCGTGTTGGGTGACAATTTATTAGGGAAATTGTTTTTTAAAAATTCTTATCACGTTATTCGTCCTCAAGCCATCTAGGTTCATTCATTCATTATTAACAATGTGATGTGCCCTTCAGGATGCACTAGTGGCTTCAAGGATGCCACTCACCTCAATGTTCCCTCACACGAAGTGCCCTTCAGGACACACTATGTGCTCCAAGGGTGTCACTCGCCTCTTTCCATTTTTCTTGTTAGACGTGCCCTTCAGGATGCACCACGTGATCCAAGGGTGCCACTCACTTCTTGAATGACTTGGTAGACATCAAAACCCCCTGGAGTCAATACTCTGCTAGGTGAACTTCTGGGAGACTAAGGGCCTCTACGAAATAAGGCCCCCACCTTATTGCGTGCCCCTTAGAATCATCATGAGCGACTGTCGCACTCTGCCCTCATGGCATCATGGGTCCTCTTGAACTAGGTAAATATTAACCTACAGTTTGAGCCATAGCAGGAGTGCTAGTAGGTTGTGGCAGGGCTGCTATCCACACCTCTCCCTCAACATCTCTAGTAGTCGTGTGTGACCCCTCTACTCCACATGTGAGTTTGGTCGATAAGCTATCGTCAGGATGCATCATCAACGAATCATGTTAGAAATATATCCATAATCATATCATCTTATTAAATGCACTAATATCACAATAAAACAATCAAACCCTAATGGTACACTCCATAACTCGATCTGGAGTCCAAAGGGTTCCATCGATGCCTCTTCATCCTCGAGGTCCAAAATCCTGCACACTTAGTAAAACTGAGTCAATAGCACCTATCTATGTCAATGCAGTAAAACAACATGTCACCAACCCATAACGCCTCATAATAAAAATCAATGTTTTAATAGCATAAAATACGGATCACCTGTAAGCAAGTGTCCTCGGAGAATAAGGTCGCTCAGTGCGTAAGAGAGGGATGTTACATATACCCAAGTAATAAAATAAAATCTCAAAATGAAAGAGATGTTTTTAACTTTTCTTTAATCTTGAGAACAATAATTAAAAAAAATATTCAAAATAAAAAAGATGTTCAATTAAACTTTAATTTATATTTAATTCTCGTAAAATAAAATAAAAATCAGAATGAGTTAAAGTTTGAAACAAGATATTATTACAATAGAAAATATAAAATATGTTTTAACTTTTTTTAAAATTAATGCAATATTATTAAAATCAAATGGAAAAAAATACTATTCAAAAAATTAAGTGTTCAATGGAAATGGTGTTTAACAATTTTTTAGTTTAGAATAAAATGCTCACAACACAAGAGGTATACAACTCAATTTTGATTGGTGTAATTCTCATAAAATAATTTTGATTGGTGTAATGTTTGAAAAACACAGATAAAATATGGTTGAACCATATTTTATCTGTGTCTTTTAAGAATGATCCGGAGTTTTTTCTACATGTACCCTTTTTATAAATATCCTATTTTGAAATATGGTTGAAAATAGTCAAAACAAGTCATCAACTTCTTGAATGTATTGTCAATGAAAAATAAAAAATTATAGAATGTACATGTGCCACTTTTTAAAAAAAAGTGTAATGGTATTCCATATTCAATAATTTGTTCATGATCGACTTTGGACATTTTCCATTTTCTAACTTTTTTATTTTTATTATTGAACTTCTATTAACTTTATGTGTGTTGCAAATACGAAATGACTATATTGACAACTTGTGACATATGACTGGTAGTTTTGAAGGTGAACATAATTATCGGTTTGATGAATTTCTTGAAAAAAATATCCTTTCAATACAATGGATCATCTTTCATATATAAAACTGTTATCATCAAAATCTTCTAATAGACTCATCTTTGGTTCCGTGCATCACATCAAATAATGTTTCACATTTTTAGTGTTTTCTACAGGTGAAACCATGGAAAAAACATCTCCTACAAATAATTGGATATATTGGACAACAAATAATTTATGTTAGATTATCACACAAATACATTTACAAGTTATTTGAAAAATTTTAAACATAAAAATACCTTCTCTAACAAGATCAAAAACTCTATTGCCATCAAGTGAAACTATAGTTTCATTTGATTCCATCTCCTCTGAGCTTGCAAGTGGCATTTCCCTTTTTACATTAAGTTCAGTATGTCTCCAAGATTTAACATATCCTTCATTTTCATTCTCGCAAATATCTATGGATTGTGTGTCGACTATGCAAATTGAACAAAAACAAGACTCATTTCTTCTATCAAATGCAAACCCATTTTGAAAACATTTTGTTTTAATTGAATGTATTTTTCGTGTTCCTAGGTATTGTACTGGCGTCATATGGGATTGATCTATTTACATCATCGATTTCAAAATACCAAAAACACTTGGAAAAGACAATAACTTGTTAACTTGAAATCTCTCAAGAAAATGAGTGAAGGTTGAATATAAATTTGAACACGTTCAAATTTATCTATCTTGTGTACATACATGTAACATTTATATATAGACACACCTGCACACATCCCTTGATAGATTATATTCATGGATTAGTGCCATTTTTCACCATTCAACAACTTGTTCAAGGGATTCAAATCAATTGGCATGAGGGTTCAACTGATACCTTCCAATTTCTCATTTTATACATGCCCCTGCACCATTGTGCTCTGCTTTTCCATGACCAGTCTCAAAAAAATTCCAACAATGTGTAATGCTAACTTTTTTGTGATGATGACATAACCAATAGAATGATAATGAAGATTTGAAATGACCCACACACCCATCTGACCATATCCAATGTCGATCAAATCTAATTTTGCATTCCTTCAATGAATCATAAAATTTATCAAAACAATGTTGTACATAATGTGTGTCATGTGCTCGATCATCACTTATATAAAAGTAATATTCTTTAATAACATGTTGATTTTCTTTGGTGCTTTATATGTCATCAAGACTCCATTGAACATTTCTATATAGAACATGGACAAATATCGTGACTTGATCAAAATGATAATATTCGCTCTATATTTCTTTTTGTGCAGCGAATTTGTAATTCTCTGCAAAATCAACTATAGACAAAATTGTCCCTAGTGGAAACACTTCACGGTATTGTTTGAATTGTAGATCTTGCCATCGATCTCTATGTGAATGCTTGGTGTATTTATAGATTTCTTCCTCAAACTTCTTCAAAAAATCTATCACACAGATTTTATCTACCTTCAAATCAATCCTTTTGGAAATAACATTTGAAGAATGTGGAGCTTTGTTCTTCATATATTCATATCTCTTCCAATTGACTCTTATATTATAAAATGATTGATCATTCATATCAATATGATACATTGAATGAAACAAACTTATATTTCCACAATGATCACATTTCTTTCCACCAACACATTTTTTTTTGTAGAATAAATCATCATCTTCTCTTTCCCATAGAATTTCAGATATAAAAATAGTGAATGTGGAAGGAGGAGGTGAAACTGGCCATAAAGTTTTACTAAAATCCAAAAAGTGTCGTAATAAAACTCAAATTTGACATGATAATGACAAAAACAAGTGTCACAAACAGTGATGGGTCTAACAAACCATGGTTTTTGTTGCACAAATGTATTGATGAAAATTTTAAGTTCTTTGTGCTCTTCTTTGAACTTATTGAAAAACTATATTTGTGTCATTGGAAATATATGTTTTGGATGTTCTTCATATTTTTTTTTTCTATTCTTCATCGCAACACATCCCTTGTAAGTAGTGAAACACGATATTCTGACAACCAACAATTATGGGCCAATTCTTTAACATTTTCTACAAGTCTATGTTTGTAGGGTTGTCTAGAAATCATTGTCCAACAAGTCAATTCATCATTAACATCTATTTGCAATCGAAATTTTCTATGTTTGTGAAATGTTTTTCTTGACGTTGTAACATTACGCTCTGGTGCACTGAGTGAACTTATTCTTTGAGGACACTTGCTCGCAAGTGATCTGGATAGTTATGATATTAAAACATTTTTCTTTGATTATGATGTGTCATGGGTACATGACATGTTGTTTTACTACATTGACATAGACAGGTGCTATTGACTTGGTTTTTCTGAGTGTGGAGTGTTTTGGACCTTGAGGATGCAGAGGCATCGATGGAACCCCTTGGAATCCAGATTGAGTCAGGGAGTGTGCTATTTGTTTTTAATTGATTAGCTGTGACATTAGTACATTTGAGATGATGATATGATGTGGACATGTTCTAACATGATTTGTTTATGATGCAGGCTGACGATAGCTTGCCGACCAGACTCACATATGGAGTAAAGGGGTCACACACGACTACCAGAGAGGTTGAGGGAGAGGTGTGGATAGCAGCCTTGCCACAACCTTCTAGCACTCCCATTGTGGCTCGAACTATAGATTAATGATTACCTAGTTCAACAGGACCCATGATGCCACGAGGGCGGACTGCGACAGTCGCTTGCGATGATTCTAAGGGGCGCGCAATAAGGCGGGGGCCTTATTCCTTAGAATCCCTTAGTCTCCCACAAGTTCACCTGGTGTAGTGTTGACTCCAGGGGTTATTGATGTCTACCAATCAGTCAAGAGGCGAGTGGCACCCTTAGAGAACATAGTGTGTCCTGAAGGGCACATCGCACAAAGAAACAAAAGAGACAAGTGGCACCCTTGGAGCATGTAGTGCACCCTGAAGGGCACGTTGCATTGATGATGATAAAGGAATGAGCCTAGATGGCCCTACTACAATTATCTCATTAAGAATTTTTTAAAACAACTCCCCTAATAAAGTGTCGCCCAGTCCAAAATCTATGTTCTAAGTCAAAAACTTCTCTAGGGGTAAAATTTTGTCTATCCTTAAGAAAATATTTATAAAAGAATAAAATAATAAAAAAAGGGGCAGGGGGGTTAAAATAAAAACCACTGAGTAATAATTTTGGTCTTCATAAATTTTTTAGTAACATGCAGAGAGTAAACAGTTAAATGAAAACTCGTGAATATAAATTATAAGGAGGCTGTTAATTTATTTTAAACTTTTGATAAATTAAGAAGGTATTAAACTATTAGTAAAAAATGAAAAGAGGTTAATTATAAAATATAAGGAGGCATTTAAATTATTTTAAACTTTTGATAATTTAAGAAGATATTAAATTATTAGTAGATGGGGAAAGAGGAAATATAAAATTAGGAAACTAAGTAATGGAGGAAACATAATAAGGGAAAGTGGGGAACTTATGGTAAAAAGCAAGGTCAACTTAGTAAAGAATTTGGAGTTAAGAACCTTCTCAATTGAACTAAATTAGCAACTTCATTTTAGGGAAAGTATTTAAAACCTGTAAGGGAATTTAGGAACACCTAGGAGTAAATTTAGGAGTAACTCTAGGTGGGTGAGGGAAAAGAGACAATTATTAATTTAAAGAAAATAATTATTGGAGGAAAGTGGGGAATGGATGACACTTGTACGAAGGGGAATTATTAGAAGATTTTTATTAAAACTTAACTTAAATGAGATTGAGGGAAAGTTTGGAAGTTTAAAAACTCTATAAAAAAGAGGAAGGAGGAGGAAGTAGGGGATCGACTATTAGCGTAACGTTACACTGCCAGATTAGTGACTTGACTGATTTACTTGTGTGGAGTTGGGATTCCCAACTCGGAGAGGAGTGGTAGCTCGACGTTGTAAGGTGACTTGGGAGCTAGACATATGATATGGATATTGTGTGGCCCCTTTTCATCTCAAGGGGATAAGGGGGAAGTAGAGTACCCCTAGCGATTGGCTAGGAGGTACCAATGAGGTCTCGATGGTTGACAAGCTTGAGAGGCATGGAGCACGGGACGTCCTTCGACACGAATGATAAGGCAATGGTATGCACTTTTATTTTGTAGAGTAGATTGAATTATGACTTATTCTTGGATCTAATTATTGATTGCAATGGATTGAACATTTAGATTGATAGCGGACCCCTTTTTCTTAGCCTAGCTGATTGTTGACTTACATCCTTTAGTGTAGCCTTGGCTTTTGGATTATTTGGCCTCCTTGTTGTTTATTTCACTGCCTTGACTGATAGAACACCTGTGATCCCTTCAATAAGTTATCCCTTGGCTCTCGCATTCTCTTACTGTCGTCAACATTTTATATTGGTATTCTGATATGTAAAGAGTAATTAACTTCATCTGTGTTGGGTTCTAGATAGATTGGCTAGTTTAGTTTACTTTTGCAATTGCTATTGTTTAACTAATGGAGTCATTATCTCTGTTGTGGTAGTTCGACATTGGTTGAAAATACAAAAAAATAAATAAATAAAGATATATGTTTATATCCTTAGCTATTGCATTATGGATAACTGTAAAACTAGCTCTGCTTATTCATTTCCAAACGGGCTAACTAACTATGTAATGATCATCTAACTAACTATGTAATGATCATCTGGGAATTTCGTTTCTAGGCACTGGAATGAAAAAAAGGGGGAAACCAAACAACGTTTCCATCTCTGTCAGTACTAAATTTTTCTTGGCCCATGATTTCCTTTCTTGTAAACAATCTCTGTCTGCCTTGTCTTTCTGGATGGTGGTTATACCTCCATATTTTATTAACATTTAGGGTGGAATTAGCTCGCTGATTTTCTCTTTCCATGACAACTCATAAATTTTTGGACTGAGTTGATTGATTGAATACACAATGATAAGCTCTGTGTTTTCTTTTTTGAGCTTGTGTTTTTACCAATAGAACCCCCATCTTTTTAAGTGTATATCCTCAGCGTTTTTAACTGTATATCCTTTGCGTTTTTTTGTGTAAATCATGACCAGTGTAAGGGGGGATACTCGCCTGCATTTTACCATCAGAACCCTACATTTATTTTGGTGTAATTCCTCTGCACTTTTGGGTGCCTTAACGTGGGCGTTTAGCCTGTATTTATTCTGGTTATATGCAATTAAATTTTTCCAAGAGTGTGTTGAAGGAATGACTGGGCCCGAGCCTATGGTCATTTCCATGTTGGTGAGGTTTAGGGCCTTGCCTCCAGCAAGATTGAGCTCCTGGTCTCTAATTTTGTGGCTGTATTACCCCCTTTTTACATAGGTATCCCTTCTGTGGTATTCTCCCTTAACCTTACCCTACCTTGGAATGATACCTTATTTTAGTGTTTTTAAAATTGTTCACTCGGTTAATCATCCTTAGTAGCCCTATAAATGGCCTTATCACTGTATCTAATTTGTTGTATTCATATTTGACTTTTAATGTAAATAGTTTAACATTTATGTTGTGTTGAACCCTGAACAACTTTAGTGGAATATTACCATGAAAGGTAACCAACCATCGCTTGTGGCCTTTTGCTTGTTTAAAGAAGAAGACCTTAGAGTTACCCCTTAGATATTTTTCCACAAGTCTAACCTTGCTTTATATTGGAGTTAATAACAAAGGGTTTTGAGTCAATTGAGTAATCCAACTTTAGATTGGGGTCTCCCTTACTCATCTTTGGGATCCTTGAAGTTTTCATATTCCCTAAGTGTTTCAATGACCTCGTTCCTCGGAAGGAATTGGTGATTTTTTATTGAGCGAATGATTTCCTCGTGCCACTTGGTCATATTGATGCAAGATGGTTTTAATATTTAGATTCAATTTCAACACTTCAATAAGTGATTCAACATCATTTTAATGCTTAGATTCATGTTACATTGTTATCCTACTATCTTAAGTTTATGTTGAGTTTAGTTAGATGGTCTTATCCTTAAAACTTTCATTTATTTTCCCCTTCAAGGTTGCTCCCCTTTTTCTCTTGTACATAGGATGGTATATGTTAATGTAGAGAGAAAGTAAGATTATATTGAAACAATTTTGGATATGTGTTACCAATACGACAACGTCAACAACAACCTACCTTGTTTTAGTTAGTGTGTAGTAACTACAATCAATCCAATGTTTCTTAACAACAATCTACTTGTTTTAGTGAGTGATTAATCATAGCAAGCTACTTCATTTTAGTAATGTTTCAATAAATGTTAATGGCTAGTAGGTCGATATGTGGATAAAATTGAATGCACAATTGGAAAGTATAATGATTAAGGTTTGAATGGTGAAAGGTTGAAGTTTTGGTTATGTAGCTCCTATTTCACTTGCACCTCGAATTAATTGATAGTTGCATTGCATCATGAATAATGAGAAGCATGGTTGACTAGGTAATTGTTCTCTTAAGCACTTTTAAAATCAAATAGGTTACTCTTGCGCCATTTGGAGATGCTGACGTAGGATCAAATTATATGTTTATAATAGAATTGTGCACGAACTTATGTCATTTTATGATGGATTTAGTAATCAAATTCTCTTGCACTATGGAATTTATGTAACATGTGATTGATTCATAGAATACTATTGTGCCTTGATCATTGTTGATGTTCTTGACTTAGCATTTGAGTTTTGGTCTTATAGTGTCAGGTGGGATGTGGACACCTCCATGTTCCTTAGAACAGTCACCAGCCCTCAGACCTTAAATGGTTTAAATCGATGGGAACCTGGGCTTGAGCATTGCTTATGTGTCTTGGAGTTCCTAACCATTGCAGGGTAGGACGTGCATGTAGTCAGTCTTATAATTGTTGGTTGATTTTCATTCATTGCTTACAGAGGTTTATGTGCATCTTATATCCTTATGTTGTCATTGCATTTCATGCATCATGTTTGTCGTCGTATGGCGACACAGAGTCGATTATAATTTTTATCCTTGTACACATGCACACACACGCAAAAAAAAAAATTCACTTGTTATTGAGGTTCTCGTCGTAACGAGGAGGATCATTACATATGGTATCAGAGTGAGGTTCAACCAACAAATTGGGATCCCTACGGATTTCGTTATTAGGATTTGATTACATTGTTGCTAATTGAGTTTACTTGTGTGCATTCAGGTAATCATGGTTAAAGGACGTCGTGGAGGTAGTCGACGGGGTGCTACGGGAGGAGGCGTGACACATCTAGTAGCATCCACAACTGAGGGGTCTAAACCCCATCAAGATGAGCAGGTTCTCGGGCAAGAGAAGATAACAGTTGGCGATGTAGCCAGGATAATGAGATCCTTTCAGTGCATGCCTAAGGCACTAATCATCCATTTGGACAGAGATGAGGCTAAAGCATCGGTACCTGCTAAGGTTCCACCACGTGTTTTGGTTGGTATTGGTAGCATTCACTGTGAACTCGAGAAGGTCAAATTTCCTGAGTTCTTTATTGCCTCGGAGGATGCAGCTGCCGCAACATGGTTGAAGAACTTGGTGATGTGCTCTACACTTCATGATTATGCCCCCAACTTGAAGGTCTGCATGGAGGTATTTCAACTGAAGGGGAGCACTCTTCTATGGTGGAAGATACTCCTACCACAACTGAACATGGACATCGAAGTTGTGTCATGGGAACTATTTGAGGAATGGTTACGAGAGAGGTACCTTTCATAGGAATTCATTGAGTGACAGCTCAATGATTTCAATGCCTTACGATAGGGAGGTCGTACGGTGCCTATGTACGAGACAATTTTTATGGAGCTACTCTGGTATGCTCCGCACCTTAACACTGAAAAACTTAAGGTCAAAAGGTTCATGTTCAGCCTTAAAGACAACCTACGTGAAAAGGTTAGGATTTTGATGCCTCAAACCTTGCATGATGTCATCTAGAGGGCCCTCATAGCAGAGGAGGAACTTATCAATGGGGGCTAGACCAGGACTCCAACGAGACCAACAGGGTAGGTTCCATCCAAAACATAGCAGCACCAGACACCAGTGAGACATACGTCAGGGTATTGTGGCTTCTAGAGGGGATCCATTTTCACTACACCTCGGTGACCACTGTCTCAGCAGTGGAAACCTTTTCAGGGACCACCACATTAGCAATAGTGTCTCCAACAGTAGCAACAGTTTAGTCCTATTCAGCAGAACATGCTAGAGTTCCTGGCTGGTGGGTCGTCATCTTCTACTTCGGGTACTAGGACTACTAGGACAAATAAGGGGTGTTGGACATGTGGGGAGCCACACTACCAGCGCGACTTTCCTATGGAGAGGACCAGAGCGTATGGACCAGTAGGACCCACTACAATGGGAGATATGGGTAGGGTCAATCAGATTCATGCAGCGATGAATAACTGTCAGGCAAAGCATCAATTAACTGTGCTTGAGACGACAGGTACCGTCATTGAACAGACCCTTAGTATTTTGATAGATCCTGGTGCTACCGAGTGTTTTATTTCTGGTGCAGCACTAAAAAGGATTAAGTTAAAGGCAGTCGAACAGGATGAGTTTAACTTCACGGATATGGCCTCGAGAGCCAAACAGAAGGTTGGAGGAAAGATTACGAGATGTGCCCTTAACCTGGGAGAGGTTTCCATGAGGGCCAACTTGTACATCACGATATTAGGATCTTATGATGACGTAATTGGTATGGATTTGTTGGAATCGCATGAGGCGATGCTCAACTATAAGACAAAATGGTTGATCTTAGTCGATGATGAGGGACAGAGGCATGTGATTATAGGCCGGAACCAGGGAGTTTCCCTAAGTTTCATATCTTCCTTACAACGATGGAAGAGTATGCGCAAGGGGTGAAAAATTTATGCGATCCTTGCATTAAATGAGGAGGGAGTAGCGGAAGGTCTAGAACACCTTCCGGTGGTGAGAGAGTTTGCAGAAATATTTTCATAGCTATTACCTGGGATGTGGCCAAAGAGGGAATTGGAATTTATGATAGACCTAAAACTAGGGACTGAACCAATAGAAAGAACGCCTTATCAGATGTCGACCTCAAAGTTCCAGGAGTTGAAAATGCAATTGAAGGAGTTTCTAGACCCAAGACTGATACGTCCTAGTGTGTCATCGAGGGGTGCACCGTTTATTATCATACGAAAGAAGGACGGATCGTGGAGTCTTTGCATTGACTATCGTCAACTGAACAAGGCTACAATCAAGAATCAATATCCATTTCCTAGAATTGATGATATGTTCAATCGAATGAAGGGTGCGACGATGTTCTCCAAGATTGATTTGCGATCAGGGTATCACCAGTTACGGATCAAGGAGGATGATGTCCCTACGACTGCCTTTAAGACAAGGTTTGGACATTACAAGTTTATTTTCTTACCATTTGGACTGACAAACACCCCAAGGGTATTTATGAGTTTGATGAACAGGGTGTTCCGTGAGTACTTGGAAAAGTTCATCCAAGCATTCATTGACGATATTTTGATCTACTCTTGTATGATAGAGGAGAATGATGAGCACTTGCACTTGGTACTATAGTGTCTATGAGAGCACAAATGGTATGGGAAGTTGTCCAAATGCTCATTTTATCAATCGAAGATTCACTACTTAGGGCATGTCAACTCCAGCGAAGGTATCGCAGTGGATCCAGCCAAGGTTGAGGCTATTATGGAATGGCCTGCACCAATGAATGTTATATAAGTCTGTAGCTTTATGGGTTTAGAAGGATATTATTGACATTTTGTCGAGGGTTTTTCGAAGACAACAAATCTGATCACAGAATTGAAAAAGAAAAACAAGAAGTTTGTTTGGACCGAGAAATGCGTGGAAGCATTTCAGAGGCTTAAGGAGTTGTTGACAACAACACCGATACTAAAGGTCCCTGACATGGACATGAACTTATTGGTATGCACAGATGCATCCAAGGAAGGTTTAGGCAGAGTCTTGATGTAAGACAGACGATTGATTGCTTACATTTTGAGGAAACTGAAAATGCATGAGGAGAACTATGCGATGCATGATTTGGAGTTATTAGCCATCGTATATGCCTTGAAGGTTTGGAGACACTACCTTGTTGGATGAAAATTTGAACTAAAGATTGATCATTGTGGACTACAACACATTTTTACGCAAAGCGACCTGAACGCGCAACAATGACGTTGGTCAGAATTGCTTAGCGAGTAGGACTTTGATATTACTTACATAAATGGAACAGTGAACCGAGTGGCAGATGATTTGAGTTAGAGGCCATGCATATTTTTTGTGTTGCCTTTTCAGACGAATTTACGTGAAAATATTCTAACTTTACAGTGTGACGACGACTGGTACAAAAAGGTTGAAGGTTTTATTGGACAAAACACAATGATGGTACCATGATTTAAGGGATTTTCTTTTGATAATGATGGTTTATTGAGGCTTAAAAATCAGATTTACCTACAGCCAATGATGAGTTGAGGATATTTATTCTGAGAGAGGTTCATAGAGTAGTTTACATATCTCACTCGGGAGTCACGAAGACGAGGGTAGACCTTAAACCCTTATTCTTCTAGAAGGGAATAAACGCTGACATAGTCAACTATGTGGACAGATGTCTAGAATGTCAGCAGGTAAATGTTGAACATAGACACCCAGCATGATTACTACAACCACATGCCATTCTGGAATCAAAATGGGAAGTTATTTTGATGGATTGTATTGTTGGATTGTCACTGACAGCATGGAGAAATGACTCGATTTTTGTAGTAGTAGACACTATGACGAAGAGTGCTCACTTTATTCCTGTGCATATGATGTATCAGGCACCTGACATAGCTAGATTTTTCATCAGTGATATTGTGAGTCTACATGGCGTGCCTAAAAATATTATATATGATCGAGGATCGACGTTTACTGGATGATTCTGGACAAGTTTCCAAGAGGCCTTGGGAACCCAACTTAACTTTAGTACTACGTATCATCCAGAGACTGATGGATATACCGAACGAACAAACCAAACCTTCGAGGACATGTTGCGCATGTACGTAATGGACCAAAAAAAGTGTTGGGAAGAATTCTTGCCACTAGTGGAGTTCACTTACAAAAACAGTTACCAGAGCACCATTAGGATGGCACCTTTCGAGTTTCTTTACGGATGACCATGTCAGACGCCTTTGAGTTGGGATCTAATTGAGGATAGGTTCCTGGTGGGACCAGAAGTGATCCAAGAAATGGAAGAGAAAATGCAAACAATAAGACAAAGGATTAAAGAAGTGTAGGATCGACAGAAGAGTTATGCCAATGCGCACCGAGTCAACTGTAGTTACGAGGTCGGCAATCGAGTCTTCTTACGAGTTAAACCACATAAGATTTTGATCAAGTTTGGGAAGGGAGACAAACTCTCTCCTAGGTTCTTGGGACCTTTTTAGATTGTGGAGAGAAAGGGGCTCATGGTCTATCGACTAGCCTTACCTAATTCCTTGAGGCATATGCATGATGTTTTTCATGTATCTGTTTTGAGACATTATATTAGTGATCCTACACATGTTATTGAAATGAGTTCCTTGCAGGTATTGTATGAGGGAGTGCTCACGGTGGAGCCAGTCTGCATCTTAGATCACTGCGTTCGACAATTATGTGGTCGAATGGTAGATCAGGTCAAGGTCCAAGGGGACAATTATAGTCTTCACTCAACGACCTAGGAGGATGCATATGATATGCAACAACAGTTTCCATTTTTGTTGATAGATAGACATATGATACTATGATACACTTATTTCTACATTTATACTATGAAACTTTGGGACAAAGTTTAGACCAAGAGAGGGTGAATGTAACATTCTGCTCTAGCACACTGAGCGAACTTATTCTTTCAGGAAACTTGCTCACAAGTGATCTGGATAATTATGATATTAAATTTTTTTTCTTTGATTCTGATGCATCATGGGTAGATGGCATGTTGTTTTACTACATTGACATAGACAGGTGCTATTGACTCGATTTTTCTTAGTGTGCAGGGTTCTGGACCTTGAGGATGTAGAGGCATCAATGGAACCCCTTGGACTTTGGATTGAGTTAGGGAGTGTGCTATTTGGTTTTGATTGATTTACTATGATATTAGTACATTTGAGATGATGACATGATGTGGACATGTTCTGACATGATTTGTTGATGATGCAGGCTGACGATAGCTTGCCGACCAGACTCACATCTGGAGTAAAGGGGTCACACATGACTATCAGAGAGGTTGAGGGAGAGGTGTGGAAAACATCCCTGCCACAACCTACTAGCACTCCCTCCCTTGCTTGAACTATAGGTTAATGATTACCTAGTTCAAGAGGACCCATGATGTCGTGAGGGCGGACTGCAACAATCGCTTGTGATGATTCTAAGGGGTACGGAATAAGGCGAGGGCCTTATTCTTTAGAATCCCTTAGTCTCCCACAACTTCACTTGGTGGAGTGTTGACTCCAGGGGTTATTGATGTCTACCAATCAGTCAAAAGGTGAGTGGCACCCTTGGAGCACGTAGTGTGTCCAAAAGGGCATGTCATGCAAAGAAACAAAAGAGGCGAGTGATACCCTTGGAGCACATAGTGCATCCTGAAGGGCACGTCACGTTGATGATGATAAAGGAATGAAACTAGATGGCCCTACTACAATTATATCCTTAAGAAAAATTTAAAACAACTCCCCTAATAAAGTGTTGCCCAGTCTAGAATCTAAGTTCTAAGTCAAAAACTTCTCTAGGGTTAAAATTTTGTCTATCCTTAAGAAAATATCTATAAAAAAATAAAATACTAAAAAAAGGGGGAGGGTTAAAATAAAAACCACTAAGTAATAATTTTGGTCTTCATAAAATTTTTAGTAACATGAAGAGAGTAAGCAATTAAATGAAAACCCATGAATACAAATTATAAGGAGGCTATTAATTTATTTTAAACTTTTGATAAATTAAGAAGGTATTAAACTATTTGCAAAAAATGAAAAGAGGTTAATTTTAAAATATAAGGAGGCATTTAAATCATTTTAAACATTTGATAATTTAAGAAGATATTAAATTATTAGTAGATGGGGAAAGAGGAAATATAAAATTAGGAAACTAAGTAATGGAGGAAACATAATAAGGGAAAGAGGGGAACTTATGGTAAAAAGCAAGGTCAACTTAGTAAAGAATTTGCAATTAAGAACCTTCTAAATTGAACTAAATTAGCAACTTCATTTTAGGGAAAGTATTTAAAACCTGTAAGGGAATCTAGGAACACCTAGGAGTAAATTTAGAAGTAACTCTAGGTGGGTGAGGGAAAAGAGACAATTATTAATTTAAAGAAAATAATTATTGGAGGAAAGTGGGGAATGGATGACACTTGTACGAAGGGGAATTATTAGAAGATTTTTATTAAAACTTAACTTAAATGAGATTGAGGGAAAGTTTGGAAGTTTAAAAACTCTATAAAAAAGAGGAAGGAGGAGGAAGTAGGGGATCGACTATTAGCGTAACGTTACACTGCCAGATTAGTGACTTGACTGATTTACTTGTGTGGAGTTGGGATTCCCAACTCGGAGAGGAGTGGTAGCTCGACGTTGTAAGGTGACTTGGGAGCTAGACATACGATATGGATAGTTTGTGGCCCCTTTGCGGCTCTGGGGGCTAAGGGGGAAGCAGAGTACCCCTAGCGATTATTTGGGAGGTACCAGTGAGGTCTCGATGGTTGACGAGTGAGAGTGGCATGGAGCACGGGATGTCCTTCGACGTAGGTGATAAGGCAATGGTATGCTCTTTTATTTTGTAGAGTAGATTGTATTGTGACTTATGCTTTGATCTCATTATTGATTGTAATGTATTGGGAATTTAGATTGATAGTGGACCCCTTTTTCCTATCCTAGATGATTGTTGACTTACATCCTTCAGTGCAGCCTTGGATTTTGGATTATTTGGCCTCCTTGTTGTTTATTTCATCTCCTTGACTGATAGAACCCCTGTGATCCCTTAGATAAGTTATCCCTTGGCTCTCGCATTCTCTTACTGTCGTCATCATTTTATATTGGTATTATGATATGTAAAGAGTAATTAAATTCATCTGCGTTGGGTTCTAGATATATTGGTTGGTTTACTTTTCTTCTGCAATTGCTATTGTGTAACTGATGGAGTCATTATCTCTGTTCTGGTAGTTTGGCATTGGTTGAAAATACAAATAAATAAATAAATAAAGATATATGTTTATATCCTCAGCTATTGCATTATGGATAACTGTAAAACTAGATATGCTTATTCATTTCCAAATGGGATAACTAATTGTGTAATGATCATCTAGCAATTTCGTTTCTGGGCATTAGAATGAAAAAAGAGGGAAACAAACAACGTTTCCATCTCTATCAGTACTAAATTTTTCTTGGCCCACGATTGCCTTGCTTGTAAACGATCTTTTCCTTCCTTGTCTTTCTGGATGGTGGTTATACCTCCATATTTTATTAACCTTTAGTGGGGAATTGGCTCGCTGATTTTCGCGCTCCATGATAGTTCATAAATTTTTGGACTGAGTTGATTGATTGAATACACAGCGATAAGCTCTGTGTTTTCTTTCTTGAACCTGTGTTTTTACCAACAAAACCCCCGCATTTTTAATCATAGATCCTTTGCATTTTTAACCGTATATCCTCTTCATTTTTTAGTGTAAATCGTGACCAGCGTGAGGGGGGATACTCGCCTACATTTTACAATCAGAACCCTGCGTTTATTTTGGTGTAATTCCTCTACATTTTTGGGTGCCTTACCCTGGGCATTCAGCTTGTATTTATTCTAGTTCTATGCAACTAAATTTTTCCAAGAGTGTGTCGAAGGAATGACTAGGCCCGAGCCTGCGGTCATTTCCTTGTTGGTGAGGTTCAGGGCCTTGCCTCCAGCAAGCTTGAGCTCATGGTCTCTGAGTTTGTGGCTTTATTACCCCCTTTTTACATATGTATCCCTTTTGTAGTCTTCTCCCTTAACCTTACCCTGCCTCAGAACAATACCTTCTTTTAGTGTTTTTAAAATTGTTCACTCGGTTAATCATCCTTACTAGCCTTATAAATGGCCTTATTACTGTATCTAATTCATTGTATTCATATTTGACTTTTAATGTAAATATTTTAACATTTATGTTATGTTGAACCCTGAACAACTTTAGTGGAATATTACCATGAAAGGTTACCAACCATCGCTTGTGGCCTTTTTCTTGTTTAAAGAACAAGACCTTAGAGTTACCCCTTAGATATTTTTCCACAAGTTTAACCTTGCTTTAGATTGCAGTTAATACTAGAGGGTTCAATCTCAATTGAGTAATCCAACTTTATATTGGGGTCTCCCTTACTCATCTTGGGGCTCCTTGAAATTTTCATATTCCTTGAGTGTTTCAACGACCTCATTCCTCGGAAGGAATTGGTGATTTTTGATTGAGCGAATGATTTCATCGCATCACTTGGTCATATTGATGCAAGATGGTTTTAATATTTAGATTCAATTTCAACACTTAAATAATTGATGCAACATCATTTTAATGCTTAGATTCATGTTACATTGTTATCCTACTATCTTAAGTTTATGTTGAGTTTAGTTATATGTTCTTATCCTTAAAACTTTCATTTAGTTTTCCCTTCAAGGTTGCTCCCCTTTTGTCTCTTGTACATAGGATGGTATATGTTAATGTAGAGAGAAAGTAATATTATATTGAAACAATTTTGGATATGTGTTACCAATACGACAACGTCAACAACAACCTACCTTGATTTAGTTAGTGTTTAATAACTACAATCAATCCAATGTTTCTTAACAACAATCTACTTGTTTTAGTGAGTGATTAATCATAGCAAGCTACTTCATTTTATTAATGTTTCAATAAATGTTAATGGCTAGTAGGTTGAGATGTGGATAAAATTGAATGCACAATTGGAAAGTATAATGATTAAGGTTTGAATGGTGAAAGGTTGAAGTTTTGGTTATGTAGCTCCTATTTCACTTGCACCTCGAATCAATTGATAGTTGCATTGTGTCATGAATAATGAGAAGCATGGTTGACTAGGTAATTGTTCTCTTAAGCACTTTTAAAATCAAGTAGGTTACTCTTGCGCCATTTGGAGATGCTCACGTAGGATCAAATTATAAGTTTATAATAGAATTGTGCACGAACTTATGTCATTTTATGATGGATTTAGTAATCAAATTCTCTTGCACTATGGAATTTATGTAACGTGTGATTGATTCATAGAATACTATCGCGCCTTGATCATCGTTGATGTTGTTGACTTAGCATTTGAGTTTTGGTTTGCTAGTGTCGGGTGAGATGTAGAAACCTCCATGTTACTCAGAGCAGTCTCCATCCCTGAGACCTTAAATGGTTAAAATTGATGGGAACCTGGGATTGAGCATTGTTTATGTGTCTTGGAGGTCCAAACCATTATAGGGTAGGACAGACGGGTAGTCATTCTTCTAATTGTCGGTTGATTTTCATTCATGGCTTGCAAAGGTTTATGTGAGTCTTAGATCCTTATGTTGTCATTGCATTTCATGCGTCATGTTCATCATCGTATGGAAACACAGAGTTGATTGTAATTTGTATCCTTGTACACACGCGCACACACACACAAAAAAAAATGCATTTGTTATTGAGGTTGTTGTCGTAACGAGGAGGATCGTTAGAGACATTCCCATCATTTTTTCCATGTGTTGTGTCAAACGATATTTTATATGGCTATATGAAACAACTGATGTTTGTATCACTCTACGTGCAACACAGACATCTTTTTTTCAAGATTTTCCAAAAGATTTTAATACACTAGTTATATTGTTAAAGACACTCTCTTTCACCTTTGTATCCTTTGTTGACTTTTGAATACCCAATAATGATGTAGCTTCTTTTAACTTTCTTGACTTCATTAGACAAAGTAAAATTTTAGCTTATACTGTTACTGATTCATCTTTGAAAAAAGTATTATACATATTCTTAGTTCGATATCTTATATAATGCTTAGCTTTTTTCTTCCCAATTTTGTTAGTATAAACATTTTCTAATATTTCGTCATCAATGTTGATAGATTATCCTACATATTTCAATTTAAAGTTTATATTAAAAAACATAAACCGAACACAAATTCACTAAATTATATATACTTGAGTGTTCATCTTGTATTATCTAAATTTATGTACATACCTATATGTGAATCGTCTTCTGCTTCAATTTCGGTTTCAACGTCTTTTGCTTCAATTTCAGTTTCAACGCCTTTTGCTTCAATTTCAGTTTCAACATCTTCTTCAACATTATGAGACAAATCTATTTAAATTTTTTGAAAAACATCAAATTGTAATTACAATCAATTATATTATTTACAATATTTTAAATTTGAATTCTATACTTTGAATTATGTACTTTCTGAATACAGTCCCAATGTGTGTCATTTTCTCGATCATCATATGTGCATGCATACCTAGTTGAACTTATTCTTATTGAAAATCTCTATTCACATTATCATCGTTTCTTTATTCAATATTTGCACATTCTTGTTTCTTTCTCCAATAAAGCTCTTTCCTTTGTTCGATTTGGCAAGTATCATCTCGAGTGCGATCAAATTTTATCTTGCACAAAAATTTGTTTCCCCTTCACATTAGTATCCACAAAGACTTCACCTTAAAAAAATGCTCAACATTTATCTTTCAACATAGAAATTATTATTCCAATAAAAATTTGAACAAACATCAATTACCTTATTCAACAAAAACCAAAAAGATGATTCAAAACTTTGTTTAGGTGCTCTAGAAAATCATAATGTATCGATATCGATCCTTCAATTAAGCCTATGGAATAGAGGGAAGAAATAAAGAAAGAAAATAATACAACTGGAATCAGTAATATAAATTCTTTGAAATCCCTATCCCTGAGCTCAAATTTGTCTGTCCATTCGATGAATTCTATTAAATGTGTTCGGCTAAAAGCCTATTTATATAATTTGGCGCGAAATGAACCGATACGACATGTCTTTTCATTTTTTCCGACCCACATAATTTGCTCAACAACCTTTCAGCCAAAAGAAGGTTTTTCCTACCGAAAACCTTGCAAACCGTTCAGTTTTGATGGTTTCCTTTAGATTTTAGTCTTTCGGACGAAATATTAGTTTTTCGGCCAAAAACATGAAATTGGGATTGAAACCAAAAACCAGAGAATTGCCCCAAACTTACCTAAAATTTGGAGGTTGTAGACTCCTGCAAACACTGAGAATATGGTTTCGAAAATGACATCAACATTTCCAAAATTCAATCTACTTTCAATTCCTATAATTTGTTTTCATTTTCTTTATTTATATCTAATTTTGTTTAATTTGTTTAAAAATCACTACATAATATTTTCAACAAACATTATGATTCGGTGAAATGAAATATCAGTATCTCTAAAAATATACAGTGAAAAATTTAGAAAAATATATATTGATAATCCTTAAACTTTTGTTTTCAAAAGGGTATATTTATATTTTAGTTTTATGTAAAAATTAAGATAGATACAATGTGTAGAAAAACATGTGTTTAAAATATGCAATGTTTTTCAACTTCGTCAACTTAAAAAAATTCTAGAAATTATAACATTCATTCGTTAGATTCAAAATTATAGTCATAAAATAGAGTCTCTGTAGATTGCTGCAATATATTTTGTTTCTTAAAAACATAAGTTTAATAATAGATACATTGTTGTAGAAAAAAGTAACTCATTATCATTCCTTTCATGTTTAAGGAACATATTGTTAAGCAATTGTCAGATTGACATATCAAATCATGATAAAAAAAAATTGAAAAATAGTCTTTGGAAAGCTAACAAAATTCTTCACAAGTTTTGCTTTTACTGTAAACTTAAATTCTAAATAAAAGAAATACATTTATATGTTGGAAGTTGAAGAAATTGTGAAAATACAATTTTTTTTCTCATAAAACAAGCAAAAGTGTAACCCATCTTCATGATTTTACCCATGGTTTATACCCTTTTAGATATTTTGGGTTGGTTTATCCTTTTGTATTATTTTATATTGAATAATATTGGACTATCATAAATTACGGTTGTATTATTATCTTCTATATAGTTTTTTAAATGAAGGGGAAGTTTTGTTTCTCCATTGGTTTAGGAAACATGTTGGTATGAAATGATTGTTTTAATGTGAAAATACTATCTACAAGGTTGTGGTGAATAGAAAAGGTTTTTTTAATATTTAAGAGTGTGTCAAAATGAGTAAAACTTGTTTCTTATCATAGGATATTTTATTTATGCTATATATTATTTTGGGATTGTGTTAGAATCACATCAAGAAAACTATCAAGATGCAACTATATTTTAGTATGATAGAGATGTCACATTTATAATGTATGTTTTAACAAATATAATACTTATAAAAACTATTAATGATTCCCCATATGGGGTTCCACTCAGCTCAGATTGTGCCACACAGTCAACATGCAACCCAAGATATTTATGAGGCTTGTCGCCACTCTAGCCTTCAATTCGTGGATGGAGGAAATAATTTATTGTGCTCCTAGGAAGGTTGGACAGTTCCTTCGCATAGTTTTAATGAATCTCTCAGTGCTCCATGGTGGAGGGATGATCATGGGTATGGGAAGCATGCGCAAGGTCACCTCATATTCCCTGGAAATCCTCAATTTCATCAAGGTTGGTCACAGATCAATTCATTCAGCTCCATTTTCAAATTTGTGCTTTGATCCGCTCAGTCTCCCAGCTTTGTGGGCTGTTCTTCTAATTTTTTTCTACATTTCCTTCTCTTCCATGCCCTGTGAGCATGGAAATCCCAAGAGGGGTCCCTCTTGGTATTGCTGTGAAATCAAGAAGAGACGCCTTTGCAATCTAGCACAAGATTCTTCAACTGCTTTGATTCAATAGAATAAGGAGTCGAATTTGCCTCCCATGGCCTATGTAGAGGAGAAAATTCTAGAGGAACCGATTATGATTCCGCCAGACTCTCTTCTCTACCAAGTTTGAGACCACCTTGACCGGCCCAACACCAGTCTCCCTACAACTACTACAACGACAACCTTGGACGGGGTGACTTGTATAGTACATGAATATATTCCTTAGGATGATTGTCGGGTTGAGGTTATTGTTCCTTAGATTAATCCTAAGGCTCAAAGAGTAATGTCAGACATCAATAGTGTTTAAAGAAATTTTTTTAATGAGTGTTATCTCTACCTTTAGTTTTATGAGAAATGATCTTTAAATAAAATTAATAATAAGATAGTACAGACATTGTATTTCGTTATCTGAGTCGCAATTATAATTTCAAACGGTGTGGAAAAGAGTTACAAAACTGTTAGACAAAGTCAAGCATCAATTACAGATGAGTCTCACCTTGTTTTCAATGGAAGAAAAGTGAGAACTCACCCTTGAACAATATATAAAATGTAGTAATTCACGCAAATTGCAGGTCTTGTTTTACTCACAGTAAACACAGAGGAAAAATTGTTTCCCAAATGAATTGTTGGTATAATATGATCATAGTAGTTGTAATACTAAATTGTAACCATTCATTCTTCAATGAATTACATAAAGAAATATGGGGAAATGGAAACACAGAGGGAACACATAACTCAAATTGAACGAAAATTAGAATATATGTTTGCACTTGTATTAATACTCAAAAAGAGATTTTCTATAGTACATTTGGCAAGAAGCAACCTTCAATAGATCATAAATCTATGTATTTATACAAAATCTATCACAACTGAAAACCGTTGGACTTCTTACAATATTTAACCAAAAATGGCATATATATGAATAAAACAACGTGTAAACTTTTATGAGTTTCTCTAGTGCTCTCCGTTGTGTCTTCATGTGCTAGTAGAAGTGCTCCTTCTCTTTAATCCTTTTGTATGGTTAAACATGTCATTAAGTCCAACCTAATCATTTGGTATAATTTCTTGGCCATTTAAATTTCGTTGCCATCTGTCCCTTAGGATATATTCAATGGGGCAATGAATTATAGTCTAGGTCATGGGGTGAGGATAATCAGACAAATAACACAAAATTGTCTTGTCAAGGAATGGATAAAGGACACAGGGAAGAGTAATCGTCTATGGAAAGAGTGATGATGGAACAAGTGTGTTAGCACTAGGAATCACCCTCATATTGCAGAGAGGATAAGCGCAGTACCCATAAGATTATGTGTAAATGTAAATGAGTGTTTAGAAAGTTCAAATGGACAAGACTTAGGATAATAATGTTTTGACTCAGAAATTTGGGCTAGCATGCACACGAAGTTGAGGTATTGATCAACTTTAGTCAATGAATGGGAGTAAAATTGAATAGATGGAAGAATTTGTTAAGGGAAATGTAGAGGTCTTCCATTGAAATCAGGTCTTCAAGCAGCCTGAGGAAAAATGCAAACACAAGATATTCTTGAATTCAAAGTTTAAAGAGCATTGAAGGACATCATAACACTATGATCAATCATTCATCATAATACAACTATAACAATCTCACATGAATCATTCAATAATGACAACTTTAGTATAGAGGCAACAAGATGGAATAAGAGAAACTGACTTATATTAATAAAACATTCTCAAGTCAAGTGCATAACCATAGAACCAGTATGCTCAGTCAAAATATTACAATAAGGGATGCCAACTCAACCATTCGAACCCTCTAAAGAATTTGGAATATCTATTTATAACAAAAAAGGAAAGGCACCAGCTAGAGGTGTGAGCTGGCCTTCCTCCCATAGGATTCTCCAAATTAGTTATTCAATCTAACACATGTACTTTACGTCCTTCCAGAAATCCTTTACCTGGATGGATTTTTCATGATGCATAATATTGAATATCTCCTATAATTTTTCCTTTTGTTGAGGCGATGACATTTGTTACTAGGAGTCTCTCAAAAGAAATGCTTCATGACCACTTATGCTTTGATATAATGCATGCTCTTGAACTAGAGTGTGATTTTACCATGTTGCATTCCATATGAGCAATCCATTGTGTTGTTCATTCCATCTAATTAGGTTGGCTTCCTCAATTCTTGGGGTGTATTTATTTCTCCATAATTGGGACTAGATATCTATGAAGTGTTTTAACTAGTTCCACCATAGATTATCCCTCAGTACCTCATTTAATAAACAAGGGTCTCTCAATCCTAGACCACCTGACAAATTTGACTTTCAAATATTCTCCCATTTTCTGCCATCTTTCATGTTGGCTGTGGAGCCTGATTATCTTCTTATTTCAAAGGTCTTTGATTTTCAATTGTGTTTATACCCCATGAAGAATTTACACCATAGAAGAATGTACACCCCTCCACATGGGGAAGTGTAGGTGGGGCTATCTCCTCGGCTAGGGGTTTCGGGGGAAAGTGGGGGTTCATGGGCCATCATTCCTCAATGGGGCTTCAGGGGCAAAGCCCCCAAAGAAAAAATTGTCTTGTAAATGTATATTGTAATTTCATAGTAAATCTAGATTGTTCATTATAAGGTCAAAGATGTGATAGTAGAAGTTATGTTAGGGTTTTGTGCCCTAGAAGGAAACCCTCTTCTATGAGGGAAATGTATTGTGGCTATGTATCATTGTGAATATTGTATTCTGAGTGAGGAGATTGTAACAGAAAGAACATGAATCTTCAATGGGTGTGTTGTAGGTTGTATCCATTAATTTGTCGGATAATAATAAAGGAAGGACTTGGAAATTTCTCTGGTGGACGTAGCCCACACTGGATGAACCACATATATATGTGTCTCTATTGTAGTCTGTATCTTCTATGTTTTATTTCCACATTTGTTTTTATTTTATTTCTTCAGAATCCTATTTTTCTAACAACTAGTATCATGCCGAGAGGTAACTCACAGGAAAAGAGGGTTCCTGGTTAAAGTGGGAGAAATCCCAGAAGATGGAAAGTTTAGGGTTGAGAAATTTAATGGCCAAAACTACCAATTATGAAATATGCAGATGGAAGATTATTTATATCAGAAGAATCTATTCATACCATTGGGTGGAATAGAAAAGAAGATAACGGCCATGAAGGACAAAGAATGGGAGGTTCTTGACAAAAAGGATCTAGGAATGATACGCTTGAACCTGGCAGCATCGATGGATTTCAATATTTCCAAAGAAAAGACAATGAAGGAGTTGATGGATGTAATGACCCTAGTTGGATAAATGTTTAAGAAATTATAAAGTAAAACTAATTAGGGGATTAATTGTGTTAACAAGGTATTAATTAAACAAAGTTGATTTAATGATATTAATTAAGTGAGTTATTAATTAATTAAAGGATATAAATGTGATTAATTAATTAATAATTTAACTACAAATTACATTTAATAACATGAGTAATAGATTTAATAGATTAATAATATATATTATAAAAAGGTTACGTACCCAACAAGGGATAACCTATTAATCCCGAGAGGATAAAATATTAAAGGAAGGGATAAGGGGAATTAATGGGGGGGGTAGGTAAGGAAGTAAAAGGCGAGAGTCGGTGAAGGAGGGATAAGGAAGGGAAGGAGTAGGACAGGAGATTATTCTACGGGAAGTTGGGGGATGAATTTTGAGAGCTCTGGATTGGCAGAGAGAGTGAAATTTTGGGAGTAGGATTGATACAGTGCACCGGAGTTGCTGGGGGTTTTGGGCATGGGGGCCAGGATATCCGTTGATAGCCTGGAGCTAGGGAGCTACCTAGTTGGCAGAGAGGAACGGTTTTGGGAAGTGTTCATAAGTGATCAAGGAGGCAAGCTGCGGACAAAAGGAGGGATAATAGCATCAGGTTCAGGTATTCATTTAGAATTATGCATTGTTTTTGTATTAATTTGTTATTAAATTTATTATTAATTGTTAAAATTACATGCGTACGTGTTAAAATATTTTGGAATTATTGAACTTTCATGAACCAGTAGAAATTATTGTCTTGTTGTAGAATTACTAGATGTTAAATTAATTTGGCTCTTACATTTGGTATCAGAGCCCTGGTTCAAATCTGGAACCAAGGGCCTGAATAAGGGGTTTAGTTATAGTAAATACCTAAATAAATGTATTACGGTGAATAAAAATTTGGGCCTTAAGGGCCAAAACTCCAGCCATTCTTAACCTGCACACAAAACATAGAAACTTTAATAAAAATAAAAATAAAATAAATGGTTGTTAATTTAACTCGGCTATTACATATGGTATCAGCAAAGAAATTTTAAAACAAATATAATATATATATATATATATATATATATATATATATATATATATATATAAATGCAACAAGAATGGAAAATGTAAAAACAAATTTACCGAAGTAAAACAAGTGGTAACTTATTTGGGTTTGGATGGAATTGGATTGAATTATTCCAGGAATATGGAGGAAATTTGGTTTTTCAGTTTACATTTATTTATTGCTTATTCCTCTACTTCTCCATCAAACATACTTAGAAACATAGAACTTACATTTCCCTAGATAAATAGAGGAATAATTTGATGTGTGGAAGAAACCCCATCGACAAATTTGCTCATTCTACTCTAAATTTATCTACAACGAGGCAAATAGACGATATTACTACTAAAATCATTACTTGACCTTTCACTAAAATGATTCTAAGAAAAATATTACGCAGATTCAAAATGTACAATTTATTATATTGAAAAGAAGAAATAAATAATTCGAAATTATGTTTCTAGTCTAGTCAAAGAAATAACTAAGATATTTAACAAAGGCCCTGAAAGTCATCAACCAATGAAGAACTAAAATTGCAAATAAACCAAAAGGCTTGTGTCAATGATACTGAAAATTGAGCAGTAATAACAAACGAAAAGAAATTTAGATGGATTAGTGAAAGAATAGAAAGATTATACGAATATTTAAAAGTAATAACAGGAAAAACCAAAGAATTAGAAGAAATCTTGAAAAACAGAAGTGTAAAAATAGACAGATTATACCGAAAATTTAACAGCAATAACAAACTTAGAAAAAAAAAAATTAAATGCCACGTACTATCTCGAGGTCCTTTAAAATCGACATGGAATTCATTCAGGCCATCTTTTACCGTCTCCACTTTACAGTCATGCATCATTAGCTTCATTGCGTCCATGTCCCGCTGCTTGCTGAGGTTACCCATGGCAGATAAGTTTATATATGTAAATGCCGACCAATTACCCGAAATTGTAATAACGAATGCTCAAACCCTATGGATTCGAACTCTCTTGACCTCAAATACGAGGAAGACTCTTATGATAATAATTCGACAACCCAGACGTGTAGTTCAGACATGTAGACGTGCAGTGACCTCGTGGAGATTCTGCCTGGGGGAATGGGTCACAATCATAGCCGGCTTCGAGGTCTTTATCAGAGTGACTTCCTAAATTACTGCTTTTATTTTGACTCTAGAACCTCAGGTTTGTTCATCAGCTCGTCATGTGCTCCAGGCTCTGTGGGAGTCTCCAAGCTTCCTCTTTTTTCCTTAGAGCTTATCCTCTCTTGCTCAAACTCGCCTCCCCCATCTTATTCCTTCTTTCATTTAATCTTCTTGCTGCTCTGAAGGCTCCTGAAAGGCTTCTTCAACGGTGCTTGCTTGGTCGGGCCTTTATTCTTTCCTGGGACTATTTACTAAAATAATTGGAGCTTTCGCGGTGTTGGCTGACACTGTCGCCACCTCTATTGACTTATGAGAGGGCTCCTCTTTGGGTGTGACTATATCGAACTCTTAAATTTCCCAGACTGCTCGCTCCTGAACCTGACAAGGCTACCAAAGCTCGAATCTATCGGCACTAATAGTTTTATTATCGACCAGCTTGTTTATTGCCTTCTCCAGTTTGGCAGAGCTTCTGGCTATCAGAGTAACAAGAGCTCCCAGAGATAGAGCCTCTTTGACGATAGCAACGCCAATACCAATGGACCCTCCTATTATTATAACATGCTTCCCACCCAGAGTTTTCAGACATGGCAAAGGTTTCCAAAGCAAGGTTTCCCACCAGCGCACACGAGGCCGAAGAGAAGTCTAGAAGGAGATAAGCACCTGGAGGAGGAGGCATGTGGGCCTCATGCGAGGACCCACGATGCCAATTCTTATACTTATAGTATTTCATGAATAATTCTATTTTTTTTTTATTATTATTTTAATTGTAATACGTTAATGGTTTAAATTTTTTTTTTTAATAATAATTATTTTAAAATAAGGTTCAAAAAAAATATTTTATTTAAATTTTAAATGAAATTAAGTTAAATTAATTAAATTAAATTAAGTTAAAATTAACTAAATTAAAATTTAATTAATTAAATTAAATTAAATTAATTTGGGATTTTGATTTTTTTTTATAAGTAAAAAATATAAAATTTACTAAATTAAAGGGTTTTGAACCCGCGACCACCCACTACCTAAGCCTTAAAGAACAACCAAACACCAACGCACCACACAATGTGACTTTTACAAATAATTTCACTAATAAATACTTTAATTGTCATACCCAAGACCACTGACCAAGCAAAGCATCTTAAGAAGAACACTAATGCCAAAACGGGGCTGGCCGTTGTGGATAATTCTTTAGATGCCACAGTTTAATACTATTTAATCATTAAACGTGGTAATTATATAACCTTACAACATTTTTTTTTTTTATGTGATTAGGTAAATGTTTAAAAAAAAAGTAAACATGTTAACGGATGTTGTGATAAATGCAAGAAAGTTATGAACAATAATTGTGACCCATTGATTTTGGAGGACGACTAAGAATATGCCAGCATCTTCAATGCATAGCCATCAAATAAGGGTTTAAGGTTAATTAATATTTAAAAGATCATTGATTGTGCCCCTTTGTCAATAGGCGTACACCTTTCAGTGTAAATTAATAAACATAAAGTCGGAAGTCACTATAATCAAGTTGTATGCAGAATTTAAAAGGCTTAGACTAGGACAAGCAGGAAGGAGGCGACATATGTACTAGGAGAGTAAACATAGGAAGTGGCAAGTGAGGCGCAAGGATAATGTAGTTACAGGGAAAAGGAACCAATAGTTATTTTTGTAGGGGCGAAGAAGCTAAGCTTAGATTCTTAAACCTAACCCTAACCTAGCCAATCCCCTAATGGAGTAATGCATGTTTACAGACAAGTAAAGAAAACTTACGCCTAACCCTATTTCTAGTTTGAGTAGCACCAATTTGAAGCATCGTGGAACTCACCTTGACAACTTGGGTTGATGCAAGTCAAGCATACAGGATGGTCAGGACTCAAGGGAATCGAGGCAAGGGAGCATCGTCACAAGCACCACCAACACTGCCAGTGCCACCACCACCATCACCCGAACTAGCCCTCATACTGCACTCGTTGGAAGCCATTAATGAGACTTTAAAGGGGTGACAACCAGCAGGGAATGAAGTGGAACCCCCACCGTCTAGAACGGGTAATCCATAAGTGTCAAGGGATTCAGGGGGAGGACCTCCACCTGAAGACATCACGTGGGAATTGCAGAAGATCAAACTTCCAGAGTTTGTCGGGGGTGGCGCCAGCGAACGCGCGAAAGAATGGTTGGAAGGCATGACAAGGTGTTTTTCCTTAAGGGACTATGCATCCAATTCAAAGGCAAAGATCACCATTTTTCAATTAAGAGACAGTGCTTTGAACTGGTGGGGAAACCTGGAAAGACAACTGCACCTTACCCCAGACACAGTATCTTCGGAACTTTTCGAGGAGAGGTTCCGGAGGAAATATCTACCGGCGTACTACGAGGAACAACATGTAGGGGCATTTGATGCCTTAGTACAAGGAAACAAAACTGTCGAATAATATGAGATCAGTTTTATGGAACTGGTCCAATATGTGTCGTATATGGATAATGACCAACGACAGGAAGAGCGCTTCGTCTATGGATTGAACCCTAAGATAAGAGTTATGGTGCGGATGTGGAAACCGTCTTCAGTAGTGGAGGCGGTGGAAAATGTGCGTTATGCGGAAGAACACATGAACTTAACTTGGGGTACAAGACCGACATTTCCGCATCGCCCGAGATTTGTAGGAAAGGCCCCGAGGACATTTCCTAGGGGAGGGGGCTCAAGGACACTACCATATGGTAATAGAATCGCGCCAAGGATAGTAGCTGCAGGGATTTCAATGGAAGCGTGTGCAACATCTTGTTCATCACCAATGGTGCAGACAAGACCACGACCATCTCAGGGAACAACGAGTAGGGGCAGAGGTTCCAAGGAAAGGAACTCATTTTAGAGACAGACACATAACAATGCACAGGTTCAATATCGTGTTACCTATTGGGGGTGTGAGGGACCCCATTACAAGCACGACTGCCCAAATTTACAATCAGGGTTCATGCATAGAGAAGGAAAGGCACCGATGGGGAGAGCAAGTAGAAGCCACCATATTTACGCAGCGGTTAATAGCCGCCAGGTCGAACATCAATCCAGGGTGGTGGAGTCATCAGGTACACTAAATCATATCAATGTTAAGATTTTGTTTGATTCTAGTGCAACAGATAGTTTCATTTCACCATCTGCATTAGAAAAGAGTGGGTTGGTAGCCTACGAGCACGATGACTTTAAACAAGTCGAGATGGCTTCGGGGGAAAAACAAGTTGTAGGACCTAGTGTCGATAATTGTATAGTAGACCTGGGAGTGTGTACTACTAGGTTAAATGTATACATCACTGCTCTTGGGGCGTATGACCTAATCATTGGAATGGATTGGTTAGCAACTCATCGAGCTTTGGTAGATTGTTTCGCAAAGAGGGTGCTTTGTGTCGATGATGAAGGAATACCAATAGAGATCCAGGGTGTACAAAAAAAAGTGTTGTTATGTTTTATATCAACTATGAAGGTTAAGAGATGCTTGAGACAAGGATGTCGACTTTATGTAGTTGAAGCAGTGAATGAAAGGAAGGGACCTTCATTGGATCAGTATCCGGTATTGTCATAATTTCAAGATGTTTTCCCGAACGAGTTACCAAGGTTACCTCCTAAAAGGGAGCTTGATTTTACTATAGAGCTAAAACCTGGTGCAGAATCAATCTCCAAGACTCTGTATTGGATGACAGCGCCAGAACTTTGTGAGTTGCAAATGCAATTGAAAGAGTTACTGGACTTAGGGCTAATAAGGCCCAGTGTCTCACCCTGGGGCGCACCGGTAATTTTTGTAAAGAAGAAGGATGGATCCTTACGACTGTGTATAGACTATAGGGACTTGAACCATGCTACAGTGAAGAATAGGTACCCAATGTCGTGAATAGATAACCTCTTCGATCAGATGAAAGGAGCAACGGTATTCTCAAAGATTGATTTGCGATCAAAGTATCATCAGTTAAGGATTAAGGAAGGTGATATCCCAAAAACTGCCTTTCGAACTTGGTTTGGATATTACAAGTTTGTTGTAGTACCTTTAAGATTGACCAATGTGCCAACAGTATTCATGAGCCCCATGAATAGCGTATTCTGGAAGTACTTAGACCATTTTGTACAAGTATTTTTAGATGATATCCCCATCTATTCCAAGAATGAAAGAGAACATGAGGAACACTTACAAATAGTGTTGTCCTGCCTTAGAGAGAACAAATTGTATGGGAAGTTGTCAAAGTGTTCCTTCTTCCAGAGAGAGATCCACTATTTAGGTCATATCATTTCCGACAAAGGAATCTCTGTGGACCCAGAAAAGGTAAAGGCCATTATCGAGTGGCCAGTGCCGAAAAATTCCCATGAGGTGAGAATATTTATGGGGCTAGCGGGTTATTATCGAAGATTTGTGGAAGGATTATCAAAAATAGCGAAACCCATCACCACTTTACAATGCAAGGGGGTCAGGTATGAATGGAAAAAAGAATGTGATAGTTCATTCATTGAGCTTAAGAGGTTACTAACTAGTGCGCCAATTCTACAAGTGTCGGATATGGAAAAGGACTTCAGGGTCTGCATGGATGCCTTGAAGCAAGGATTGGGGGATGTGCTAATGCAAGACAGAGGAGTGATAGTTTATGTGTCCAAGAAGTTGAAGAAGCATGAAGAGTTATACATGACTCATGATTTAGAGTTGGCAGCTGTAATGCTAGCTCTGAAACTTTGGAGGCACTATCTTGTTGGGTGAAACTTTGAGCTCAAAACAGACCATCAAAGTTTAAAACATCTCTTCACCCAAAGAGATCTGAATGCCAGGCAAAGGAAATGGAGTAAGTTTATGAGTGAGTACGATTTTGGTATATCGTACATCAAGGGAAAGGAAAATGTGGTCGCAGATGCCTTGAGTAGTAGACCACGTATTTTCTCCTTGGTAAACTTAAAGGTCAATCTGAGGTTACATGTGTTGACACAACTCCCAGGAGACAGTTGGTATTTAAAGGTTACTTCAAACCTCCAGAGCCGAAGGCAGTTAGACCCAAAGTATGAAGGATATAATCTAGAAACAAACAGATTGTTAAGATATCGAGGAAGGATGTACATCCCTGAGAATGGGGATATTCAAAGCATCATACTGAAGGAAGCCCATAGAGCACTTTATTGTGCACATCCGGGTGTGAAGAAGATGTACACATATATGAAGAAGCTCTTCTTTTGGGTAGGCATGAAGCGTGATGTAGTCCATTTCGTCGCCAAATGCTTAGAGTGTCAACAGGTGAAAGCTGACCACCATCACCCAGCAGGCCTCCTACAACCACATGATGTTCCTATGTCCAAATGGGAAGTCATCTCTATGGATTTTGTTGTGGGGTTGCCACTCACATCCCATAGACACAATTCCATTCTTGTGATAGTGGATAAGTTAACCAAGAGTGCTCATTTCATTTCGGTTAGAGACACTTACAATGTCACTGATGTGGCACGTGTGTTTATAAGCGAGGTTATCCATTTGCACGGGATACCTAAGAAGATCGTTTCAGATAGGGACTCCAAATTCACTTCTAGTTTTTGGACAAGTTTACAGTCAGTTTTGGGGACTCAGTTGAACTTAAGCACAACTTATCATCCTAAAACAGATGGGCAGACTGAAAGAGTAAATCAAGTCATGGAAGACATTCTTAGGATGTATGTAATGGATAATCGAACCTAGTGGGAGAAGTACCTACCTTTGGTAGAGTTTGCCTACAATAACAGTTATCATAGTTCCATCGGAATGCCACCCTACAAAGCTTTGTATAGGAGGCCATGCAGAACGCCATTGAGTTGGGATAGACTAGAAGACTGAGTAACAGTGGGGCCATAATTGATTCAAGAAATGGAGGAACGGGTGATTCAGATTAGGCAGAGACTAAAGGAAGCACAGGATAGGCAAAAAAGCTATGAAGATGCACACAGGACCAACCGAAGTTATGAAGTGGGAGACTAGTTTTTCATTCATATTAGTCCTAATAAGAGTACCATATGGTTTGGAAAGGGGACAAAATTGTCACCTCGGTTTATAGGAACATTTAGGATCCAAGAGAAAATTGGACCCATTGCCTATCATCTCGTACTGCCACCCCACTTGCATAAAACTCATAATGTATTTCATGTATCTATTTTACGTCATTATGTTGTTGATGAATCACATAAACTAAATTGGAAAGAATTGCAGGTATCAGACATGGGAACCCTCACGGTAGAACCATTACACATATTGGACCATAGAGTCCAACAGCTCAGGAACCGTCTAGTAGACCAAGTTAAGGTCCAGTGGGACAAGTATAGTCCAGGATTTGCTACTTGCGAAGATGCCGAGACACTACGGCGAGACTATCCCTCACTATTTTGACCACCTCGAGAACATGTTTCTCAAAGGTGGGGTGTATGTAACACCACCTTTTGACTTAGACAACCAGGATTACCTGAGGCCTATATACTTTATTTTCTAGTCACAGTGAAACTATTAAGTGATACACTTAAACTTTAAAATTTATGAACTTTTATGAATGATTAAATGTTATTGATGATGATGTATGTAATGCGATCTATTATGTGAATGCAAACTTTACGAATGTTTAAATTTTATTGATGATGATGTATATGATGCAACACATTGTGAGAATGTGAATTAAATGAATGTTTAAATGCTATTAGGATGATGTTGGATATTATGCAATCTATTTTGAGTAAATGATAATCTTGTGAATGGGTGTCGAAATTGAATGATGGGATATTATGAGATCTATTTCTAATTGTAAAACTTTGATGTTAATTTATCGATACAGGGATACCAAATTGAAATGATGATAGTCTGCAATTACATGATGATAATGCATAGAAATGTATGAGTTTGTGTTACAGACTAATCTGCAGGTTATGAGCTATGAAATAGCCAAGGGATATTGATGATGAAAGTGGATATCAGGACCACTAACTGAGAAACATTATGGTATGAATATTTTATGTGAAATTTATATTGGTTTGGATACATTGCTATGATATGTGGATCAATGCATGATTTCAGGTGACAACACTGCCCAAAACCGAATAAATGATGAAAAAACCTCCAGCAACATGGTGCCACTATATATTCCATTGTAGGGTGTGGACCCTAGTCCTGTTAGGAGGGGTGGATGCATTTACCACCATGTATCCTCCATTGTAGGGTGTGGACCCTAGTTATGATTAGGAGCAGTGGAGTCATTTCCCACCGTGTATCCTCCGAAACCTGAAGTCATGGGAGGATGGTGTTAGTTCATGCTCCCCAAGACGTGTGATGATGACTGTCGGATGCCTGCTAGGGAAGCTTGGTCAAGATAGTGACACTTCCACTTACGGGTTCTATTTGGAGTTAGGTCAATATAGTTTATACTCCAAGATAGTCTACCAGAGGAAGGATAGGAATGGAGATGGAAGTAGGTTAGGGAGGAAGGATGAGTAGTAATAGTTGAGAAAGTATGGAGATCTGGCTTGTGGTGGAAGTTAATGTTTTTCCTTAAAAAAAAGAGGAAATGAATACTCATTATTATGTAACTAAACCAAAGTTGTTTAAAATAAAATTGTTGAACTAGATAATAGTAATTAAAGGATTTCTCACACAATTGATTGATTGTTGTCTTTTATAAAAGACTAGTCTTGCTGACTGGATTGAATGCATACATAAATTACTAAAGGATGACAGTTTTGATTATTAGTACATGCACGAGATTTGCATGTACTAGCTACACATGCATTTCTTGTACATATACACTAGTATGTATGAGCTTTCTTGACTTACTTACTGATAATGTCAGTTACTTGTTATGAATGTGTGAACCATGCTCTTTTCTGTTGTACCATAAGATACCTTAACTTCGAGACGAAGTTTCCTGAAGGGTGGGTGTATGTAATGACCCTAGTTGGATAAATGTTTAAGAAATTATAAAGTAAAACTAATTAGGGGATTAATTGTGTTAACAAGGTATTAATTTAAAAAAAATGATTTAATGATATTAATTAAGTGAGTTATTAATTAATTAAAGGATATAATTGTGATTAATTAATTAATAATTTAACTACAAATTACATTTAATAACATGAGTAATATATTTAATAGATTAATAATATATATTATAAAAAGGTTACATACCCAACAAGGGATAACTGATTAATCTCGAGAGGATAAAATATTAAAGGAAGGAATAAGGGGCATTAATTGGGGGGGTAGGTAAGGAAGTAAAAGGCGAGATTCGGTGAAGGAGGGATAAGGAAGGGAAGGAGTTGGATGGGAGATTATTCTACAGGAAGTTGGGGGATGAATTTTGGGAGCTCTGTATTGGTAGAGAGAGTGAAATTTTGGGAGTAGGATTGATACAGTGCACCGGAGTTGTTGGGGGTTCTAGGCACGGGGGCCAGGATATCCATTGATATCCTGGAGCTAGGGAGCTACCTAGTTGGCAGGGAGGAATGATTTTGGGCAGTGTTCATAAGCGATCAAGGAGGCAAGCTGTTGACAAAAGGAGGGATAATAACATCAAGTTCAGGTATTCATTTAGAATTATGCATTGTTTTTGTATTAATTTGTTATTAAATTTATTATTCATTGTTAAAATTACATGCGTACGTGTTAAAATATTTTGGAATTATTGAACTTTCATGAACCAGTAGAAATTACTGTCTTGTTGTAGAATTACTAGATGTTAAATTAGTTCGGCTCTTACAATGGAAGAATTGGCTAAATTGTATGAAAAACCCTCCCTGTCCAATAAAGTATTTCTAATGAAGAGATTTTTTAATATGAATATATCAGAAGGTGGGTCTATTGCAGATCATTTAAATCAGCTTAATACATTTACTAATCAACTAAGTTTTGTAAAAGTGGACTTTGATAATGAGGTCAGGGATCTTATAATATTATACTCATTGCTAGAAAGTTGGAATGGCTTGGTCATGGTTGTATGTAGCTCCGTCTTTGGTTTGAATACTTTAAAACTTTATGATGTTATTGGTGTTATTCTTAGTGAGGAGAAGCGAAAAAAAAGCACAGTTGAGACATCAGGTAATGCGTTAAACATGGAGAATAGGGGAATTCAAAAGGATAGAGGAAAGGGCTCAAGTAACCGCGTGAATTCTAGGAAGGGTGGATCCAAATCCATACTAGGAAAGATAGAGTGTTGGAGTTGTGGGAAGAAAGGACATCTGAAGAAAGACTACAGAGATCCAAAGAATAAAGGAGATGGATAGTAGGAGAAAAAATAGGAAGCAAATGTAACAGGTGATGTGTTACAAGATGATTTGATTCTTTCTGTAGATAATATTTTCGAGCCTTGAGTAGTATATTCAGGGTTTTCATTTCATGGCACACCCCATAGGAAAAATTTTCTAGATTATGTTGAAGGTGATTTTGGATAGGTTCATTTGGTTGATGATGAACCATGAAAAATTGTTTGAATCATATGGATAAAAATAAAGCAAAGGAATCGAAACCAATGTTTGTTGAAAGAGGTAAGACATGTTCTAGATATAAGGAAAAATATAATTTCAACAAGGCATTTGGCAAGTGAAGGTTGTATATCCATATTTACAGATAAGGTGTATAAGGTCACAAAAGGATCATTGGTGAAAGCAAAAGGAGAGAAGGTAGGTACATTGTATTTATATACTAGTAATATTGAATCTTCTGTCTCTTTAGCTTCTACAGGGGTGGATACAACAGTGTGTCATCATAGTCTTGGACACATGAGTGACAAGGTGATGCAAGTAATTCAAAAAAGAAATTTGTTTCCAGAACTTAAAAAAAAATGATTTGGATTTCTGTGAGAATTGTGTTTATAGAAAACAAAAGACAGTCATATCTCTCACGTATCATCTCTTGGTGGATATTGTTATTATGTTACTTTTATTAATGATGCAACTAGAAAAAATTGGGTTTATTGCATTTGAAAAAAATGTGATGTGTTTTATACTTTTAAGAAATGGAAGTCTTTGGTTGAGAATGAGATAACAAAAACATTGAAGTGTCTCAGATCAGACAATGGAGGTGAATATTGCATCAAGGAATTTGATTATTATTGTTCATACCATGGGATTCATAGAGAGAAAACATTTCCAGGAACACCAGAAGAAAATGGTGTCTTAGAACGGATGAACATGGCAGTCATGGAGTGTCCAAGGAGTATGAGATTGCATGTTGGTTTGCCTTTACTGTTATGGGAAGATTATCTAGATACTATTGTTTACTTAATAAACAAAGGGCCTTCAAGCTCTTTGGATGGTATAATTCCAGAGGTGGCATGGATATTTAAAAAGGTAAACCATTCTTTTTTTAAGACATTAGGTTGTGGAGAATTTATCCATATTGATAAATAAAATAGAACAAATCTTGCGAAAAAATCCAAGAAGTGTACCTTTATTGGATACAGTGTTAATGATTTTGGCTATCTCTTATGGGATTATGAAAATCATAAAATCATTAGGAGTACATATGTCATATTCAATGAGAACGTCATGTACAAAGATCAGTTGCAGGGAAAGAACCAGGAAAAATAAAAACCAAAATACATAGTGCTTGATGAGATCCCCGAAAAACAAATTCTGAAGGTTCCAGAAAATCAAAACGTACAACAACATGAGGAACATGTAACTCAAAATTCTGCAAGTGTTGTTAGAATATTTACCAGGTTAAGTAGACCCCCTGAATGGTACTCTCCTTCATTGTGTTATTTATTGTTGACTGATTCTGGTGAACCAGAATGTTATGAAGAGGCAATGCAGGTAGACATTAAAAATAAGTGGGAGCAAGGAATGAAAGAGGAAATGGATTCCTTGGTAAATATCCAGACTTCGTATTTGGTTCAGTTTCCTACAGGAAAAAGAGTATTAAACAATAAATGGGTTTACATGTTAAAGGAAGAAGATGGATGCAAAAAAAAGTACAAGGCTAGACTTGTTGTAAAGGGGTTTGCACAAAAGAAATCTGTAGATTTTGATGAAATATTTTATCTTGTTGTTAAAATGACTTCAATTAAGACTATTTTAAGTCTTGTGGTAGTAGAATATTTACATCTTGAAAATTTAGATGGATAAAAAACTTTTCTCCATGGGGATTTAGATGAAGATATTTCTATGCAACAATCATAGGGGTATGAGGTCAAAGGGAAGAAAAATTTGGTATACAGGTTGAAGAAGAGATTGTATGGCCTAAATCAATATCCAAGGAAGTGGTATTTCAAGTTTGACAGGTTTATGAGAGAACAAGGTTATAGTATATGTCATTCTGATCACTATGTTTATTTTAAAAGGCTAGAAAATGGAAGCTATATAATATTGCTATTGTATGCAGATGACATGATTGTGGCAGGGTCTAATATGTAGTATATAAATGTGCTCAAGAATAAATTAGCTAATTGATTTTCAATGAAGGACTTGGGTGGTACAAATAAAATCCTTGTTATGAGAAAAAAAAGATAGGAAAAATCACAAATTGACATTGTCTCGTGGTGAGTACATAGTAAAGGTGTTGGAGAGTTTTAGAATACAGAATGAAAAACCGGTTAGTACACCTTTGGCCAACCATTTCAAATTAATTAAGGAAATGTGTCCCAAGACACAGGAGGAGATATAATACATGTCTAAGGTCCCTTATTCATCAGTAGTTGGAAGCTTGATGTATGTGATGGTTTGCACAAGACCATATATTTCACATGCAATGGAAGTTATGAGAATGTATATGCACAATCCAGGTAAAGAACATTGGGAGGCAGTAAAGTGGATTCTTAGGTATTTGAGAGGTATTGTTACTCATGCATTGTGTTTTGGAGGTTCAAATACTATTATACAGGCATATGTTGATTCATATATGGAAGGTGGTAAAGATATCAGGAGCAGTACCACAGGGTATGTTTTTACTATATGGGGAACAATAGTAAGTTGTATTTTGAAATGAAAAAAGGTTGTTGTAATTTCAAGAACAGAAGCAGAGTATGTTGTTGTTACATAGGCTATTAAAGAAATGATTTGGTTATAGATTTTTATGGAGGAATTGGTAAAGAAGCATGAGAATAGCAGGTTGTATTGTAACAGTGAGAGTACCATTCATATTGCAAATAAATAAGCCTTCCATTCGAAGACAAAGAATATACAACTCAGGTACCATTTCATACGATCCATTTTGGAAGATGGACATTTTAAGTTTGAAAAGATACACACTATAAAAAATCCTACAAACATGTTAACAAAGGGAGTAACTAGGGAAAAACTAAGTTCCTTCTTAGTTTCATTTGGTCTTTAAAAATGAAGGTGAAGATGAGAAATTTTCTAGGTCCAAAAAGGATCATAGTCCAACAGGTACATTAGTCATGGAGTTGTTGAGATCAGTCTCCAAGTGGGATATGGTTGGTTGTGGAGCCTGATTATCTTCTTGATTTAGAGGTATTTTATTTTTTCATCCGTGTTTATACCCCATGAAGACTTTACACCCTAGAAGAATGTACTCCCCTCTACGTGGGGGAGTGCGAGGGGGGATTTCCCATTCTGCGGGGTCCGGGGGGTATATCACCTCGACTGGGGGTCTAGGGGAAAGTAGTCCCCCAATGGGGGTTTGAGGGACAAGACCTCAACGGAAAACTTTCCATGTAAATGTATATTGTAATTTCACAGTAAATTTGGACCATTCAATATAAGGTCACAGATCTAACGGTAGAAGTTATGTTAGGGTTTTTTCCCTAGAAGGAAAACCTATTTTATAAGGGAAATGTATTATGGATATGTATCATTGTGAATATTGTATTCTGAGTGAGGAGACTGTGAGATAAATAAGAGGAAGTTACAATGGGTGTGTTGTAGGTTGTATCCCTCCATTTGTATGATAATAGTAAAAGAAGGACCTGGAAATTTCTCTGGTGGACGTTTCCCACACTGGGTGAACCACATATATTTTTGTCTCTATTGTAATGTGTATCTTATATGTTTTATTTCTGCATTTTATTTTATTTTATTGCTCTAAGATATTTCTTTTCTAACATTTGATTATCCACAAAAGGAACATTCTCTAAATGTTATGGACACATTTAACAATATATTTTGAGGTGACTTAGGCTAATATATTTTGTGAGTTTCTGTCACCATCCTTGAGCTATTTAAATATTGATTTCTCTCAGCAAAGTGTTTCTTCCTATGCATATCATTCCTCTAGATGAGTATTTGTATTCTTCCCTTCGGCCTGTAATGATTTTGTGCTACCCTATGTGATGATATGTTGTTGTGTCTCCTTCATGCATTTTTCTAAGTCCTTTTTATCCTAAAAAATATTCATGTAGACATTATTATATATTCTTTTAGGTGTCACTTGAAATTGTCTATCTTTTATGAAATATGTACATTAAATTTCCATATGAGATAGTCTCCTCCTTCAACCAAGTTGGAGCATTATATTGAAATTTGGATGGGAAAGCTAAAAAATTTCAAATCTAAAAAGTTTACTTCAAGGAGAATTGGAAATATCAATGAATAGGTGGATGGGCCAATGGTATAAACTATTCATTGCGATAATAATAGCTTCCATGAGAAGGCCATCCATCATAAGTGGTTCTGAGATAAGAAATATGTCTAGCTTACAGGTGACTTTATGAGAACTTGATCACTTATTTGTCTAGGTATAGATTCCATTTATGGTTTCCATATCAATCAACTTGAGATATTCAATTAATTCCTTGAAATCGTCACTATCCCTTTCCAATCTTCGATGACCACAATGCTTTCCATCCAAAGAGAGAATGATGTTGAAATACTTCTTGAGGATCTAACACCTATTTTGAGCTAGTTCACCCAGATCCTTCAATCTTTTAAGGCAGGATTCTTTCCATTGAGAGGCTTATGGCTCGTAGACATTAGTGATAAATCCTCCTTTATTTGAGCCAATTCATTGTAGGTCGTTGTAATAGTCCATTTAGTAGAATCGAAATTTTCAAGGAAGACTATATCTGTGTTCCATAAGATTGTGATTCCACTCGTCGCTCCTAGTGAATCATTATATACATAGTGGCTTCACTCAGAACATCTCAAAAAACTGATTTCAACAACCACATATACACATTTTGTCTTTTGTAGCAATAAAATGTATGGATTCTTTACTGTGATGTTATTTTCAAGGATCCACTACTTGGTCCTTCCATTAAGTCCTCTTATGTTCCAAGAGACAACCTTCATGACAAAGGGGGCGGGGGAATCAGATAGAAGCTCTCAGTGAGACTCTAAATGTGACCAGAGTTGATGATGAATTTTCCTACCTACTCGATGTGTTTATGAGTATATTTTTGACCTCATATACTTTCCTGTTTGGAATATTTGCATGAGTTTTTGCACATATTGGTGTGGATACCAACAATCCCCCTTGATCTAGAAGTGGATCCTATAATAGGGTTAATATATAATTTATTGAGTTTCATAAGTTGTTCATGGGGGAGGGATTGCAATTCTGTTTTTGATAAGCTTCTTTAAGGTGTACCAGATCGATCTCTTCTAGTTCCTTGTCATCCATATCCATATCTATCCTTCGTAATCTAATTTTTTTTCCAGGATACCCATTTGGAGTAGGGAGGATATAATATAGTATTGCTTCTAGGGTAACCTTATCCTTACCATGGCATTTATCATAACTTGAGGAAAGTGGAACCCCATCTGGAGCAAGAGAATCTAGGATCTAGTTGAGGGATTCAAAATAATTTCTATTTGACATAGGTTTGACTCATTCTGAGGTTGTCCTTTTTTGGATTTGTCATCATTTCCTTGAGACTTGGGTGAAACAATATTTCAACATTTCCAGAGAAAAAACCGTTGATTCCGAAGAGGCAGTAAGAGGGCAATCCCAAAATACATGTCCATGCTCATTATCTATAGTCTATATCCATTCCTCATCTTGACATTCTAGGAATATGGAACCTGCTAGGGTCTTGGAAATGTTCATATAAACTGAGATGCATGGATAATAATTGTAAAAACACTGGCATGTCACCTTTGTTTTCTTTACATATATTCCCAGAATAATTTCAATCCTGTCTAGGATTTCTCCAAGGAAAAATTATCATGGGAGAGAGTAAAGTCTTATCGACACATGAGCATACATAAAATGTTCCTTTTCTAGGATGGGATGAAGAAATTCATCCAATATCTCAAATAGAGGCCCTAATTATGGCTTTGACCCTCAATGATATGATCTTTACCCTCTAGATTTTGGTCCATGCCAGTTAAAAAATCCTTAGATCCTAACTGAAGATGGAAATATCCTTTAGTTTCTACTAGTTATTGATCCATTTTATTATATCTCTTTTTTATTTCCAAACTCTAAAAACAATTCTAATGAGGACATGATCTCTCATATACTAGGTATGTTCCCCTATTATTACTTAACTAAGTACATACCTTGGTGCCATAAAATCTTGATGAATGCATTTTCTTGGTTCCCATGCATGAACCATAATTGGGTGAGATGATTCAACCTCAACCTCCATATGCTTTTCCTTGTTCAGTTCTTCCTAATAAACTTGATTCCTCAACTGTGGGAGTGAGTTGAATGGTGGTCAAGTTCCTTTTACCCCTTCAGGCTCACCTTCTACCACATTACAGTATAAGGGGGCTCATTCCCCCTCCCCTTCCACCATCATATCTAGATCAATCACACTTCAAGGACGAGAAATAGTCTCAAAAGTTGTTGAAGGTGAAAGCCTTCAGATTCCCTATGACACTAGTATCATCAAACCCTAGCAGAGCTATGTTAATACCATATTAATTTTCATATGTTACTAATGGTTTACCAATTTTTATAAGGAAGAAATAGGTGCATATCGACATGGGATTTCACTAGTACATACTACATATTGATTCAAATGCACTTTGTCATGGGATTGCACCAATATTATGTGAAATTTTAATTGAATCAGAACATTATGTTATTTCATGTGCTTATGATATGTTTTTAATCTATGATTATATGACTCTTTAATGTATTGATTTCAATATGTTTGGGGATAGAGAATATTTCTTCCAATCATTTCACAGATGGGTAATGTGGTTGTATAAAGTTGCACATGGTATTACAAGGAGAGGGGGAACAACATTATTTTTTCCACGTACTAGCACTCATTTTTTTCCTTCTAGGTTGAATAGTTCATAGTACTTTTACCTAGAGGTTGTGTGTTTCCTTTAGACTAGGCCATGGATTCAATCACTAATGAGGTTTAGTTGAAGGGATAAAAATAAGGTGGTATCCTTATTCCTCAATGACCATTGGTCTCTCAACAAGGTAGGAACAAATTGAGTTAATGTTGTCTTAGTTGTTGGATCATTTTCCCCATCAAATAAAATTGGATAGTTGAAGGGAATCTATGAACATGGTACCCTTAGTATTTATTCAACGGTAGTGCTTAAAGGACATGGAGAAGCATGACACCCTTGGTATAAAAATAAAAATGGATACTTGAAATAAATTGATAATTATTCCACCCTTGGTATCAATTATAGTAATTGGGAATACATGGAAAAAATAATTAACTGTGATATTCATTTAATTTAATTTTGGAAAAGTTAAATAAATGCATGATTGTCTTATTGAGTATATAATCTAGTGCATATTTCAATAAATGGAAAAATATAACTGTTTATTTAATACTTATTAGAAAAATTGCATTAAGAAATGTCCATGAAATAGAGAAAATAGTTTTTAATTAGCTTAAAAATTAATTACTAGTGCACCCATAAATCAAGGAGAAGAAACATGAACAATGGATTCAAATTAAAATAGAAGCGTGGGAAATTATGAGTGGTATTGTCGGTTACTAATGATGCTAATTTATTAACAAACATAGTCACTACACATGAACCAACTCAAATAGGAAAAGAGGAGGAGATGAAAGGAACATCTAGGAGTAAAAATAGGAAGTGTAGTAGTTGGGTGAAAAATAATCACTATTTATATTTTTAAATAAGGATTTATTTATGCATTTGTGCATGGGTGGGTGAATGATCAGTATTTAGTAAATAATTAGTAAAGTATAAACTACTTTTTTGCATGATATGGACAAGTGGCTTAAGCCACAAAGCCTATAAAAAGAAGGTTTGAACAAGAGAGATCACACTTTTGAACTCTAAGATATATGGTTGTTGTAATGTAAATTTTTTTTTATTGGTAATTGTTGTTGAGTTTTATATATTGAAAAGTTTTATTGAGATGGGGATTGCCTCACAAACTTACAACTACACTGTGTTCTCATTTTTCTAGCAGTACATTTTCCATACAACCCAATTACTATTAGCGGATCGTTGGGGAAGGAGAGTGTCCATTGAAATCTGTAGGATGGTAATGTGATTTTTTTTTATTGGTAATTGTTGTTGAGTTTTATCTATTGAAAAGTTTCATTGAGATGGGGATTGCCTCACAAACTTACAACTACACTGTGTTCTCATTTTTCTAGCATTATATTTTCCATACAACCCAATTACAATTAGCGGATCCTTGGGGAAGGAGAGTGTCCATTGAAATCTGTAGGATGGTCAACCAATGGACTATATAACAAATAAGAAGTATACACAAGTTGAATTTAAACTCTCCTTTAAATTTTGAGAAGCCAAGAATCAAAACCATAATATTTCGTGTAATTTACTTTTGAATATATTTTATTGTGAATTTAAAAGAGCTCTTGGTTTTAGTGTTTTCTAAAAAGGTATTTATTTTATTTTATTTTCTTTATTCATCATCTTAAGCATATTGACCTTTACTATGGTTTCATTTTTTTTTTTACAATGTGCTTTAAAATAAAATCATAGCATAGTCTTATTTTGTTTTGAAAGCAATGTTTCCATCTATATGTAATTCAGAAGATTTCACTAAATCTTAATTTGTATCATTTTCTAGATGGGCATAGGCTATGAATAACCTTGAATTTAGTATCTGTAACGACCTTCCGCGTTACGACAACCATCCTAGTAACAGGTGCAAACTTTTTTTTTTTTTTTAAGTGTGTGTGTGCGTGTAGAAGTAGTGACATACTGAACTGTACGACGCTACTTGACAACAACAACAACCTATTCAACTCTGGGTCGCCACCTGACGACGAGTACGACGCAACCAAGAAGATGACTCAACAATCCTCAACTGCTAACTCTGAGTAATTGACTGTACATCAATCCCGGATGTTCCACCAGGTGTGTCCCATCAATATCAAGAGATTACACTAACGTCCCAATATGATAACCATAACATTCATCTCTAAATTTTAATAATACTGAAATAATTAAAGGTCACACATTCAACACCAACTTGCAATCTTGTTTATACGGAAAGAACAATACATTTTCAGATTTCACAATACATTACAATTGCGAACCTATAACAATATTCCCAACATTGGTATGCCATGACATTTTTCCTTCACCTAAAGCACTAAAATTTATCATCCTAATTGAATATTCCATGAACCATCATAATTGCAAATGACAAGGGATAGCAATTTCAATACTTAATGAGCCTACTGAAATATTAGTATAAAAACATAATAACATCTCATTGATATTGAATGATAACATCACATTGATATTGAATATATTCAAATAATAACATTACATTGATATTAAATATATTCCAATAATAACATTTCATTGATATTAGAATATATCAATAAATCATCTTATTTAGAAATGACCAGATATAGCAATTTCATTATTTAATGAGCTTATTTAAATAACAATATATAAAACATAATGACATCACATTGATAATTGAGTAGTAACCTCACATTTTTTATTTTTTTTTTTAAATGACATGCTAACTAAGAATGACAATTTATCAATAACTTATTTAGAATTTAGACTGATCATTGTTTTTTTTAAATAAACATATATATATTTTTTTTTTTAATATAACATTTACAAGAATTAAAACTATATTCTATTTATTAGAAAATTGCGAATATTATGTTGATTTAAAAATTTGGCTACCTTGCTCAGGAATCGTCTAAATCTAGACCTGGAGGAGAACTGAACCGCAGCAAGATTTTTCAATAACACCCTTAATTTTTTTCATCTATCCAACAGGTAAGACAATAAATATAATTGATAAGATTAATGAAAAATAATATGATAGGTTAAAACATCTTCCGGAAGGGCGTATAGGAACCCTATCGGGAAATGAATCAATTCCTTTTCCGCTATTGATAATCAAATAAAAAGTCTGAAACTATAACATAATATTGGCCTGGTTTAAACATTGATTTTTTTTTTCATGAGAATTTAGTTAAACATATTTATTGAAATCATTATTTTCTATTTTTAAATTATATTTTGGAATATTAATCAGCAACTTCAATTTTTTTTTTTTTTGGGCATTCGAATTATACAGACTAGATCAGTTCAACAAATTTTAATCAATATTTGAAATAAAATTGATCGGAAAGTATTCACAAAACCAAACGTTTAAACTATGCAAATAAGATATTTCTCTCTGAACGTCATCCCGTTTAGCACAGACTTCCATTTGTGTGATGTCATTGATGGCATGACTGTCATGAGTTCTGGAAGCAATTGGTGTAATCGTATTACGAAAAATAAATTACCGTAGTCGGGGTAGTCGTGTCTGATAGCTGAGTTTAAGATAAAAGTCTTGCTGCATACTTAAGCATATGATGTTGGCATATGTCGGGATCCTTTGAATCTCCATATGATGCCAAAAGAGAATGCAGGCTGAAGCTTACGTTGACAAGTGGATTAACAGGTCTGGAGTGAATTTGTTATCCATACCTGTTTAAAAACTATAAGTACGCTACCACTCGGCATGCAAAACGTTTCTGGTGATGCGTTGTCACGCTCATAGAAATGCAAATTTAAATCGATTATCAAGGCAGCATTAAAGTAAGGTTTCAGACGGACTGTGAGTGCGTGGAGACAACAAAAACTTGGACTCCGGTTGACTGTGGTTCACAGGTCTGTAGATCCATGCCACCTTGCACGCATGCACCTGCCAGTCAGGAAAGACATAGGCACACTACCCAAGCATGAAAAAGGTAACGAACCACAGGCATAAACATGGGAACGATTCACCATACACAGGGAGCATAAACCGCGGACCACAAGTAGACCAAAATCAACATGCAACAGTAAAACAAAAACGCAGACCAAAAGCGTTTCACGTAGGTCGATAAACCATCAACACAGCCCATTAAACATTGCCAGAGAACAAACGCCCGATAAAATGGAAAACACCCTCCAAGTAGAACGCAAAAGTCCATCCTAAAGAGCAATGCTCCTAGACTATGGAGTGGTTATTTGATCGCATCTTGCCATGCGTATCAATAAGAAACTGAGTTATAAGTGTCCGTGACAATTCAATTCTCAATTTATTTATTTTTTTCAAGAACGAATGCATCTTACTTCATTGATGCATAGAAGAAAACAATCATACAATCTCACAATGTGGACCAACACAGAAACAAAAATCAGAATCATTCTGCATACAAACTCTATACCAATATGCATATACACGGGCAACAACAAATTAACAAGATTGTAGATATATACGACTGAACTAACTGAACCAGATCAAAATAAATTGTGGGATGTACATGTGAATCCAATCAACAGAAATTTGAGGGTATGTATAAGTGAATCCAATCAAAAGAAATTGAGGGTATGTACAAGTGAATCCAATCAAAAGAAACATGCATTTTTCCACCGAAAAAATATGATGGTAGGCATATAATATAACATTGAACCCATATATCGATTCCACAAGCCAAAGAAAATTGTTTTACAAAAACCCTAATGAGAATAACGAGCACTCACAATATTCTCATCAATAATATTAAATTGCCGAAAGTAAAAATGCATTATATTTCACCAGTTAAAATCATACCCTTGCCTTTCGCTTTCCTCGGACGACGTCCCACGCTCCGTTCCGCGCCCCGCGCTCCGTGTCGTGTCCTGCCCACCGACCATATAAGGCTCACCGGTACCTCCCAGCCAAATGCTAGGGGTACTCTACTTCCCCCTTAGCCCCCCGAGCCGCAAAGGGGCCACACAAGAACCAGAGATAGACTAGTGTCTCAGCTCGCCTCCACGGCTGAGCTACCACTCCAACACAGCTGAGATATACCCAACTCCTCACAAGCAACCCGTCAAGCCACCATTCCACAACATACGTTACGCTAACCATTTTTCCTCCCCTTCTTCCTTCCTTTCCCCTCTTTTTATAGAATTTTGAGACTGACCTAATTCATAAATCATTAATTAATTAATTTTTAATGACAACCTTCTAAATGTTCTCCTTCATCCAAGTGTCACTCATCCCTAGGGTTCTCCAAAATTAATTTCTTTTTAATATTTAAAAGAGTCCATTCCCTTACTTCCTCAAAAATCACCCCTTAAATTTCTCCTTAAATTACTTCCCAATCACTCCATAAATTACTCCTTAATTTACTCCTTAATCACTCCTTAAATTACTCCTTAATTTACTCCTTAAGTTTCTTTAATTTTATTAATTAATTCTCTCTTGTTATTTTTATTTTTGAACCCAAAAGATAATGCGGTTTTTAATCTTTTCAATATATTTTTAAATTCCTAGCTTTTATACTCCCACTCTTTAATAAATTTTAATTCTTCTTTATCTTTTACAAGCCATGGTTTTCACTTAATTTAATTCCCTCATTACTTTACCCCCTTTACTTTTAAGAAGACTTTAATTAACACCTAGGAGGGTTTTAGTTTTCGCCCTAGGTTTATTTTGTAGAATCTTTTCTTAGGGTTGGTCAATTTATCTTAGAGATGTTTTAATTCAGGTTTTTCTTTGAGCAGGGCGACAATTTAATTTGGGGAGTCGTTTTAAGAATTTTATCAGGCGTTAAGGTCTTAGGGTCATCTAGGTTGTCTCACCATCATCATCATCCATGCGACGTGCCCTTCAGGACGCACTACGTGTTCCAAGGGTGCCACTCACCTCGTTTGCTTCTATCGCACGACGTGCCCTTCAGGATGCACCACGTGCTCCAAGGGTGCCACTCACTGACTTGTATTTCTTTGCGCGACGTGCCCTTCAGGATGCACCACGTGCTCCAAGGGTGCCACTCGCTGACTTTACAGATTGGTAGACTCTATAACCCCTGTAGTCAACACTCCGCTAGGTGAACTTGTGGGAGACTAAGGGCTCTAAGGAATAAGACCCCCACCTTATTGCACGCCCCTTAGAATCATCGTGAGCGATAGTCGTAGTCTTCCCTCACGGCATCGTAGATCCTCTCGAACTAGGTAATTGTTAACCTACAATTTGAGCCATGGCGGGAGTGCTAATAGGCTGTGGCAGGGCTGTTGTCACACCTCTCCCTCAATCTCTCTGGAACTCGTGTGTGGCCCCTTTACTCCATATTTGAGTCTGGTTGGCAAGCTATCGTCAGCCTGCATCATCAACCATCATGTCAGATCATGTCAACAACATATCATGAAATCAATAGCATATCATCAAAACCACACAGTATCACTGTAAATGAAACAACTCAAATAGCCCACTCCCTGACTCAATCCGGAGTCCAAGGGAGTTCCACCGATGCCTCTGCATCCTCAAGGTCCGAAACCCTGCACACTCAATGAAACTGAGTCAGCAACACCTGTCTACATCAATGTACTAAAACATCATGTCATATAACTTGACGCATCATAATGAAGGAAAAAGTTTTTATCATCATAAAAATCCAGATCACTTGCGAGCAAGTGTCCTCAAAGAATAAGTTTGGTAAGTGCGCCAGAGAGGGATGTTACAGTATCACGAATTTTAAAGATAAATTATAAAATATGAGGTCATGATTTGGTATGGCGATGAGATGAAAAGAAGGAGTGGTGTTCGACAACTAGTCTTTAAAGCAGTTTTTGTAGTTTTGATAAAGTTTTGAGGAAAAATCCTAAGCATTTGAAAAGTGCGTGGAGGAATAAGGAAAGATAGAGAGCATGAAACTGAGGCGCGTTTAGTAGGAAAGTGCATCGAAGGAGGAAAGTGCACAAACGGAATACAACACACAACTCGAAGAATAAAGGTCAAGGAATAAAGCTAGAAGAATAAAGAAAGGAAATAAAGCATAACAGGAGAATAACAACCAAACATTCCAGAAATATAAGAACAACAAAAGAATAGCATGAAGGCTGAAAAGAAGAAGAAAGGTGTTGAACAACCAGTTAACTGAGTTGGACATGCATTGTAATGGGATATTTTTGAGATGGATAAATAAGGGTTTTTATCCCTAGATTTTAATATAAATATGTAATAGGTTGGGAGATTAGGGGTTTAGTTGGTTGGTTCCACTAAGAGATATTCTGATGAAGTTTGATTATAATAGATTAGGTTATGTTATAGTCTGATTGATACTAATACTAGATTTATTTAATGTAAAAGTCAAAGGTTGAGAAGGATGAATAAAGGAATGATAAAGATATGCTACATAATTGCCTGTTGTCTATGTTTATATGTTTGATTATGACTACTACTTGCATGCATCATAGAATAGATTCATATGATAGTTAATAATGGTGAAATTATTCATGACTGTGACAATAACAAATCTATATAGTAAACTCAAATAATATAAGTATAGGAATATGAATAATGTGTAAGTTAATAACATAAAAAAACATAGTTATGCACACAACATAATAAGGAAAAATGAACCGAATGTTTTCCTCGCATTCCCTTACCATTGCGGAAGCCTAGTTCTTGTAGCCCCCATAGATACCCCAGTTGAGACTTCATATGGACAAGTAGGTGATGCTGAAAGGGTCGGTCTCTAGTGGGTTTTGTTGGGCTTACATAAATAAACCTTGGGTCTTACAACTCACGCATAGAATAGCACCAGCAAATGGTTAGGTTATTGGGCCCAGGACTTTGTGATTGAGGGAATATTTTAGAGGTCGACTAAGAAGGAGATATCATAATGCTTGGAAAGGAAGGAATGGGAATTCACACGGAGAGAGAACAAAAACCATCAAATGAGTGACAAGCAATGGTTGCAAAAGTATGTGTTCACAGATCTGCATGAAAAATTCTTTGGTAAATTTTTGGCTATTCTGACAGAGTGGCTAGAAATATTGGTGGAGAAAGATGGAAGGTTAAGTGACACAACGGTAATGAATTGGAATCCCGAATTGGTAATACAATCAAATGATTTAATTAACACAAATATTTGAGTAGTTGTTTTTTGGTTGGATAGCGTACTAGGTGGTTATGTTACAGATTTTTCCATAGATTGTATTCAATCATGCAATGTCACAGAAAGGGAATTTTTCAAAGCTCCGTGCAAGAGGTTCTTGAAATCATTAAATACGTTGATAAATATGATATTGTGTGAAAATCATGTGATGGTGATGCAATTCTACTGCTAATGGGTTTGCACACATAGGGGAACTAGGGGATGATAGGAGGATCATCTAAGAGAAGGATGAAATAAATGAAAGGGGAAGGGAGGGACTGAGGATGAAAGAAGATGATATACCAGAGGAAGGATATGAGTTTGGAGAGTTTCACAAAGGGATGATATACAAGAGGATAAAGACTAAGTCTGAGAGAAGAGATTCATCTAGTGAGCTAGAGGGGAGAGAACCTTGTGCATGTAACACCCCTCCTAAATAAGGACAACTACTCTATCAACAGGTGAGAATTTTTTTTTTTTGTTTAAGTGTGTGTGTGCGCGTAGAAGGAACAACCCCCTCGACTCTACGTCAACACTCGAACCAACAAGGCGCAAGTAGGGCGAACTCATCAACATGACCGGACATATCAAGCGACAATGAGAAGCAACGCCCCGAACAGGAGGCGGGCAACTATTGGAGATAGGCAGGGACATACACTAGGGGTTAGGCACAGTACTGTCACCGAATCGAAAGAATCCGTCAGTAGAGTCGCAGTAGTGGAACTGTGCCTTTAAACAGCCCGAGACTACTGATACGGCTCAGAAGGTGTCGCAAGAGTGGAACTGTGCCTTTAAACAGCCCGAGACTCTTGATACGACACCGGATTCCTTCACCGGATTGCGCACAGACAAACATACTAAGCTGCAAGAGGAGTCTATATCCCACCCGACACAGACCGACTACGCAAACAGACACCAAGTACTACGAGATCAGGGACGACACGACCTCTACATGAGACACAAGTCAGGGGACTCAATCGGCCAACCACTAATGAAACCCGAAGATAACAACAAGCCCAAAAGTTCCATTACTTATCCTACCCGAAGGACCTTAACCTAAGGTTCCACCACTAAATCCAACCCCCATATTATCCTGCCTTCCCTGCCCAAACATCATCATGTAGTATTAGCCTTGCACAAAAAAATCAGAGTGATTTAAGCATTATCCTTAGTATTCCTTAAACAATATTGACATCACCATTCGACATCATCCTAAACATTCATAAGTGGCCAATACTAACATTGTGATCCAACACTATTGCCATAATGTAATAACCTTCAACCATAGCGGTGCAATTTAACATCGTCATTGGGGATTCCATTTAAACAATAATGACGTCGCAATTTCGACATCGTCATAAACATTAAAACTAAGCCAACACAAACGTTGCCATCTAAACATTATTACCATAATAGCAGTGCCTTTTAAACAGGGTCACTAGTAATTCATTTATACAATATTGACATTGCAATTAGACATCATCATAACACTCAAATTAATCCAAGATAATATTGCATTCTAAACATTATGGCCATCTTGCAATAACCCTACAATTAATAGCAGTGCAATTTAAACATCATCACTTGAACCAACATTAACAATTCAACTAAAATTCCTAGCGCAATCAACCATTACCTTTCATTGCAATTTTGTCCACATTTAAATTCCACTATTAGCATTACTATTACCTTCAACAATGATTTATCTTTGCCAATCTATCTAGCCACCTTCCCAATATTACCAATGCATTAACTATAGGTTATCATTGCAATTCTGCCGCATAGTGCCTTAATTTAATAATATTGACATTCAGTTAAGTAATATTAAAACTGCAGTTACATTGTTACTTATCTTTTAATTCTGCCAACCTAAACATGCAATTAAGATTATTGCTAAATGCAATGAAGCTACTACCTATCGCTACAAACTATCAGTACTAACCTTTCAATAATCACAATACTAGTGCTTTTAAACGAGGGCTGAAGCTTGACTTTCTTCCCAAGGTAACCCTCCTTTAAAATATTACTATTACATTAAATTTAACTGTCAAGGCAAATCTGCTGGTAGTATCAGTCAAATTATAATATTATTATGATAATATTACTATTATATTTAATAATCCATTATTAAAAGTTATAGATCGGTAAAAATGTCACCATTACATTATACGACAATACTAATATCCAGTTATATTAAACTTTCAGTCGTGAAATACCACCATTCCATTGAGATAATACTGTCACTTTAATAGTCAATTAATAATATCCCTATTATCGTTGCATTCAATACTAATATCCAATTATATTAAACAATATGATAATATTATAATTATATTTAATAATCAGTTATTAAATTATTAATATTCCGTTAAAACATTTCTATTACATTTTAAACCTGAATTACCATAGTGATTACGCAAATAATAATATGGCATCGACTTAGACAACATTAATATTTACGCAGGTGCCAAAGTTAAAACTAAGCTAAAATCAACAGCACCAATAACAAGGACGTTCATTGCAAGTTTATCAATTATTGCGTCGTGAGCACGGAGCACTGTGGGGGAGTTGACTGCGTGGCAAGGGTACAGAAACGAGAAAAAGAAACAAGGCAATCAATGCTTTGGCAAATCCCTGTCAATGGAAAATCCCTGTCTATATCCCACCGACGATGATATCCCCACCTAAACGATGTCAACCATTAATGCTGGCTGAAAACACCATGGAACTTAATATACCTGTGCGCTAGGTGACGTGGCCCATCCAATTATCACGCAGTTTTAAGGCAACGAGGAACCCTGACTTAGCTGGGCGGTTACCAACCACCGCGTCAAGGATAATAGTGTGTCTACACTGGCCATTTACTGCACCGACTTCCCGGCTGATACCCAGCGCGTTCTCGACTGTTACACCCAAAGGCACCCCTCCGGTTGTAATTGCCAATAGCCAGCAGGCCGTGGCAACACGCAGACCCAACATAAGAAAGGTAGGGCTATCACGATGTCCCACGCTCCTTAGTCAAGCCAGTTCTAACTGGCAGTTCTACAACCCTTGTCCACGAGTCCGCTTATGCTGTAAATGGATCCGCAATAATCTTAAAGGCCGCCAGAAGATTGATTTAATACTCACAAGAGAAAACGCGGGTTTCTGATGAAAAATAAACGTGGTAAGCAGGAATTGGAAGGTTAACCTAAGACGTACAGAGGGCGAGTTCCTTCACAGGTTTATTTGTTTAACTACACAGGTGGATTTACATCTACGGAGCGTAACAAATCTACGTCTCTTAAACTGGAGCGACTTACTCAAGAACCATAATATAAAAATACAAAATAGGTAAAAGGGAAGGGCATGGCTTTCTACAGTTCCAAGGAGACCCAAGCATCCCTCGTCAATGTTTTAATAAAAATAAAACCAAAATGCGCGCCCACGTGGAGTGCCAAGCAAGAGCACGCCAGTGACCAAGTGCACACGCGTCAC
>ML778602.1:621774-653364 GCA_009831015.1 Picea engelmannii | reverse complement strand
TCTTTTTCTTAGAAGAAGAAGCAGTTTCAGTCTCATTGCTAGAGGAATCTTTAAGGCTAAGTATATCTTTTTCAATTTGAGTAGCCTCTTCAAAGGCTTCTAACAACGTTGCCTTTTTGGATCTTTTCACCCAAATAGCTATAATTTGATGTAGAGCTTTAGTGTAATAAGCTATTACAAGGCTCTCTGCGGGCATAGAGTCTATAGGGATTATGTTCTTAAGTGTTAAAAATCTTTGATTAAAATCTTTAACTTTTTCTTTAGCATTCATTTTTAAATTTGAAAGATCCATGACTAAGACTTCTGGAGGTTTGCCATATCCGAAATTTTCTAAGAAAATTGACTCAAAATTTTCCTAAGATGCTATAGTGCGAGGTTGTTGGGCGAAATACCAAGTGGACGCATTACCCTCAAAGGTGTAAGGGAACAACCTACAGACTACATCTTCATGTTCAATGTTGCGGAGTCTGATGTCTAACATAAATTTCTTGATATGGTCTTCCGCTATCTGTTTAGAATCGGGATCAAACTTAGTAAGCCATTTTTCAGGATGCTTAGGCAAAGGATGCTAAGGTCCAGGTACAACTACAACATCTTGGTCTAACCATGGTCTAGCAGGGTTGTTCTGATTAGCCATTGGGGTAGTGGGTGTAAGAGGACGTGAAGGTGGATTGCCTTCGTTCGAAGAGGAATCTCCCCCTGAAGAGGAAGGAGATGAGGTGTTGAAGGAGGAGGAGAAGGAGGTATCCCAGATCCTCCTGCAGCAGGATTCGAATCCGTAGGATTCACAGTGGGATCTATATCACCTAATTGTTCTCTGACTTCGGAGAAGTATAAAGGTTGGCTCCACGGGCGGTGTGGTTGCCTAAGGCTAGCAAAGGCTTTGTGTGATTTAATAAGAAATTGTCTAAAAATTTCTTGAATATCACCGCCTCTAGGATTGGGGGTTGCTGGTTCAACTGTGATCTGAGGATCTTCGGTTGAAGTAGTTTCTGTTTGAGGGGGGATGTTATCTTGTGAACGGCTTCTAGTCACTATGGGTGTGCGATTAGGTGGGGGAGGAGTCTTGCGACCACCTCATACCATTAATTAATCTTGGGCCCTCCTTCTAGCGCCATTTGTTGACGGGCGAAACAGTCCATTCGTCAACTGGGAGAGTGGAACCGGTCCGGGGTTGTCTAAATAACCCAAGCCATTTGGTATGGACCACCCTGACGAGTTTAATGGCTCTGTTGGCCGATCTGAGGTCTCGTAAGGAAACCAAAGAGAAAGTGATCTGAGTTAAATAATCTAAACTAAGGAAACTAGAAACTAATAAAACAAACTACAATAATCTAACTAACTAAATAAAAGGAAATCGAGCTAAACTAGAGGAAACTAGAAACTAATAAAAGCAAACTCAAACTAACTATACTAATCTAACTATAAACTACTAACTATTTTATATTTACAAGATATTAACTATGATTATAATAACTCAAATCAACTACCTAATTATCAGCTATGTTATTCCTTATTCACAAATGTACATTATGGACAGCCTACAGATTTATTTAAAACCTGCAAAACTCATGTGTTCGCTGCCTTGAGACAACTAAGAATCCATTTTTATCTTTTATGTTTTATGAAAAGAAAATAAAACGATTGAAATCAAACAATCTGATCTAACTTACTGATATTAAACAATATAATATAAATCTAGCTAAACTATCATTTATATTAAACTACTTAACATAAACAGTAAACACCTAACTAATTAACCTGGAAACGCTCCAGATCTGCCTTGTGTATGATCACTTCGTAAGCTGGTTGGAGGAAGAAATTCACACCATTTATCCCTTTATCTTTTCGTAAAGGATGAGCTATAATGCTTCCTGAAGTAAGTTACAGGACAAACAAGACATAAAAGAAATCACAACAGTTTTCAGATTATGAATTCATGCAAAAGGGAAACCTATTATGCAGCAAATTCATATATGATAATTCAATTCATAAAGAAGAAAAAGCTATCATTCATAAACTGAATCCTTTAACTATTATATCTTTTATCAAATTGGAAGTAACAAGATATGCATAATAATAAGAAATTATATCACTTGAATTCGATTTAGACAGCAAAGTAATACTAAACCAGAAACCAAAATGATATACAAAACTTGGAACAAATTGTCAATGTATTGAAAAGCAAAAGCTATAATCAACGCATCAATTCTGCTCCAGTCTGGTTCAAAATATCATATCCTTGTTCTCCCCAACTGAGGATTGTTTCTTATTACAAAATCAATAAGTTTAAATAGGTTTTTTCACAAGGTAAAACATCCTTGTGAATAATAGTAAACAGTTTTACAAAATCTGGGAATCATCCCAAAATCCCTTAAACTAAGTAACTAAAATACAAGTAAAATCTGTAGATCATCCCCTAACTGCCCATGATATCCATTGCAAATTCGAATTTCCCTGCAATAGAACATGAAAACCAAGTTAGGAAGATGTTTTACTGGAAAAACAAATAAAATTTGTTTTTACAGACTTAGCTACATAATCGTTTGATACTGTAGTTGGTCTAAGATAGTAAACATGACCGGATATACAATCAAATCGAATCCAATCATTCAATAATAATCAATAAATCACTAATGATTAAATCAAACCAAATCAAACCAAATACGATTGGAACAGAATAGAGATACTTTGTTTTCCCAATTGTCATTAAAATTGCATCACATCTTAACAAGACTGTTCATGAATGAAATGAATGATCAACCAAATCGCATGAAATACAAACTAACATTATCAATCAGCATAAGATTCATATCACTGCCAATATAGAAAGCATTTACGATTTCACACATTGTTGTATCCATAGAATCCAACCACAGTTATCATTCGTTTTGTTACAAATAAATTCATAACTGTAATTGACTAATTAAAATCACAATAGAAGATTGATATCATTCCATTAAAAATGCGATGCACGAATTGCTTCCAATGTAATCGATCTAACTCCACAAATATCGACTCAACAGTCTTCCTGTTAGATCACTCTATAATCGACAAACAAAGTTTTGACAGAGTCATCAAACGACACGTTTAATTATAGACACAAATCGAAAGATTTGATATCATCAATCCACTACTGTAATCGAATCAAACAGTTGTTATCATCGAAATACAACTCACATAGTAACAATTGTTATCCATTCAAAATTTGATTATGAAACAATGATATACGAATTGGTCCCAACATAGAAATTACAATTAATATAGTTAACCAATATGCCCATCATATCGTGCAAGATATAATCAAATCGAACAGAGATATCGTTTGTATTTCAAGAATAGGAAAGGTATCAAATAACAACATATTCAAATTCGATTATGGTCAATCAAACTAAATCTAATCACAACCAATCCAGAAATCGATAAAACTTATGCATGACAGAGAAAGTCAACCATATAAACAGAGCTTATGAACACGTTGTATAAAAGAGGGAAAATCATACCACTACAGTTGTTGAAGCTATGTCAATTTCGAATTGAAAATCGCAGTAGCAGACTCAACATTTTTGAACAAGATTGACCCAGCAGTCCATTGATTTTTATCATTAGGCTGCCCCTTTGCATTCTGACCAGTGAGCATTGCCACTTGGTTTTCCAAATTATGAATTTTGGATTGCAGTTTAGGGACATCCAAATAGTATCTCTCTAACCACAGTCCACACTGGTCGCAAGGTGAAGCAACCTTTTGAGCAGAAGGGGGCTTTGATGATTCCCCGAGGGTTTCATGAGGTGGCTTGATACCAGGGAAGTCAGGGTTATCCCGAAGACAAGGAGGCAAGTTATCTATGAAATCGTAAGGAGGTTCGTCACCACAGAAGCCCTCTTCGGCGAGAAAACGCTCAATGCTCGAATCAGAGTCCTCACTTACCATGATAGGCTATGTTTTGGCAGGAGGCTTAGATTTATTTCTCTCCATGTGAGAGATCATCCTTGCATTTTTATTTTTTCTAGTAGTAGTCTTCGCCCTAGCCTTTGTGGTTATGGGCTTAGCCACTTTAGTCACAACCATAGGCGAGTTCAAGGGTGAGTCGGGTTTAGGTTTAGGTAGAAAAACACTGTAGGGTACAGGGGTAGACTTAATCTCGGATACCACAGGCTTATCCACTTGTGGAGGACTTGATTCCTCAAAACCATTACGGTTGAGAAAGTCGTGCCAGGAATCTCGACGTAACCCCAATTCATAAACAACCAACATTTTAATCAACCCAAAATGGAAGAGGCTAGTGTCAACCTGACTTCGCTTGTACTTCTTAGCCATTTTAAATAAACTTCGATGCAGATAATGCGACATGCTAAGCTCGAAACCCATAAACACCATTAATAATCGTAGATGAAACAGGAAAACAAACCCATACCTGCCTTCACAAGTAACGAATTGTTTGATAATCATCAAGAGATCATACCAGCGGGGTTTCAACATCTTCGCAGGTAAACCTCTGTTGCACGAATTCACTGTCCGAGACCGAAATAACAATGTCCATGGGACATCATTTACCTTATAACTTTTGGACCATTTTTGTCCCTTGACAGGTAGGCTAGTCGCCAGGCTGAGAGATTGCTCGGTGATTTCGAGCTGGACATCTCCAACTTTTTCTCGGTAGCCGTCGAATGACAGTGCGAATTGCCGAGCAACAGAGATATTAAAACCATCGAACCTTTTTATAAACGAAAGCCACCCGAATTCTTCAAGGTCGTTGTATGCACCATCGAATGTCAATAGAACTTGGCATCCATTAGGTTCGGCCCTCACAACAGGAGCCATAACCTCTGTTCATGGTAGGGTTCACACCGAATGAACAATGCACAGAGTGGAAACGATAGGGTTTCAATAGTTCGAATGCTCGACTGGACTGAAAACAACTCCATGCGTGCGAAGGTGGTGGGATTACCATTGCCACGCATTGCATTAATGACCTATACAGAGCTGTTAAAACCATAATCATTTAAAACAACGTATCAATTAGCCAATAGGTGAATCATCACCTCTACGTGCCACTCATCCGAGTCTGAATCAACAATTCATGTGATCATTATGCGCCAAGTGTTAAGTTTAACCAAACACAGTACCAGCATTAACTATCGATCTATCGTGTCGATTCCAACATTCAATCAATCACTTAACCACAAGGTTTACTACTAATACATAGCTCAGGATTATGGAACATTCAATGTATTATCCGCTTTCCAAACAATGTACCAAGCATCGATTTGTAAAGCCAAAAATGATTAACCTATGCGCCTTCAAACCATTGTTATCACACCTTATAATCTTGCCAATTCATTCGGTGCATATTGTAATGTTTGCATTCCAATATTTTGAGAACAATATGATCCAAATCTTTTCATATAATGACTGAGTGAAAGCAATGATAAGGAAAAAGCAATAAGACCAAATCCATTACAATTTTCATAAGATCAGAACAAGACCAATAACTTTTATGTCCAAAGGTTTAGGAATCAAATCATCTCTAAATGCGCAATCAAAGTAAGATAATGCTCAAGAACATAAGTTCGAGACAACCTTTAGCAGTCATGTGATAAACCAGTGATCAAGTATCTTTCAGCAAATCAACCAAAGACGACGACAATCTAAGTAACAAAAGAGGTGTTTTCACACTTGCAATTGTGAAAATTGAAACGAAATTGAATTGTAATTGTCGTAAAAATGAGACGAGTGTCTAGAAGCACAATGCGACAATGATTCGTCGTAATACCACAAGGGGTGTAGGCAGCTTTTTGAGAGAAATCAAAAAAATTGGGTTGGCTGCCAACAAGAGCACAACACATACATGACATGCTAGGATGTTGGCAGAGATCATGCAGGAATTGTTGAAGGAGTTAAGGAAGCAAAAGTCAGAATCAGGGTACATCACAAAATTGAAGGAGATCAAACAAGTACAAACAAAGTTGGTATGGAATTACGACTACATATTTAAGGATATTATGGGCATATTAACTTTCCAAATCCCAGATCGATAGCACCAAGAATGCTTTATTGCAAGGATTCTACCACAAATTCATAGAAAATTTATCCAGTAGAAGGTTACGTCGAATACAAAGGCACTAGATATTATAATGAAATTAGAGTCATCTCTAGTGGGAAATAGTGGAAAAATGACACAATTTCATACGTAGTTGGACACATTGAAAATTCAATTGGAAGAATTGATAAAGGGAAAGGAGAAATGTGAGCAAGTTTGGTGTACAAAATGTAGGACTAAAGTTCATCACCAGGATGAATGCCTGACATTTGCACAATATTTTGTGATGAGAGCACTAAATCTGTTATCGTGAGGAGGATATTGTGAGATATGTAGGAAATTGGGCCATCACCCAATGAAGTGTCCACTACTACAAAAGTACCAGAGTACACCAAAGAACTTGTTTTGGAACTTTTTCAAATCGGTAGGACACAAGGAGAAGTATTTTTGCACATTCGAATTTATGTAGGAGAGCACACATGATATGTATAGAATCCAGGAAGAAAATTTTGCAGTAGAAGCGAGGGTTCCAAAATACAAAAATCAAAGAATTTTCAATCAAGGGAATAGAGGAAGCTTTGGTCGAGGCCAAGGTAGATGGAATTTCGAAAGAGGAGGAAGAGGATTGATTATATGTTACAACTGTAATCAACTTGGACACTTGGCCTACGACTTCCAAAATCCATGTACAATGTGCACATATTGCATAGCACTGGATCATTCGATAGAATATTGTCTCCAACTAGTTGCGAAGTGGCAAGCTAGAGGAAACCAAAACCTGAATCTGAATTAGAATGTGCAGATCATATCAACTTAAAGACGCAATGAAGGACACAGACTAGTCATTGTTACATGTGTGGGAGATAGAATAGGGACTGATAGGATAGATGAAGGAAGAAATATGGGACAATGGGTAAGAAAATTAACAGGGCCCACACTAGCCTTTGATCTTCATCAAGAAAAGGAGACATATCATATGTAAAGGAAAGACGTACTGGAAACATATTGAGGAGCATCAACATCAAAGGCATCTCATGAAGAAGATATGCACAATGGTAGGGAATCCAATGGGGAAGGTAAGTACACTAACATAATTCTTGAGAAATTGTGTAGAACTAATCAAATATGAGGTTGCACTAAGTAAATTATATGACATGATTTATCACTACACAAGAGGAAGGGAAAGTCCAACCGCACAAAGGACAGTAAATCAGGTACTGCACAAGAAGAAAACCAATGAAGAATCCTGATTCGGTGCAAAAATTAGAGAGTATGATGTGGATAATATTGTTTTAGACTTGGGGTATGATGTGATCATGTTACCTAAGCATACATGGGGTTTTATGGGAAAAATGAAGTTGGTATGGTCTCCTGTTTAGCTCAGGATAGAAAATAAGCACCAAATAGTTTTGATTAGTCAGTTGATAGGAGTACGTGTGATAGGATGCATAACGTTGCAAAGTTTTAATTTATTGATATTGTGGATGAAATTCAACCATATCCGACACTGATGGGACCGGCATGGGATTTTTATAACCAAGTGATCATCATCTTGAAAAGGAGTGATATGATATTTGAAGTTGGTGATTTGAAAGTTGTGACACCCTTATAACCATCATAAGGACATAGATACATAAAATCAACAAGAGGGAATGACATGGGCAACCTATATAACATGTCTGTGTGGATCGAGTATTATTTCAACACGAAAATAGATGGTGCATTGAGTTGGTGAAGTATCAATTCATGTGCATCATGTTTTGAAGAAGGTCTAGAGCATTGGCAATAGAGAATGCATGAAGTGTCAACTAGATGATGTGCACAAATTACTCGATCCTTGAGTTGGATTGGAATAGAGCTATGCAACCTTCGTAGGTATGATGGATTAATTGATATAAGTATGTTTGTAAAATTATTTGAGCTATAAGTACGCGAAGAACAAAGGTGTTCAGCACTGGATGTGGTATTAAAATAAGATCCATCTAGATGGTGGGTTGCACATAGCAAGGGAATGAAATATTGGCTACAATGCAACAAACTAATGCAAATAAGGTTTGAAAATGAGGGAGAGAACATTGCGATGAAATATACAGGAGAGAGTGATCCAATATGTCATGTGAAATAGTGCAGGGATTTGTGGGGATTGGTACTAGAGGTAGAGTGGACACACAAATTTATACACACACTAGACACAATTGCAAACAACTGGTATTTGGAGATGGAGATGAAATGGGGGACAACAAGATGGGAAGAACTGATCTAGAGGTTCAAGATCATGCTTACATTTGAACATCATTCTCCATTAATATATGAAGTGCTATAGGAGATTCAAATGAAGATCTTTTCGGAATAAGAGATGATCAAGGTGATACTAGTATGCAACGAGAACAAATCCAAGATGACTATCGATAAGATTATGGAATGTTGTATTGTAGAAAAGGAAGCGTATGATACAGTGGATCCTAGGTATGTACAGATACCTGAGAAAGAAGGAGAACTAGCCATAAAAGGGATAGATCCTAAATCTGTCCCATATAAACATCTGATAAAGAGGTGGAAGGTTAACACTGGGACAATAGAGAATACTGAAATTTCACATATAGGGGACTATTGGAGTGAAGAGACAGTTGGAAAGATTACACACTTATTGCAAGAATACCAGAAATTATTTCAAATGAATTTCATAGAGATGAAGGGAATAACAAGAGACTTGGGAGAGATGAAGATCCCAATGAAACAAAGAGCTAAGCCAGTGCACCAAAGGCCTTACAGGATAAACCCAAAGTATAAGGAGAAGGTAAAAGATGAAATATATAGGATGTTGAACACAAGAATTATTGAACCAATAAAAGATTATGAGTGGATCAATCCAATGGTGGTGCAAGACAAGAAGACAAGAGGAATTAGGATCTATGTAGATCTAAGGAAGTTAAATAACGCATGATTACATGACCCATTTCCAACACCATTCATAGATGAGGTACTGGAGAACATGGGTGGCCAGGAAACTTACTCTTTTACAAATGGATTCTTCAGGTACCATCAGATAAGAATCACACAAGAGGATCGACACAAGACCACTTTTATGATAGAATGGGGAATTTATTAGTAAATGATTATTCCTTTTTGATTGAAGAATGACCTTGCGATGTTTTCTAGGGCAGTACTTGCAACATTCAAGGAGTTCATCCATAAGTTCCTATAATTCAACTTGGATGATTCAAAGGTGTTTATTCTACTGAAGGATCACATAGAAGTTCTTTCAATTATGTTGGATCGATGCAGACAGTGTCATATTTCGTTGAACTTGAAGAAGTTCATTTTTTGCGCATCGTTTGGAATTCTATTAGGACATGTAGTGTGAAAAGAGGGAATATTGTTAGACCTGGCTAATATTGTAGTTATTTTGGAGTTAGAAAAACCTACATCAGTCTGATAGTTGAGAGTGACGTTGGGTCATATAGTTTATTATAGAAAATTTAGCAAGGGATATGTGTAGATCACAATGTCGATGGAGAAGTTACTAAAAAGGGAAGAAAAGTTTCAATGGAATGCAGACTGACAGAGGGGGTTGTAAATTGATGCAGGAGCATCTCAAGCGAGCCAGCACAGAGATAACGGATGGCTGGAAAAGTGCCCAGCACAAATTTTGAAATTACCTTGAATTTATTACACAATCTTAAATGAAATAATTAAGAAGGAGCACACTTGTATAATGTAAACGGACCTTGAACAATTCACTCTCATCCTTAGTAGGTAGAAGGCATTTATAGTAGTAAATGCAGGTAGATAGAATTGAATGTTAGATTAGACAGTTTTAGAGCACAAGAGGGAAATGGGATATAGACACCTTCATTGTGTATTGTAACATGAGGGGAAGAGATTATGAAGAGTAAAGAAGAGCATAGAGGAGAAGCAGAGAGTTGTGTGAAAACACCCATGTACAAAAAATTTGAATTAATAGAGAAAGCTTTGATTCAAATTCATGGCATCGTGTTTGTTCTCTGTGTATATATGCTAAATGTTATGCTCATTGTTATTTTACTCTTTCTACTGTACATTTTATTTTATTCTATGTATGAATGATTTCTTGTTTAATGTTTGAAATCTAAGAGGAAAGGGAAAAGGAATGAGTTTCAATTGTTTCTCTATCTGAGCAAGAGTTCCTGCAAGGAGTGCATTTGAATTGTCTGCAAGGAGTGCATTGACAAGGAGTTCAAAGGTTTTCCTCTGAAAGCTCAGGAGAGATAGCTTTTGTTCTCATTTCCATAAAAGTGTAGTTAGGCATAAGAGCCGTGCAAGGAGTGCACAGGCTGAGTAAATTCTCAGAGTTTCGAATCTGAGCGAAGTATTGAGAGACTGCTGCTGCAGGTGTGCGCAGAGTCGAAGAAGTTCAACACTTGAAAGTGTTTGACTGTCTACCACAAGGAGTGTGAGCAGGGGTTTTTCTGGAAGACTCGAAGTCATGGGAAAACATAGAAGCATTTTAACCTTTGAAGGGGTCGAAGGAAGGAAAGTGTCCAAGTACCTTGAAAATCTGAAGGAAGGTGTAGCAACCTCAGACCACAGGAGGACAAGTTTTCAAGGAAAGAACGGACGGTCAGAATTCTCTATGGAGAATCCACAAAGTCTTGTGAGCCATTAGATCTCACAGAGGAGCAGGGGAGTTACCACAAGTATTCCAAAAGGTGCAAGCTCAGAAGAGGCAGATCCATCGATCCAAGTCAGCCAGGGGTCATTGGATCACTTGTGAAATCACCTATTGAGATTTTTGTGAGTGGAAGGGTCAAAAACTTTGTATCAAAGTTCACGAAATCGTGAAGCGCGAAGCTGTGAAGGATCGATAGGATTGTGTGGGACGACAAGAGACAGCGGGGTGGACAGGTGGCACACTATCGACGTAGAAGTCAACTAGGTCGACCACTTCGAATTTTCATAAGTCGAAGTCCTGAACCAGTGAGAAGGCTAGTTGTGGGGCCAATGCCGAGAAACATGTCGGATTCTGACACCTCAGAATTTTGGGGTTTGTGGGTAGACATGTATGTTATCGCAAATCGCGAATGCATGAAAGCTGACAAGTCAGAGTGATATTGGAGTCTCAGAGTTTCGGGATTCGGGGTCATAGTGTGGAGTCGCTCGGCCACAGAATTCATGATATCACGAAGTTCGATCTCCTAAGTGAAAAGGGAGGATCCCACAAGGATTTGTTGTGGGTGCAGATTTCCCGAAAGGGAAACAGAAGAGCGGTTGTTGAGAGATCTTCGGTCCAGTGGTAAAGGAAATATCCTATAGACATGGACCTTCTAACCTGCGGGTTGAGGAGGGTGGCTGGGTTGACATCAATTTGGTATCAGAGCCCAGAAAAGGTTCTTTGCTTTCTGTAGCAGAGAAGAAGAGAATTCACCATGCCACCAAGGAGAAGGGATAGAAAAACAATTGATCCACCAGAGGAGAGGGAAATGTCGAGAAGAAGAGGTAGGCAGATGACTAATCCAGCCATCGAAAGAGAGATGCATGATTTACACACTAGACTCGAGGACATGGAGACAGTACAAAGACACACATTCAGTGTTGGGGATCTTAGTGATTCTGAAAGTGAAATTGAGGCTGAACAAGAAGAAGAAGTTGCAGCTGAAGATGCAACAAACGAACGTTTGATTAGAGCTATTGCAAGAATGGGTGCAAGAGAGAAAATGGACATTCTAGTTTATGAGGGAAACCTGGATGCAGAGGAGCTTCTAGACTGGATTAGAGCTCTGGACACATACTTTGACTATGAAGATGTCGAAGAGGACAAGAAGTTCAAGCACGTTGTCACGAGGTTGAAAGGACATGCAGCATTATGGTGGAATGAACTACAAGCTGACAAACACTGCAAGGGGAAGCAAAAAATCAAAAGCTGGGACAGAATGATCGCGAAGATGAAGGCGAAACTCATCCCCAAAGATTATCAAATTACTCTGTTTAGGAGGATGCAGAACCTGAGACAAAAGCCGATGAAAGTGAAAGAATACACTGAAGAATTCCATAAGCTGAACATCAGGTCAGGTCATCAAGAAAGCGATGATGAAAAAGTTGCTAGATACATGAATGGCCTGAGATACAAAATTTGGGATGAGGTGAGCATGGTAACCATCCGAACGGTGGGATATTCTTATCAGATGGCTGTAAAAGATGAAGAGAAGTTGAGCCGAAGAGAGGCCAAGGTAGAAGTCAACCCAGAGGCAAATCAGTTGCCCAAGATAGGAACCAGAAACCCAAGGAGGACTGGAAGAAACCTCAGACTCAAACTGAGAGAGGTGAAATCTCACAGCAAGGGAAATATGATGAACAATGAGGGCAACATACTGAGCAAAGAGGAGAGTATGTTGATAATAATACTTTTCCTCGTACTAGAGGTAGAGGAAGAGGAAGAGGTGGAGTAATAACATGATTCACATGAGGCAAGAATGGGCACAAGTATTACGAGTGCCTAGATAAAAAGAAAGAAGGAGGAGAAGCTCACATCACAGAAGCATAGAGGCGAGATTTTGAGGCGGAAGATGCTAAAGGAGAAAGATCGTTGATGATGCGAAAAGCTCTTTTGACACCAGAGAAGGAGGTGGAGAGTTCAGTCCAAAGAAATAGATTTTTCTGAATTGCTTGCAAAACCAAGGACAGGGTATGCAAGGTCATTGTGCACAGTCGTAGCATAGATAATCTCGTTTCTACGGAGATGGTAGAAAACTTGGAGCTGGAGATGATTGATCATCCAAGCCCATATAGAGTTTCATGGCTACAAAAAGGACATCAAGTAACTGTCACTAAAGAGTGTTTAGTTGATATAATGATAAGATACTCTGTGATGTCATTCCCATGGATGTTTGTCATCTATTGTTGGGTAGACCATGGAAATATGACAGGAATGTGATTCATGATGGAAGAATGAACACATACACCCTGGAGAAGAATGGGAGGACTCACATGTTGCTTCCAATCAAGGATAAGGAGGTAAAACTGGAAGTAAGAAAAATTGTTCTTCTCATGAGTGGGAAGGAACTTCTTATAGAGGTTAAGAAGAAGGAGGATCCACAGTTCATTGTGGTTAGGAAACCGAAGATTGTTTTGACTAGCACGAGAGTAGATGATTTACCAGAAGAAGTTCAGGAACTGCTGGAAGAGTTCATTGACATAGTAGTGGACGAACCTTGTTTGTTGCCACCAATCAGAAGTGTGAGTCATCATATTGATCTCATACCAGGATCTAGTTTTCCAAATAAAGTCACATATATATTGATGCCACAAGAGAATGAAGAGGTCAAAAGACAAGTCCAGGATTTGTTGGACGAAGGGTTGGTCAGAGAAATCTTGAGTCCGTGTGTTGTTCTGACAATACCCAGTCCGAAGAAAGACGGAGGCTGGAGGATGTGTACTGACTTGAGGGTGATCAACAAGATAGCCATTAGGTACAGATTTCCATTGCCAAGGATGGATGATCTGATGGATTTCTTGAGTGGAGTAAAATTCTTTTCAAATATTGATTTGAAAAGCGGTTTTCATCAAATCCGCATGAGAGAAGGTGATGAATGGAAGACAGTGTTCAAAACCAATGATGGGTTGTATGAATGGCTTGTTATGTCATTTGGATTAACAAATGCGTTGATTACCTTCATGAGGTTGATGAACGAAATCCTAACGGAGTTCATCGGGAAATTTGTTATCGTATATCTGGATGACATACTGGTTTTCAGTAGAACAATGGCAGAGCATCTAAAACATTTGGCTACAGTGATGCATATGTTACAGTAGGAGAAGTTGTTGATAAACATGAAGAAGTACTCATTCATGAAGACAAAAATCATCTACTTGGGTTTTGTTATTTCTGCAGATGAGTTGAGGATGGATCCAGATAAGGTGGAGGTAATCAAGAATTGGCCATCACCGAAGAATATCTTTGAGGTGAGAAGTTTTCACAGATTGGCTAGTTTCTACCGAAAGTTCATCAGGAATTTTAGTGGAATTAGTGCACCGATGATGGACACAGTGAAGAAAAGACACAAGTCTTTTCGCTGGACTGAAGAGGTTGAGAAGAGTTTTAATTTGTTGAAGAAGAATATTACGGAACAACTAGTTCTAGTGTTGTCGGATTTCCATAAAACATTTCAAGTGAAATGCGATGCAAGTGGATTTGCAATAGGGGTAGACTTGAGTCAAGAGGACAAGCCAATAGCATACTTCAGCGAGAAGTTGAATGAAGAAAAAGTGAAATACTCCACTTATGACAAGGAGTTTTATGCTATGATCTAGGCATTGAAGAAATGGAGACATTACTTGATACCAAAGGAGTTTGTCTTATACAGTGACAATCATGCACTGTAGTTTGTGACTCAACAGGAAAAGTTGAATTAGAAACATGTTAAATGGGTTGAGTATATGCAGAATTTCACTTTTGTGATTAAACATATTTCTGGTACTACTAACAAAGTTGTTGATCCTTTGAGCAGGAAGTGTTTTCTATTGCAAGAGTTCAAAGTCAAAACGTTTGGTTTTGATGACCTCAGGGATATGTACACAGATGATCCAGATTTTAAGGAGGCATATGAAGCAGATGAGAATCCAATTCTCAGGGATAGAAGTCAATGGACATAATAAATGATCTAGGAAGGATTATTGTTTAAAGGTAATCAGCTGGGTATTCCGAAATGCTCCATGAGGGAGAATTTGTTGAAGGAGAAACACAGTGGAGGATTGGCAGGACACTTTGGTCACAACAAGACGTTCACAAAGTTGAATGAATCATATTTTTGGTCGGGAATGCGATTGAACGTTAAGAGATTCGTGGACCGATGCAGAATTTGCCAGCATTCAAAGGGAAGAAAGAAGAATGCAGGGTTTTATCAACCATTTCCCATACCTGAGAGGCCATGGGATGCAATCAACATGGATTCCATATTGGGGTTGCCAAGAACAAAAAGAGGTTTTGACTCAATCTTTGTGGTGGTGGATATATTTTCCAAGATGGTACACTTCATTCCATGTCAGAAGACCAGTGATGCAACTCACATTGCGAATCTATTTTTCAAAGTCATTTGACTTCATGGCTTACCAAGAAGCATAGTTTTGGATCGAGACACCAAGTTCAATGGGCACTTTTGGAGGACCTTATGGAAGAATCTGGGAACTAACTTGTCATTTAGTTCATCTTATCATCCTCAAACGGATGGACAAACAGAAGTGGTGAATAGAAGTCTAGGAGACTTGCTGAGAAGCTTGGTGACAGAACACCACAGCCAGTCGGACAACATATTACAATAGGCAGAATTTTCTTATAATGACCCAGTTAACAGAAGAACAGGGCAGAGTCCATTCTAGATTGTCTATGGCATGTAGCCAAGAGGAATTTCTGAATTGAGAGATTCAGAACATAACGCAACTAGGAGCGTTAGTGAAAAAGATTTCGCAGAGGCGATGAGGTAACTTCACAGCTAGGTGAAGGAGCGATTACAAAACTCGAGCCAAGAATATTAGCGCAAAGCAGATCAACACAAGAGACAACTTCAATTTTAGGTTGGTGATTTGATTCTAGCACATTTGCGAAAGGAAAGGTTCCCGAGAGGAACATATAATAAGTTGAAGATGAAGAAAATCAGACCATGTAAGGGCTTAAAGAAATTTGGGGTGAATGCCTACGAGATTGAATTACCCGATGGGATTGGAATTTCTCTGATATTCAATATCTCAGATTTGTACCCATATAAGGCTAAGGAAGCAAGGATAGGAAATGAGCAGCTAGTGGTCCAGTGGACAAAGTAGATGCCAGTTGCAGAAAATTCACAGATGGAGCACATACTAGAAAAAACGGTCAGCAAGAAGACCAGGCGGAAGAAATACTTTGAATATTTGGTCAAGTCGAAGGGCCATGCAGTTGAATATGCCAGTTGGGAAAACAAAGTGGAGATCCAGAGGCATGGACACATCGTACGCGAGCTCATGGATAGGATCCCATGAAAATTTTCAAGTGAGGGAGTATGACGTAGGAGCATCTCAAGCGAGCTAGCGCGGAGATAACGGACAACTGAAAAAGTGCGTAGCACAAATTTTGAAATTACCTTGAAGTTATTGCGCAATCTTAAATGAAATAACTAAGAAGGAGCGCACTTGTATAATGTAAATGGACCTTGAGCAATTCTCTCTCGTCCTTAGTAGGTAGAAGGCATTTATATTAGTAATTGCAGGTAGATAGAATTGAATGTTAGATTAGATATTTTTAGAGTGCAAGAGGGAAACGGGATATAGACACCCTCATTGTGTATTGTAACATGAGGGGACAAGATTATGAAGAGTAGAGAAGAGAATATAGGAGAAGCAGAGAGCTATGTGAAAACACCCATGTACATAAATTTGAATTAATAGAGAAAGATTTGATTCAAATTCATGGCATCATGTTTGTTCTCTGTGTATGTATGCTAAATGTTATGCTCATGGTTATTTTACTCTTTCTACTATACATTTTATTTTATGCTATGTATGAATAATTTCTTGTTGAATTTTTGAAATCTGAGAGGAAAGGGAAAATGAATGAGTTTCAATTGTTTCTCTATCTGAGCAAGAGTTCCTGCAAGGAGTGCAGTCGAATTGTCTGCAAGGAGTGCATTGGCAAGGGGTTTAGAGGTTTTCCTCTGAAAGCTCAGGAGAGATAGATTTTGTTCTCATTTCCATAGAAGTGAAGTTAGGAACAAGAGCCATGCAAAGAGTGCGCAGGATGAATAAAGTCTCAGAGTTTCGAATCTGAGCGGAGTATTGAGAGACTGCTGTTGCAGGTGTGTGCAGAGTCAAAGAAGTTCAACACTTGAAAGTGTTTGACGGTCTGCTGCAAGGAGTGCGAGCATGGATTTTTCCATAAGACTTGAAGTCATGGGAAAACTTAGCAGGATTTTAACCTTTGAAGGGGTCGAAGGAAGGAAAGCGTCCAAGTACCTTGAAAATCTAAAGGAAGGCGTAGCAACATCAGACCGTAGGAGGACAAGTTCTCAAGGAAAGAATGGATGGTCAAAATTCTCTGTGGAGAATCCACGAAGTCTTGTGAGCCATTATATCTCACAGAGGAGAAGGGGAGTTACCGTGAGTATTCCAAAAGGTGCAAGCTCAGGAGAGGCAAAGCCATCGATCCAAGTCAGCCAAGGGCAAATGGTTCACTCATGAAATCGCCTATCGGGATTTTAATGAGTGGAAGGGTCGAAAACTTGGTATCAAAGTTCATGAAATAATGAAGCGCGAAGCCATGAAGGATCGATAGGATTGTGTGGGACCACAGGAGCCAGAAAGGTGGATAGGTAGCACACTATCGACGTAGAATTCAACTACGTCGACCACTTCGAAGTTTTGTAAGTCGAAGTCTCGAACCGGCGATAAGGCTAGTTGTGAGGCTAGCACGGAGAAACGTGTCAGAGTATGACACCTCGGGATTTTGGGGTTCGTGGGTAGAGTTGTATGTTATTGCATCTCGCGAACGTGTGAAAGCCAACAAGTCGAAGTGATATCAAAGTCTCGTAGTTTCAGGATTCGGGGTCATAGTAAGAATGTGCTCGGCCATAGGATTCACGATATCGTGAAGTCTGATCCCCTAAGTGCAAAGGGAGGATCCCACGAGGATTTGTTGTGGGTGCAGATTTCCCGAAAGGAAAACAAAAGAGCAGTTGTTGAGAGCTCTTCGAGCCAGTGGTAAAAGAAAGATCCTATAGAGGTGGACCTTTCGACCTACAGGTTGAGGAGGGTGGCTACGTTGACATCATACACCTTGAAACAAAAGTTGGTGACCACGTCGATTTTAATTTTTCCAGATTGGAACAAGGAGTTTCATGTACATGTGGATGCATTTTCCATAACATTGGGTGTAGTTATATCCCAACCAGGGTAAGGAGACATCGATCAACCAATTGATTTTGCAAGAAGGAAGTTGTCTATAGTAGAGAAGAACTATACAACCATAGAATGAGAAGGATTGGTGGTCTATGCACTATAGAAATTCAGGAATTATCTATTAGGGTCTCAGTTTAAGATGTATACAAACCATTATACATTAAAATACTTAGTCAATAAGCCAGTTTTGGGGGGAATAATATGTAGGTGGCTCTTATTATTTCAGGAATATGACTTTGAATTCATAATGAAACCAGGGAAGTTGAATGTAGGACCATATCATCTATCACGCATATTTTCAGGGGAAGATCCAGGAAATTTAGATGACAACTTCCTAGGTGCAAAATTATTTGTAGTAAGGATGGTGTATGATTATTTCTCATACATTATACAATTTCTCAACACATGCATGGCTCCATCTGAGATGACTGTAGCACAAAAGAACCAACTAGTAGTGAAATCATAAAATTATCAATTGATTGCAGGTAATTTATACAATATGGATGCAAATGGAATAGTGAGACATTGTGTGTTGGAGAACGAAAGTCTGATAATACTTGACGAAGCACATGGTGGAATGTTTAGAGGATATTTTACAGGGTGAGCAACTGCATAGAAGATTTTGTGGATAGGACTTTGGTGGCCGACACTTCACAAGGATGTGAAGGAATAATGTCATTCATGCAATGTATTCGAATGAGTGGGAAAGCCATCTAGGAGGGACAAAATTCCTTTGAATCCATAGGTTATGTTGCAATCATTTTAGGAATGGGCCATAGACTATGTGGGGCCAATCAACCCACAAGAAAGAATATCAGGGGTAACGTATATCATTACTGAGACATATTATTTGAAAATATGGGAATAAGAAACCCTAGTTACATACTTTACTACGGAAACAACTACATGCTTTCAATTTGAAAATGTAGTCACAAGGTTTGGATGTTCTCATGTATTACTCAGTGATCAAGGGACACACTTTCTAAACAAAACAATTATAGCATTGACTGAGGATTTCCAGATTCATCACCAAAATATTACCCCATATCACCCTCATCCCAATGGAACCATGGAAGCTTTTAATAAGATCTTTGAGAATGCATTGGAAATAATTTTCAATGTAGGGAAATATTATTGGGACATAAGAGTTCGTGCAGTATTATGGGCTTACAAAACTACAAGAAAGAATTTGATAGGATAGACCCCTTTCAGGTTGGTCTATGGACAAGAAACAATAATTCCAATGGATTTTATTTAGCCTAGCCTATGCATTGCATCAATCATAGGGCCATCATCTACTGACGCAATAAAAGAGAGGTTGGAACATTTAGTAAAACTTGAGGAGGATTGGTTTGTTGTAGGATTACATCAGTAGGTTAAGAAATCCAGAGAGAATACCTAGCATGATCGACATATTAAATGAATGGAGATTCAAGTTGAATATATAGTATTATTATATGACAACAAGTATATGCAACATCCAGGGAGATTTTGAATACACTAGTTAGGAACTTATGTGGTTCAACAACTAACATATACAGGTGTTGCAAGGTTGGAAACCTTAAATGGAGAAGTCTTGAAAGGAATGGTGAATGAGAGTTAGTTGAAACTCTATACAGATGGATGATAGGATACACAATGATTTGGGTTGCGTTGTAGAACGTGTATTATAGTAGTTATATTATAGTATGAAAGAAAAAGAATCAAAAACAAATAAAAAGTAGATATAAGGAAAAGAGAAAAAGAATTCAAATACTAAGTCATAAGAAGGTGTTCAAAATGACTCGTCATCACATATAAACATAACATTGCACCAAACTAGGACTTGATACAATTGGGCAATGGAAAGATCATTAAAAGCATTAAAGGGAGAAAATTATGGCTACACAGTGAGAGTGACATGTCATAAAAGGGTCATATAAGTCTTCAATGGGAAAATGCACTGTAAATCTTGATGGATTGACAGTGCGAGGGATAAATCACATGACCGATTTAGTAATAAAGATGCAATTATGGAACAACTCAACAACCATGATGGAATATTGAACAAGTTAGTTAAGGAAGCAAGAATAACAATGGAAGAAAGTATAAGACCAGTTGGGAATACTTCAACATATGATGGAAGTTGAAAACCTGACAAAGGATCACAGGTTTGGTGAAGAACCTTCAATAAGGCCAAGGAGAGAAGAAAAATGAGCACAGTTGGCCTTGACACAACTAACACTAGGGAAGAAAACCCTACAGATTAAGACGAACATGCTAGAGTTGTCAATGGGAGAGTTGCATGAACAAGTAAATGTATTGGGCCATCTAAAGATAGTCATTTCAAGGATTACCATGGAAAATTTATAAGACTTTCAAGCAGGATTGGTTCAAGAAATTAGAAACAAAGGAGAGGAAGAACATACAGAGTTAGAAAGAATAAGGGACAAACAAGCCCAATTACAGGAGAAGTATGACACAACACTGTAACATAATAAGGAAGCTAAAGAATAAGGAAGAGGTAGAGGAGAGAGACGATATGGCATTAAAGGGAAAGCATGAGGATTAGGGCATGACGAAGAAGACCCAAGTAGTAGTCCAAAAATTGTATAAAACAATTCCAGAGGTTCCCCTAGTAGTTGAAGTGACTATGGAGGAACAAGTTTAGAGGATTTGTGAAGTAATTAAGGTATTCAGATCATAGATAGAATATTTAAAGCTACGGACCATTTTTGGATCACCACCATAGGTATGTGAAGGAAGAGCGAGAATGAAAACCACAACAGTTAGCAACATCAAGAATATTTAGGGTGAATGTGTGAAAATTTGTGAGGAGAACGTGTAGGTGTGGATATAGTTGATAGAAGACCCAAAAATGAAGGTCGTAGAGGCCAATATAAAAGAGGTGCAAGAAAATACATAACAGGTAGCATAAATTTTGAATACACTACCATTGGTAGCATGCATGTCAATCATTATAACTCAAGGATAGGTACATGTAGAAGTGGAGAAAATGACGGATCAACAAAATATCCTACAATAGATATTGGGACCACTGAAATAAGAGGTAGTGCGGGTAATTGGAGACTTGGATATGGTGCATGGTAGGGTGAAGAAAGCAGTGATGGAAGTGGAGGGGAAACTTACAAACTTGACCGCGCAAGTAGTAGAGGAGATAACAAAAACAGAGGACAAAATCATAAAAGAGGTAGAGGGGGAAAAGGAGGCCTCTCAAAACTTCATTTTAACATGGAAGACCAGGAAACAAGATTGAGTTGCTTGAGACGATCCATATGTGAGTGTTGGGGGGCTTTTTGATAGGTAGTATTGAAATAAGTTTTTGTAGTTTTGATAAAGTTTTGAGGGAAAATCCTATGTATATGTAAAGTGCGTAGAGGAAGAAGGAAAGATAGAGAGTGTGTAGCTTAGGAACATGTAGAAGGAAAATGTGTAGAAAGAGGAAAGTACAAAAAAGGAAGACAACGCACAACTCAAAGAATAAATGTCGGAGAATAAATCTAGAAGAATAAAACAAGTCCAAATAAATCGTTATAAGAGAATGACAACCTGACATTCCAGAAACACAAGAACAATATAAAAGCAACATGAAGGATAAAAAGAAGAAGAAAGTGTTGAATATCCAGTTAACTAAGTTGGCCATGCATTATAATGGGATATTTTTGGGATGGATAGATTAGGGTTTTTATCCCTATCCTTTGATATAAATATGTAAGAGGTTGGGAGATTACGGGTTCAGTTGGTTGGTTTAGCTAGGTGTTATTCTGATGAAGTTTGATTATGATAGATTATGTTATGTTATATTCTAATTGATAATGAATCTAGAGTTATTTAATGTAATATCCGAAGGTTGAGAAGGATGAATAAAGGAATGATAAATATATGATATGGAATCATGTGTTGTCTATATTTCTATGTTTGATTATGACTACTACTTGCATGCATTGTAGAATAGTTTCATATGATATTTAAGAAGGGTGAAATGATTCATCACCATGAAAATAACAAATATATAAAGTAAACTTGAATACGATAAGTATAGGAATTTGAATCATGCGTAAGTTAATAATAGAATACAACATAGTTATACACACAACATAATAAGGAAGAATGAACTGAATGTTTTTCTCCCATTCCCTTACCACTACAGAAGCTTGGTTCTCGTAGTCCCCGTAGATAACTCAGGTGAGACTTCATCTACGCAAGAAGGTGATGCCGAAAGGGATGGTGTCTGCTGAATTTTTTTAGTCTTATATAAATAGAACCTTGGGTCTTACAACCCTTATGCGAAATAGTGCCAACAAGTGGTTGGAACAAAAAAATTATTGAGCTATTAGACATGGAAAAAGGATAAAAGAGAATTGGTTAAATATTCGAGAAAAAATTAGACACCTCTCACAAATTCTCTAAAGAACATGAAGTGATTGGTTCTTTTGCTAAAAAGACTTTTAAAAATGTTCAGAATATTGAAATGTTGAATTCTTTAACATTGTAAAATCTTAGTATGTTTTTAATAAGAAATTTGTACCTTTAGAGAGGTTGTTTGGAATATTTGGATGCTAAGTTATTCACCCAAAACTTTTGTATAGGCTCTTAATAAAGAGCTTTAAGAATTTATTAATACCAACCATATTTACGGTGTTTAAGTCTTCCATATTTGAGTAGGGGTCTATGGATTTGTATATCTACCCATTAAATCGTCCTATTTTTCATCGTGGAGTTGTATATCCCATCTACTTCAAAAGGAGGGAAGCATAAACATCACAATTTTGAGGGGGATTACACTCTACAACCATTTATGTATCATGAAATACATGAGTATTATTAAATAAAATAAAATTTACACTCTTGCTCAAATAGCTGGCTGGATCGGGCGGGGTGGCGTTCCTTCCCATTAACCGGAGCCCCGAGCTACCCATTAACTTAAGACCCAGTAGTTTCGGCATCGGCAACCACAGGCAGCCCCGTGTTTGCCGTGTTTGGGTCGAACCAACCCGCTATTTAGTTAGTTCTCGTTCCAAGCACCCGGCGAATTAGAACTATTTCTTTCTATGAGGTTTGAATTCGGGTTCGATAGGTAGGCCCAGGCATAGGTAGGCTCCTTCATCATTCCTTTCATCATAGAAATTACTTATTATAGGATAGTGCTATATTTTGTTCTAATAAAATTTATTTTATTTACTTTTTATATCCTTCTTAAGTTAGAGATATGTCTTCGTCATCCTTGTTGGGTAAATACATTAATGGTGCAAAGGCTCTCTTGCATATTTACACTCTCAATGTTTCCCTTTCATTACTATTTTAATCTATTATTATGATAAAACAAAACACTAGTAGAATTAATGAGCTATATGTGAAAAATGATATCATTTCAGACAATATTATAATTATTATAATTAATTAGATGATAAATAAACTCAAACTGGATAAATAGCTTATTGGAGAAGGAGATGAAACTTATACAATGATAAATGGTTGTTAATATGAGTCATAACTTGACTATGCATGTAATTTAATATAATCTATTTTGTATGGGTTGAGAACCATTGCTCAATTTTAAGTTATTATTATAAAGAACCATTTTTCTTTGGTGAAACAATTATGTAAACTGTGGTTGTTTATTAATAATGGGAATTTGTGTAGACATTAATGTTTTACTATTTTTATGGAGAATAGTGTGAGGAATTCATTGGCAATCATATACCATAATATAGTTTCATAATGAAAAGTTGGAAAATGATGGACCTGAGAACATTATTTTGAGGTTTATCTTATAATAATTGTTTTGTGCACCTTTGTCTCTCATGTAGATATAACTTAGAATATAAAAATATTTATTACACATGCACAATTTTAGTGAAAATTTATTTTATACTATTCATCTTTGCAATGATGTATATCAATCACTTTTTATAATGGCTTCATTACTCAAAATGTTTCGTTCCCTCTTTTGTTATGACAATTTTAATCTCTGGAGTATGAATCTCATCCACAGCATTACCATTAACATTACTACTTTTGACTTTTGTTCTTATTTCGAGTCACAATGCAAGTGTTCAAACTTAGAAAATATAGCAATGACCAATATAATTACACAATAGTTGTATATGTAGCTTACATAATCACATGTAAACAATTTAAACAATAAAAAAGCATACTCGCATCTAGTCCAAAACCCCCAAATCCTTTACCATTTTAGTAGAACCCTTGTCATAAAAACCCAATAGGTCCTCTAGAACCAACTATGTGGGAAAATGACACCCTGCAAGGCTAACGACAACATGAACTTGATCTCTAACATGTTTTCTATGCTATACAATGAGTTTTCAAACTTTTGTGGCATTGCATGATCCTTTCAAGGTTCTTTCAAGGTTTTTGAGACTTGAAAAATTCTTTACCAATTTAAATTGTAATCAGCCCACCTAAACATTTTCTTCATTTGAAGTTCATAAAAAGGTGCAGAGTTCAAATCTCCTGCGTACCATTCTCCCTTTCTCAAATGAAAATGAGAAAAGATCTTGTTGATGACATGAAATGTAGAGAGGAAGTCACCTAAATGGTATATGACTTGGGCACAAGAAAAGTTTGGATAAATTAACATTAATATGGCATTTTTGTATAGTGATTAAAAAAAAACTGTAAAGATAGATAATTTACTAAAAATAATATAATAAAATTTTGTCCATGTACATACCTCTATGTATTTATGCATGGATGACTAATATATAATATATATCCTCTATGTATTTATGCATGGATGACTAATATATAATATATATATGGTATATATATTATAATATATAATAGATATATAATATATGTTATAATATATAATATTATAATATATATTATAATATATAATATTATACATTATAACATATATTTTATGGCTCCCTAATTATGGATGCATGAAATATATAAAATAACCAATAAATATTTATGTCTCATAAGTATTTACACCTTATTGTTGACAATATCACACAATATTGCTCCGTTGTATAATTTGATGGAATATTCTACCGCATAGAAGGTGTTGAATGTTTATTTAAGAACACCTTTGTTGGCTTCAAAATGATACCCATTCCAATTGATCACTTGACTTGTCGGTTTCCCATGTTTTACCTCTTGTTTCTCAACCAATAGTGTGATGTTATTTGAAGTACCTTTTCAATGCACTAAAAACTGGGTAATAACGTAAATGTTTCTTCCTCATTAATAATAGAGCTAATCAAAATGCATACTATATAAATAAAATAATTCGTCACAAAATATTATTAATTGTGCACTCTTAGCCACATCAAAGAGTTTTCGATGTGTACATGGAGCACAAGGATGTATAGTGAACACCTAGTTTAAACTTTAAAAACCACGTAGAAATCTTATGTGTGAGGAGAGTGGCTAAAAATGGATAAGTAAGTGAAATGAATTGAAATTGCTCTTATTGTCATCAAAAGTGATGATACATGGTCAATGTTGTTGTACAAAAGTAAAAGTATGGGCAAGTATGGGCTAAATCAGAGGGAACCTAATACCTCTCCAAGAGAAGAGGCCCTATAAAAGAAATAGAGAAAAGTAAAAAAACAATAGAATAAAATAGCTTTTAAATGTAAATGATGCCAATTGTTTTATGGATTAATAAAATTATATTTAATTATAGTATTTTTATTGAAAATTAAGTAAATACAATTGCATAAAAAAGGAAACAATTTATTTATTTATTTACAAAAGTAAAAGTATGGGCCAAATCAAAGGGAACGTAATATCTCTCTAAGAGAAGAGGCATTATAAAAAAATTTGAGAAAAAGTAAAAACAATAAAATAAAATATTTTTTTTAAATGTCCATGGTCCCGATTGTTATAAAATTATATTTAATTGTAGTATTTTTATTGAAAATTAAGTAAATACAATTGCATAAAAAAATAACAATATACACAAATATATATATATACTTTTAACTTTGTTCGTTACAATTGATTAAAAAAAAAAAAAAAAACAATTATTCAATTTCAATTTTATTGCATATTAGGAAAAATAGGTTAACACCAATAGATATGTTACACATGGTATTAGATTGTCGTTCAAAATACTAAGGTCTTGGACTTATTTGGGTATTATGTGCTTTAATGTTTTTACTTATATAAAGTATATAAAAATCAAAATTAATCAAACTTGAACCATTTTCATCATGACAAGAAGACATGGACAAACGATGAAGGATATGTAAGGAAGCTATAGCTTAGGACACACATCCTCCATCACAACCTACATTAATAGAAGAGTAACATGTCTAGGAACAAGGACATGCACAAAACAAATATGTAATAAAAATGACATGTTATTTTCAAAAAACGTTAGGTTCCTTGATGAATTGACTGAAACGAAAAGAGGGAGGTGTTTCAATGCTTGCAGAGGGATCACAAAATCCTCCAACTACCCATGTTTATAGAGAGCTAGAAAAAGAAAATTTTGTGTTGTTTAAGGGCTCCATTGATGGATAGGTGGCTAATTCCTAGTTATAGAACATGGTGATGTGTTTCACACTGAGATATTATAGTTCTAATATTAATGTGTGTATGGGTATCTTTCTATCAAACAAAAGTTATTTTCTTTGGTGGAAAACTGTATTATTGTAGTTGTATATGGATGTGTTTTAGATCTCATAAAACCTATTTGAGAAGCATTTTATGGAATGCTACTCCTTAGAGGAATTCAATGAGAGAGATTAAATTGGTTTTTCTCATTGAGATAGAGAAACATGTCAATATCAGATTATGAGATTAGGTTTATGGAGTTGCTAAAGTATTGACCACACTTAACCACAAAGAAGTTGCAGGTTAACAAAATTTTGTATGGATTGAACAATAATATCCTATAAAAGATAGAATATTGATTGCTCATACATCACAAGAGGTGGTATATAAGGATTTTATAGTTGAGGAGGAACTCATGGTAGTGCTCAATTTACATCATCTACGACCTTACATTCAGATGGATAGAGATAAGGTTATCAATTAGATAGTGCATTGAGGTCGATATCAGGATGTAGGGATGTATCAAAAGGACATCTAATGGATACACCAAGATGTCAGAGAATTGAGCAAGAAGGTCACCTTTTATGCCTATACACACTAAAATCAATACATGAAATAGTCCCATAATAATTAATTAAAAACATATCATAATCACACGACATAACATAATGAATATTTTCCTAAAGCTAATGTCACATGAGTTTGTTTTTGTCCATTAAATTTTGTATTTTTACATGCATTAAATAGTGATCAAAGAAGTTCATTGAATCTTCCTGTCTTAGGAGAATCAAAATATTACACCTTATTGCTCACAATATCACACCTTATTTATTTTCCATGTAATTTTCTTCAATACCTCTTCACATAAAAGGTCTTGAAAGTTTATTTTAAGTACACCTTTATTTTCTTGAAGATAATATTCATTCCACTCGATCACGTCACTTTTTCGTTGCACATGTTTTTCCTTGTTCTTCATCAAAAAGTGTTATATTATTTGAAATACCTTATCGGTGCACTAAAAATTGAGTATTTTATTATAGGAAAAGACATATCATACAATTTGTATACTAATAATTTTTCTACCTTAGTAATAATTGAAATATTAGGGATTTTTCGATCAAGACTAAACATCGTAATTTTAAGTACTTCCTCAAACAATCGTTGTCTTCACCAAAGAAGCATAAATGGGTCATCAACATGTTCGAATATGATTCTGAGATAATATATAAGAAGGTTAAAGAGACTATTTTGGTCATTGTTTCATCCAGATAATTTGAGGAGGATGGGTCACTCTTTGCCTTATCATTACCAAGTCCAGGATGGCTCAACAAATTTTGTAGGAAATGACTAACGAATAGTACTTTAAGGCATTTTTCATCCAATGTACTTAGGTAGATCCCAACGCACCTAAAATTTATACAAGGAAACAATATACATTGTGGTAGAAAGGGCACATTGTTCTGTAAAAAAAAATCAATCCTAAAACATTGAGTCTTAGAGGAGCTACATTCATCACTGATAGTAGGTCACTTTGGCTTTCAGAAAACCTATGAAAGAGCTAAGTGTCCATTCTTCTAGGATAGAATGAGAATATATACCCATGATTTCAAGGCATCCAAATCCATTTTCTAAATAAACAAGGGAGATATGGTGAAGATACTAAGTGAGTTTCAATCACTACAATCCCAACATATATTTGGATAGACATTTCAATGGATTTTATTATGAGACTCAAAAAGTAGAAAACAAATTACTCATCGTGATTCTTGTTGACCATCTTTCAAAAATCACTCATTTTTGTGCCTTAGTGCATCCTTTCACTCCTTTCTCAATTGATAAAGGCCTTCATGGATTATATATTTAAGCTAAACAATATCCCTACTTCCATTTTCTAGGATCAAGAACCCACATTCACCAACAAATTTTGGCATGACCTATTTAAAATTGAAGGTACATAGCTGAATATGAAAACTTCATATCATCCTCTCATTGATGGTAAAAAAAATTCAATAATGTTCTTAGAAACCGATATGAGGCACTTTTATTCTAAAAATCAACACCAATGGGAACAATGGATTCCCCTTGCGAGATGGCGATACAATACAATTTATCATGGTGCTACCAAAATGACAAGATATGATTTTTTTAAAGGCCAAAAAACCATGTCAGTGGCATATTATGTGTCTATAACGACCTCCTCGTTACGAAAACCACTCTGACATCAGGTGAAGATTTCATTTTATTTTATTTTAAGAGCGTGTGCGCACGTGTCGAAAGGAAACCGACACACGCAACTTGACGTCACCACCCGACAACTAACGAGACGTGACCACGATGGTCACAACAAGAAGACAAGATGCACAACAAGTAGCTGCAAGCAATGAATGACCCAAGACACAAGGCGCACACAAGTACTGCAACAATAATGACCAACGACATAAGGCACACTAGGAAAACATTCACGACATACCGGGTTAGGCACAGCACGACACAGAAGGAAGAATCCATAGTAGTAGGTCTTACTATATCTGCACAGGAAAGCAGGGCGTTTAATCTTAGTTCTCTGCTCCAGAGAGAGAGAAGGACAGATAGGCTCCTGGCCGACTGCTCAGGCAGAAACTAGTAATCCCCTCGGGTGTGTCGCAAGAGTGGAAACCCTGCCTTTAAAGGGCCCAAGACTCTTGATACGACACTCGATTCTTTACACAAATTCACACACACAGACACATCTCCAAAGGCCACCTGGGGGTGTCTACATCCCACCCGACAACATTCCCACACATGGAAGGTTTATCATCCAAGTACAATTGTAGCTACAAGGCCCAACCCCCTCATTAGAGACTCGGAACATCTACCAACCACTATAGAGACTCCATGACATTAATTACCGACCAAATACTCCATCTAATTTCTGCTAATGATGAGTTACCAACCCCGTCTTGAATAACGAGCATTAATTAATTACCATAACATCTCCTTAACATAACCGTATCATCGCCTTCTATATATATCCATATCATTGCAATTAAAAATAATGATGACTTTACCCTTGTGGGTGATTAATAACAACGGGACTACTAAAAACTTGTCCATAAAAACTATGTATTTGCTTTTACAATTGGAAGCAATGAACTTTAAACTAATGATAACTTCCTTACATGACATGGGAAGTAAATAATCGATGATTAACAGAATAACGGAATTCAACTGGGAAACACCTTAGCATGGTAACTAAAACTAATAATGGCTTCATTCCAAGACATGTAGCTAAAATAATCGACGATTATCCTAATAACCAAATTTCTATGGGAAACATATTAGCACAGTAAATTGAACTAATAAATTCTCTTCATTTCAAGGATTAGTAAATAATAATCGCAAATTAACATAGTAAGTAAGAATCAAGGAAACATATGGTGATTTGGATTGTAAAATTCTCTCTTAATGCATCTCACTCCTTTATTTCAACTAAAACTCATTTTTCTGTTATTGACACCTGGAACGCATTTTATTTATTAATTATTTAATTTTATAATTTTAATCTCATTATTGATTTCAACAATTTGAGCATGTAAGGACTTTCCTAAAGAAAATGATATCTTCTAGGACTCTGGTCCTGAAGAATCCAGTTTATCAATATGAAAAGTACACCCATCATCAAGAGAGGTATCATTTCTATTAAGGAATGTTTACAAGTCTTTAATTCTTACAAAAAGTGAGCATTGTAATCCTAGGTGTGCTGGCTCAAAAGCATCATTAAATTGACATATTAGTGGACTTAATAATGTTGATATTATAAAAATCAATATTGCAGTACCTTCGATGTCAGATTGGAAGCATTTTCTCTTTAAAATTTAGCATAAAGGATATCTTAGTCTAGCAATAAATTAAACATCGGATACAAAAAAATTATTAAAGTAATTATTCATAGCAGTAAATTAAACATAGGATACCCAAAAAAAATTTATTAAAGTAATTGTTCATAGCAGTGTAATTATTCATAACAGTTCTAACAAGGGGCAATTGCATAGCAACAATATTAAATGCACCATAATATTTAAATGATAATATGGAAACCAGAATATTAAAACCGCACCATTAAACCATTTTATTAAACGATGGTATATAAAACCCTAGTATTAAAACGACAATTATTACACCCAATATCAGATCGATAATGGAACCCTAGTGTTAAAAAGGAAATAAAACCAGAATATTAAGGCGGCAATGTGAACCATAATATTAAACGATAATGTTAACCATGATGTTAACGAGAATAATAAAGCCAGATCACGGAACGATAACAACGCCATAATATTAAAACCATGCTCTGCTTATGAAAGAACCCTACATGGTCCGCGCAAACGCAGTTAAATAACTGAGAAAACAAAAAGGGAGATTGCGGTCTTCAAGCAGAATGCACAGGTGTCGGGGTCACTGGTTAAAGTGCAGGAATGTCCTACGTGGAAGGCGCCTGGTCAGAGAACGGAGACGTAAAGGCAATTAAAGAAATGATAAAAGAAGCATTGCAGTCCCCAATGGCGACCTCTCACGCATTAACCGAAAAGGGACAGATTACAGAATGTGACCGGAATTTGTCGGGTTTTGGAACGGTGATAGCTTAATACCGTCTGCGGCCTAAATTCAGCCCTCATAATATTATCTTCATCAGTTCATCCGTCCACCAAAAACTATAATAACAAGAAACTAATGCCCAACTAAAAGATTCCTTGAGGAAGACATATATAATATCTCGAGGGGTCCTTTCCGTCAACCATTTTCACAATCTGAGCATACAATTGTTGGAAATCAAAATCTGTTGTCGATTAAATTGCATTTTTAATGTATACATTATCACAATCTGGGAAAACAAGTGTTGGAAATCGAGTTATGTTGATTAAATGGTATTATTAAATGTATACATAAATTTAGCGCCCTAAAATCAGAGAAATCCGATCATTCAAACTCAGTAAATTCACAATTCCAATTTAGGGACAAGATTGATAAAAATATCAAAAATATCAGATACGTCAGACCCATAAATACAATCCTTGAGGAAGAGGCAGTAAGCACGCCCAGGAAAATTAAAGACGCCCACTAGATTAGCAACTTACAGTCA
>ML778602.1:547254-594763 GCA_009831015.1 Picea engelmannii | reverse complement strand
CTGAAGCCATCACTGACACAAGAATTCGCCAACTGAGGAATAGATCCATTTCAGAGTATCTCATTAAATGGAGGAAACTACCAGCTGAAGATTCTACTTGGGAAGATGAGTCTTTTATACAGAAGCATCCAGAGTTACTCAAGTGTTGTGGACAACACTTGTCTCAAGGGGAGGGGCATTTTAATCCCTAATATTGGCTCATTACCCCTTAATTGGGACATATTAGATTAGTAATTCTATTTTATTTATGTCGGCTTTAGGCCATTAGTTGTAATTTAGATTAGTAATGTTATTTTAATTATGTCTGTTTTAGGCCATATTTTGTAATTATACCTCCTAGTCTCCTATATATACCAAGGAGACATTTTCATTTTGAATCATCTTGTACTTGAACATTTAAGTGGGGTAAAAGGAGGTTGCCCCCTCGAAGAGGCCTATTATCTGAAATTATCTCTTTTTCAAGGCGTTGAGTACTTTTCCTGAGGTTTTTCTATGCTATATTGAAGTTTGGTTCTTAACACTAAAATATATATTATATGGATTAAAATCCATCAATTGGTCCTCCAACCATGACATATGATCTCTCGGTGGGATAGTTGTCCTTAGAGTTCCAACAAGGAAACCATTAGAATTTTTTTAGCAACAATTATAGGTCATGGTGTAGTAGAAATTATCAAGGAAGGAAAATCAAGCATTAAGTCAGAAAGTAAGTTTTTGGGAAACAGAACCCAATAACAATTCCTTGAGCCAACACATATAATGTGATGAAAGTATCATCTACCTCTTGGTTGGGATATGGGAACCATTAGAAGTTTTTTATCTCTAGGTATGTGTCTCATTGACTTGACCATGGTTAGTGGAGGAAACTTAGGCTTCAAGCCCTAAAGGTAGCTTGTAAGGTTTAAGGGACAAACGAGGACTTAAACCACCACATATTACTCTTCTATCAGATATTTAGCCTAAGGAGAGGATGATGACTCTATTGGAAGTTTCTTAGCACTAGATTTTGGTGAGAGTGCCTTGAACATGGTAAGGGGAGGGGAACCTTTCCTTAGGCCCTAAATGAATAGCTTAGGAATCCAAGGCAAAAAACATTACCTCAAACATGGGTCTTAGGGATTTGTACATGGTTAGGGGATGAAACTTGAATATTAGGATATAAATAATATTCTATCCATCTTGGGCCAACAAAGATTCTTCAAACAACCAAACATGGCCTTCTAAGTGAATCCTTGGTCTACATTTGGGGATTTTTGTGTCACTAGGTGGTTTTGAGTAGAAGGAATATGTATGTTTATCTACATTCATTGATCAATGTTGGTACATAAATAACCATCCTTGGTCTTTTTCCCATGTTTTTCTTTGCTCCTCGAATTTTATTTTCTTAGTCATTTTCCCTTTTCAAATGGGGGTTGCATATTAGGATACTATCAAATTCCCAGGTTTGCAGACTTGCAAGAACATGTATCTTTACTTAGTCATTTTTCTTCTCTTGCAACTCCAACACTTAGTTGTTTTTCGAGCAATGTGAGAGACTCATTGCAAGAGTCCAACACATTCCTATCCTGCAATTTCCCATGTCTCATGTCTCATAGTTATGAAACAGTCAAAATGACCTATGTAGTATTCTAGATAGAAAATAGTATGCAAAACAAAAATATTTTAGCTAGAAGGGGCAGAAAAACAATGATATAACTAGAAAAATACCAGAATAACACCATAATAATACTAGAAAGAGAACCTTGATTAATGATAACAATGTTCACTTGCCTCTTCAAGGGGGGAACCTCTAGCAAATCAAAGATCTATTACAATAATATCTAAGACAACATTTCACATACCCTCTACTCCTATTTATACTAAATCTATCTATCCAAAAGAAAATTCTAGAGGAAGATCCTTCTAGATGAAGAATCTTCTATTAGGTCTTGTTACATTTGAGTTATTCTTACTTATTTCTATGACTTGTTAATATTTTCATTTATGACATGGAATTATATTATTCTACCTATGTGATGGGCTAAGGATGTTAGTTCCCTAACATGCCCTCCCCCTTGAAGAAAAACCTTGTCCTCAAGGCTTAAGATGAGGAAATTGTTGTAGAATGGTGGTGGACTATTAGGTGCATCTTCTGCAGTTGTATCTTTCCATTGGACTAACACTTCCTTGATGTTGCGTTGAAGGAGACGACGCTCTTGCTGGGCCAAGACATCTTGTGGATGCAACTAGAATGAACCTTCTTCATCCAACTAAGGGAGGCTATTTTGAGTTTGGCACTTAGTTCCAGTTACCTTCTTTAAGAAGGAAACATGAAAAACAAGATGGAGCTTTGACTGATTGGGTAGAGGTAACTGATAGGCCATCGATCCCACATGCTTGATCATTGTCTAAGGACCATAAAATTTGGGAGAAATTTCCTGACAATGTTCATCTTTGAGTTAAGTCTCCTTATAAGGTTGTAGTCGAAGAAACACCTGGTCCCTTTCAATAAATTTTCATTTGAAACGAACTTGATATACTTGTTACTTCATGCGAATATGAGCCATGACCAAATTTTCTTTGAGGGAATGAATAATATCCTTTCAAGATACAAGATTTTTGTCAACCTCTTGAACCTTCGAGACCCCTGACATATATGAGAGAATCGATGGGGGATTTTGGCCATAGACTGCTTCAAAAGAAGTCATGCGAGTAGTTTTATGGTAAGATGTGTTGTACCACCATTCATCTAGGTCTAACCATTGAGCCCACTAATTTTTCCTCTCAGATAAAAAACACCTCAAATATGTTTCCAAACACTTGTTGACAACTTCATTCTGGCCATTCATCTAGGGGTGATAGGTGGTGTTGCGATGAAATTGGGTGCCTTGTACCTTCAACAATTCTTGGTAAAAATTGATGGTGAAAGTGGTATCTTTGTCATAGAAAATAGAATCAGGCATTCCATGAAGCTTGAAGATATTATCCATGAATATTTGAGTCACTGTGGAGGCAGTGAATGGGTGTTGAAGAGAAAAAAAATGAGCATATTTGGAGAGACGATCTATGAACACCATGAAATCCATAGAAATATATCAACAAATAGCAGGGGGAATTGGAAGCAATTGGAGTGTTCCCAGAGATTTGATCATTTCTCCCTTGTTGTGTTGACAATCCTCACATTTAGACACAAAGGTGTAGACGTCTTGTTTCATACCATCCTAGAAAAGAGAATGTTTGACCCATTCATAGGTTTTGGTAAATCCTAGATGACCACCTATGGGTGAGGCATGAAGTTTAGAAAGAATCGTGAATTTAAGTTGTGATTGCTTACATAAATACAAAAGACCTTTGTAGCAAATGTCTTCATTGTGATAAGAGTACAATGGAGAAATTGAAGCATTCTTTTGCAATTGGTGTAACATGCTATAAATTTCGAGGTCTTGCAGCCATTCCTGATGAACAACTTGGACCCAATCAGGTACAATAAAGGACACAGAGAAAAGAGATGTGTCTTCTTCATATTTCCAGGAAAGAGCATCGACCACTACATTTTCCTTTACCTTCTTGTAAATGATCTCATAATCATATCCAAATATCTTGATCACCCATTTTGTTGTGTCGGTGATGAAATTCATTGTTCTAGGAAATACTTGACTCTGATGATCAATTTTGATTTGGAAGAACTGACCTAATAAATAAGGCCGCCAGATATCCGCAACATGTAGAATAGCTAACATTTCCTTTTCATAAATGGAATTTTCCAAATGTCGCTCTGAAATTTGTTTGCTAGTGAAGGCCATAGGCCTTCCATATTCCATCAGGATGACCCCAATTCCTTTCCCTAAAGCATCGCATTCCAATACGAATGATTTTGGGAAGTTTGTAATTGCTAGGACAGGGATCGAGCACATAACATCTTTCAAGGCTTGGAAGGCATGATCCATAGCTGAATTCTAAGTGAAATCATTGTTTTTAAGGAGAGAAGTGAGAGGAGATGCAATTTTTCCATAATTCTTAACAAACTTCCTATAATAACCCGTTAAACCCAGAAAACCGTGCAATCTCTTAAGAGTTTTAGGAGAGGCCAATCCTACATAGATTCAATTTTCTTAGGATCCACTTGGGCACCATCCTTGCCAACAATATGACCCAGGTATTCCACTTTTGAGGTGCCAAAGGAACATTTAGATTGTTTGAGGAAAAGTTGTTTCTTAGAGAGTACATGGATAAATTGATTCACCTGGGAGAGATGGGATGGCCATGTTGTACTATAGATAAAAATATAATCAAATAAAAGTAAGAAAAAATGGTGAAGAATAGGACGAAACACATGATTCATAAGACTTTGGAAAGTGGAGGGAGCATTATAGAAGCCAAAGGGAATTACCAAGAATTCAAAGTGACCCTCATGATCTCAAAATCAAGTCTTGGGAATGTATTCTTCTTTCATATAGATATGGTAGTAGCCAAAATGTAGATCCGGTTTGGTGAAGAACTCAACACCAATTCATCCAAGAGGTCATCAATGAAAACAATGGGGAATTTGTCTATGATTGTGAGTTTGTTGAGGGCATGGAAATCATGACACATTCACCAAGTACCTTTTTTCTTGAGTACCATGATCATAGGGGAAGAATAGGGGCTAGTACTAGGATGGATAACACATGTTTCTAGAAATTCATGAAACAAAATTTCAATTGCATTCTTCTGGGAAAAGGGGTAATGATGAGGCCAAACATTGGGAGGAATACTTCACGGGATTAGAGCGATGGAATGATCATGGGATCCATGGGAAAGGGGAGGTTATTTGGGAGTGGTAAAAACAACTTGGTGGCGGGACATGATAGATTTTGGTCAATACATGCACAAAAGGTGTCTCAACAGCATGACTGGAGTGGAGTTGGGCTATAATGCCTGAATGACCTTTATTTAGGATCTTTTCCATGCGATGGGAACTAATGATCTCAGGGGAGCCTATTGTGATGCCTTGGAACTTATATTGTTGTCCCTCCTATTGGAATTGGATGGTTAACTCCTTAAAATCTATGAGAATGGGACCTAGAGTGCATAACCATTTAGCATCGAGAAAAATGTCACAACCACCCATTTCTATAGAAATAATATGGGATTTCAGGAAATACTAACCAATTAGGAGTCACACATTTTCACATTGTCCCCCATATTTCATGGAACAACCATTGGCAATCATGATTTGAAAATTATTGATGACACAGATGTATCAATTCACTTCTTTGGAAATGTGACATGAATAAAATTATGGGTGCTACCATTGTCCACAAGGATGATAAATTTCCTATTTTTTGTGCTACCACTATCCACAAGGATGCAAAAATGAAGATCTTTTATGTTCTATTTTTGTTTCCATCACGAGGGGTAGGGTATTTGTTGGATTACTGAGAGGGGGGCTGAATCAGTAATAGAACAATTTTTAATCCTTTTAACGACAATATGAAAGTGTTATTTATCTTTATGATCATTACAACATTATCATCCAATAATTGCAAAGTAAATAAACCATGAAAAAATGAACAATCATACACATACATAGTATACCAGTATTTTTTACATGGAAACCCAATGCAGGAGAAAACCATAGAATTATTTTTCTTATTTGTCTTTAAGAATTACATTCATTGGAATCACCAACTTCCTTTGTTTTCTAGCTACAACTAGAAGGAGGCTCTGACCCCTTATTTTCAGGATACAACCAAAATGAGGCTACAACACTCTATGTTCTCTGGATACAAATGGAAGGTGGCTATAACCACCTATCCTTTCCTCGTCCAACCACCCTAAAATATAAGTTCCAAATGTACAAACTAAATATGCCACTTTCACAACCTTTTCTGTCAAATTTGTCATTGTATATTCATCAGCCAATCTGATCTGATCACATATACCTCAAATACTATACCATAAGTTTGTACCTCAAACCATGTGCTATAACCTCACTATTATACAACCTCTATCTGTACCAATAACTTCAACAACATACCTCAACCAAAATCCCTCAAACATGAACCAGTACTAAACTTCAGTAGATCTTCCTTAGATCAACTCTAGAACAAGCCCTAAAATTCCAAGAGGGAATCCAATAGATTTACAAGGAAAACCCTCAACAAGATTCATAAATTCAATGCTACACATATGAAAACCATACATTTTTCTTATTGTAGAGTTATGTTGTCGTTGTTTTACTCCCGTGAATCTGTTGTCATTGTTTTTTGTCACACTTTTCCTATCGCAGTTTTCCTGTCGCACTTGCTCCTGCCATGATTTTTATGCCGCACTTTTCCCTCTGCACTTTCCCTACTGTGATTTTCCTGCTACACTTTTTTGCCACATTTTTCCTGTCGTGATTCTTTTGCCATACTTTTTATGTTGTACTTTTCTCTATCAATAATACATACCCAAATTACCTTTCACAAAATAGATATTCAATGATATTCAATAGGTAAAAATGTGAGAGAATTTCTCTCTTATTTATACTTCCATGTAGCTTCCTCAAGGGGTTACCTTGTAACAAACTTAACACACTTTCCTTATTGTTGCAAATAACTTTTCTATAATTAGTCAATTCATAACTTATTTTCCCTTAACTAACTTCTTGTTGCAACCACTTTATTATTTAATTTATTTATTGATGCAACAACTATACCCATGATTAACTCCTAGTTACCATCAATTTGACTAGTACAGTTCTTCTATGATATTCTAGAATAATTGACTTCTTTAACCTTCTAGGGGCTTCTAGATAACTCATGAGGGTTCTCCAACTTCATATGGACATAACTCTATAATCGTGAGGATTTATGTGACATTCCACATATCACCAGAAATGGTATGACATGTACTATCTACCTAGAATAGTCTTACCTGAAAATATATTAAAGTTCATACTATTATACATCAATCAAACTGAAGTCCCTTAATCATATTATTGGGGCTACTGAAATTTTCTATCGGAGTTTCTTCAAGGGTTGCCATCAATGTCATCCAACCCAGTTAATCAACAATCTCCCCCTTTGGCATTGATGGAAACACTCTTATGCAATACTAAATTCATATCACTCATGTTCCCCCTTGTGACCATCACTCTCCCTAGAACCATTCCTTTGTGAACTCTCTCCAATATTCTAACCCTCTATCCTACATATGATAAATCTCTCCCCCTTTGACATCAATGTAAAAGGTAACTTCTCATCTGGGGATGCTCCCCCTAACTGAATTGTCCTTGGGGATGCTCTGCCTAACTGAACTCTTCCTGAAACTGCTCCCCCAACCTGAACTATCCTATTTATGGTGCTTCCTCATGTAAATCTAAGACATATAAGATAAGAATTCAAAAACATTCAATTGGGAGTAGAAATTACTTTGATTCTCTAGTGAAGATACTCAAAGGCTTCCCTTGGAAGTGGTTTTGTGAAGATATCTTCAAGATGTTCCTTTGTACCCAAATTTTCATCTATGATGTTCTTCTATGCAACGTGTTCCCGTAGAAAGTGATACTTGATTGGAATGTGCTTCGTCCTGGAGTGCATCATTGGATTATTTGATATATTGATAGCACTTGTATTATCAAAAAATATAGGAATGGGCTCATCATACTCAACCTGTATATCTGTTGAAGTTTATTTCATCCATATAATATGTGTACAACATGTTTTTGTTGCAATATACTTTGCTTCAGTTGTAAACAATGATACTGGTGATTGTTTCTTGCTTATCCGGGATACCAAACACTCACCCAAGTAGAATGTCTCTCCACTGGTTCTTTGTCAATCATCAATGCAACCTGCCAAATCTGCATCTATGTAGGAAATAAGTGATAGATCCTTTCTTTTTGAATACCATAATCCAAAATATTATGTTCCCTTGAGATATCCGAAAAATCCTCTTCATTGCTAAGACATGTGATTCGTTTGGTGTTGCTTTAAATCATGTCACTTGTCCAACTGCCTGCATTACCTTTGGTCTGGATGTTTTCACATATAGTATGATATCAATCATTGACCTATACGACCTTTAGTTTGTATACTTTGAATCATAATCTTTTCTCAACTTGCAACTAGTTTGCATAGGAGTGTTAACTAGTTTGCAATCTTCCATTCCAAACCTCTTTGGAATTTCTCTAATATAATTATTTTGAGAAATAAAAATGCCTTGGTTTTTTTGACATACATGAAGACCCAGAAAGATTGATAGTTATCCAAGTAATGAAATTTCAAATTCATTTTGTATATCCTTTGCAAATTTATGTCTTAACATATCATCATCACTTCCAAAAATAATATCATCAACATAAACTTCAATTAATAAAATTCTATTTTGAGTTACATTTATGTATAGGTTGTTGTCTACACTTCCTTTTCTGAACCCTTCCTGTTGTACATATTTATCCAATCTAGAGTACCATGCTATCGGAGAATTTTTTATACCATACAAGGCCTTCTTCAACGTACACACATAATCTTCATTCTCTTATAGCTGAAATCCTTATGGTTGTTCAATGTAGACTTCTTCTTCAATTTCCCCATTCGGAATGGATAATTTCATGTCCATCTAATACACTTTAATATTCTTGAATTATTCATAAGCTAAGATCAAACAGATTGCTTCCATTCGGAAAACTGGGGAAAATGGATCTTCAATGTTGATCCATTCAACCTATGTGTATCCTTTACATACCAATCTAGCTTTGTTCCTTATAACCTATCCATCTTCATTCAATTTATTTATGAAAATCCATTTTGTGCCAATCACATTCTTATACCTTGGTCTTGGAACCAATTTCCAAATTTCATTCTTCTCTATTTTATCCAATTCTTCATTCATGGCCTTTTTCTAGAATTCATCCTCATTGGCCTCTTAAAAACTATTTGGTTCAATTCTAGATAAGAGTGTTAGGTGCATTTTTTTTGGTGAACCCATTGTTCTTCTAGTCTCAAATCCTGCATCATTTCTTCTGATAATCTGATTTGAAGGATGATTCTTATGTACTTGTTTTCTAGGTTTCTTTGGAGTCACTTTTTGAACTTGATGTTCTATTTCCTTATGATATTCTTCACCTTCCCCTTCTACTTCTTCTTCATCATTTTCTTCTTCCTTGTAAACCTGTTCTACTAATTCCTTTTCTTCTTCCTTTATTTTTCGTCCACTTGTTTCATAAGTTGTTACATTTATGCTTTCCACAATTTTGTTGAGCCTTAGATTGTAACACTTCTATGCTTTCCCTATAATTCAGTAACTAAAAACTATGCCTTTTCTGACACGATAGTTAAATGTTTATATTCTTCCATCTTCTCTTTTGATGTAGCATTTTCTTCCAGACAATCTAAAGTGCTTCACAATTGCTGGTATTCCTTTCCATAGCTCGTAGGGACTTTTGTCACTATTATTTCTGAGCATTACTCTATTTTGAATGTGAGCTATTGTATGCACTCCATGTGTCCAAAAAACATCTGTCAATTTAGAATGTATTAACATTGTTAGAGCCATTTACGGTATTGTCCTATTCTTTCTTTCAACAAATTCATTATGTTGAGGTGTCCTAGCAATGGAGAATTGCCTTTTTATTCCATGCTTACTGCATAAATCCATAAATTCCTTTGAAATAAACTCCTCCATTATCATATCACAAACGTTTAATTTTTGAATCCATTTCATTTTCAACCATTTTCTTGTAAACCTTGAATTTTTCGAATGCTCGTGACTTATTCTTGAGAAGGCAAACTACAGTCATTCCTATATAATCATCAACTAATAACATAAAGTATTTCTCACCTTTTAAACCATTTTTTCTAGTCTCTCCAACTAGATCAATATGCACAATTTCCGGTGGTCTTTTCGTTGAGTATTTCTTTGATTTGAACCTGGTCTTTGTTTGCTTTCCTCATTGAAAATGCTTGCATAATGTGTTGGTTGGTTTCTTTATCTGTGGAATTTCTATGACTCTTCTATTTTGTTGACTTTGATGAGGTTATCGAAGTTTATGTGACCCATTCTTCTATGCTATATCCAATCTTCATATTCCTTTCCTACACAACAATTTTCATTTCCAATTTCACTTAATACATATATGTTGCTTGAAGTTCTTGTAGTTGTTACAATCAATTTTCCTGAACCTTCTCTTCTTATCTTGCACTTCTATGAATCGAATGTAAGATTTTGAGCTTGGTCACACCTTTGAATTACACTTAGAAGATTATGTTTCATATCCTCCACTAGTAGAACATTTAATTCCTTGGTATGCTTGTTTCCAATTTTGACTGTGCCTTTTCCAATAATTCTAGCTGAGTCATCATTTCCAAAGGAGACTAATTCATCTCTTTACTTTCTTAATGAAATAAATTTGTCTTCATCACCTGTCATGTGTTTTTAACAACCACTCTCAACACTCTCACTCATCAAACTCTCAACATACCAACCATGTTTCTTATGCTTATATTGTAGAGAGAGAGTGCATTATTCATTGCTATATTGATTATGCTTTCTTATCCATGTTCTCTTCTGAGGTTCCTATCTATGACAATTGTTATTATCTAGGAGGGACTAGCATTGTACAATCTTTGGCCATGTGTCCAAAGTTGTTTCACTTGTAGCATACCACTTCAGTGGTCAATGAATCAAACGCATTGTATCTTATTATTTGTGTTTCACTATACCTTCTTGGATAACCATTTTTTTGTATGAATTTCAAAGTTGTTTATGTTCCTTCTATTAGCTCTGTAATTTACAACTTTATGTCCAAAATTATTGCATTCATAAAATAAACAAAAAAATATAGTTTGGTACCTGGGAGTTGAATATCTTCTGAAAGGAGTTACTCTTATGAATCCTTCTTATTCTTGAGGCCTGTTTGTTTCTGACTATCATTGATTCTAAAATCTGAATCTTCTCCATGGAGGAGTGTCCCTGTGATCTTCCTTGAAGAACTTCCTATCCCCTCTGACTATTTCTGCATAGGGGACACAGGGACATGGGGACAAAGGTCAGAGGGGACACAGGGACACAGGGACAAAGGTCATTTTCAATCTCTTAACAAAGTTGGCCACTTCTTCATCATCTTTCAAGATGTCACTGCTGCTGCTATATTCTTTTTCTTTTTTCTTGTCTTTTTGATTTGACCTTTTGTATTTTTTCAATGTTGTTTCTTTTATACCTTGATTTTCATGTTCAATTATCATTTCATAGGCCGTGAATATTTGATGTAGTTTGTCCATGCTTATTGCATCTAGCTCTAGTGTTTCTTCTAGTATCGATATCTTAGGATCAAATATCATAGGAAGAGATCATAGTACCTTTTGAACAATTATAGATTCTTCAATTTCTCCTCCCAATCCTATGATTTCATTCACTACTTCATCAACTCATAAGAGGTAAGCTGCAATATTCTCATCCACCTTTATATTTATTTGCTCAAATTGACTTTTATAATTTTTAAGCTTTGTTGCTTTGACTTTTGAATCTCCTTCATAAATATTTTGAAGTTGTCCCAAATCTCTTTAGAATATTTACAATGTATAACTTTGTTATATACCAAATACCAAAGACCATTCAAAAGTGAATTTGTGACTTTGGAATTATTTAGACTGATCTTCTTTCCATTGTCATTTGTTGGGAGAAATGATGGTTCTTTGTATCCATCTACAACTGATTTCCAAACTTCAAATCTCAATGCATGTACATATGTTTTCATCATTCTTCTATAGAATGCATACTTCTGTCCTTCAAACTGTGGTATTCCATTTTTATACATATTGTTTCTCTTCATGATGTACCTTTCAGTGGTTAATATGATTTCTAAAGGAACCCACTCTGATACCAATTGTTGGATTACTGATAGGGGGGTGACTTAGTAATATAATAAATTTTAATCTTTTTAACCATAGTATGAAAGTGTTATTTATCGTTTTGATCAATATAGAATTATCATCCAATAATTACATATTAAATAAACCATGAACAAATGAACAATAACTCACATACACAACACACTGGTACTTTTTACTGTTAGACAGTTGGCTTAGGTTGATGGATAGTTGGTTTTCATTGATGTCAACCATTGGAGAGTGATATTGTATATTGATGACAACCCTTAGTGATGGATGTAAACCCTTGGAGAAAGTCTGGTAGTGAATTCTGGTAGCAGAAAGGTTTGGGTAATGGACCCAAGGTTGTTTCATGTACAATGTTATGAGTTTTAATAAATTTGAAGGTAATAATATTCTATATGGATAGTACATTCCTTTCTATTTCCGGTGGTATGTGGAACTTCACATAACTCCTCATGGTTAGAGAGTTATGGCCATGAGAAGTTGGAGAACCCATGTTTGGGTAATGGACCCAAGTTTGGTTGATGGATAATGGTATGTGTTTTGATATATTTTAAGGAAGTAATATTCTAGGTGATCAGTACATGTCATTCCATTTCCATTGGTATGTGGAATGTCACATAACTCCTCACAGTTAGAGATTTATGGCCATGTGAAGTTGGAGAACCCTCATGAGTCATCTAGAAGCCCCAAAAGGTCCAAGTAGTCAAAGTGGTTTAAGAGATATTTAGAAGGTAAATAATAAAGTGAAGTGGTGTGTGTACTATAATTCAAATCGAATACAAAATAAATTATTTAAATAATAAAGGTAATGGAGAAATTACTAAGTTGACAAGTGGTTAGAAGGGGGTTAGCCCGAAAATAAGGAAAGTGGTTTAGGATGGTTAGAAGGTAACCCCTTGAGGTAAAGTGAAGTGATGAGTGTACTATAAGTAAAATTGGATACAAAATAAATTATTTAAATAATAAATTTAATGGATAAATTACTAATTGGACAAGTGGTTAGAAGTTGGTTAACCCTAAAATAAAGAAATTGGGTTAAGATGGTTAAAAGGTTTAACCCCTTGAGGAAGCTACATGAAAGTATAAATAAGAGGCAAGGCTCTCTCATTTTATATCACACTTGAGAATATTCAATATATATTGGTGATTGAGGTGACCAAACGACATCTAAGTTGAATTTCAGAGAGAAGGTGAAGTAAAGAAGGTCGAAATTCAAGGGAGGATAAATTCTTTTGATGATGCTTTCTAAGGTATGTTATTTACAGGTCATCTCTCCATTTTCACAATAACGTTTTTTAGAGAATGATTCAAATCATGAAATTGATAGTCCATTGAGAAAACATATCCAAGTAGGTGTGGTATGAATTTCATCTTGTGGGTCATTGTAGTTTTGTAGTTACACTCTGTGGAAAATAGGGTTTGTGGCTAGTCATGAAACTAGTCTAAAATAGGTGTTTCGGGTGAAAATGTCATAAATTATTCATAAAATATCCAAATTAAGTAATACCAAACTTTTTGGTTAGAGTACCATCTTTATTATTATTTTTAAAATTTTCATATCTATACAAAAAATATTCCATGCGGGACACGCTCTACAGGTTCGATCTCTAGAATAAGCCAAAATTCAACAAGGTATGCCATTTTTTCTATAAATCTATTTTTGAGAGGTTCCAAGAAGTGACACCTGGAGGAATTGCATAAAACACATTCAAGAACATTATGTACTATTTTAGAATCTTTATTCATTACGGGTACATAGTTATGATTATTTCAAGTTAGGGTTGTTGATTAATTCAAAACTAGTCATGTGAGAGTTAAGAAAAGTTGATGAAAATGTGAGTCTCTTGTTGTTAAAGTTAAGGAAGGTTTGCAGGTATGTGATCATATACACCAGTTCTATTATAGAGTTAAAAATCAGATTTGGATGATGAAATTGATGATGGCTTTTGGTTGAGGTACATGTTGGGTACATGGTTGAGACAAGTAGTTTATGAGTTGGCATATAAATGAGGTGTATAGTTGATGATGTTGGTACATCTTGATGAGTCATAGTTGATGAGTAGTTAATACATGATTAGTACATACTTGGTAAATGGTTGGATTCACTTGTTTAAGATACAGGTTGATTACAGGTTGTTTGGTACATGTTGGTGCATGGTTGATGCACTTGTTTATGGTACAGGTTGATTACAGGTTGAGATATAGGTTGATGCATGGTTGATGCATGGTTTAGGTTTATTGGTACAGGTTGTTTGGTGCAATTTTATTGGTACAAGTTTACAACAATATATATCAGAGTGATTGTGTGACAGTGGTTCCATCATTTTACTTATACATCAGGGTGGTTGGGTGGGGCAATGATAGGTTCTTGTAGAAACCTTCCATTTATAGACAAAGAACATAGGGGGTTGTAGCCTCCTTCTAATTGTAACCAGAGAATTGGAGAGTTGGAGTTTCCCTTAGGTTTTAGCCTAAGAAACTAGCGGGTTGGAACATCCTTCCAGTTGCAGTTGGAAAACTAAGGAAGTTGGTTCTTGCAATGAATGTAATTCTTCAAGACATATAAGAAAAAACATTATGTGGTTTTCTCCCATTTTGGGTTTCCATGTAAAAACATTGGTGTACTATGTATGTCTATTATTGTCCATTTGTTCATTGTTTATTTACTCTACAAATATTGGATGACAATGCTACATTGATATAACACTTGCATTATATGGTTAAAAGGATTATATTTCTCTATTACCGATTTACCACCCCTCTTAGTAATCCAACAATTGGTATCAGAGTCGGTTCCTTCAAAAAATAGTTTAACCACTGGAAGGAGTTCATTTATTATTCAAGGAATGGAGTACCAATGTTTAATGGTCAAAATGGTTTTAAGTATGAGATGTAGAGCATAAAGACAAAAGTATTTTTACAGGAACAAGGACATTATATTTGGCTATAAGTTGTTACAGGATATGATAGTTCAAAAAGGGCAAAGACTGTAGCCAAGAAGAAATTGAAGAAGAATAATAGAATAACAATGGATTTCCTCTGGGAAGGATTACCTAATATGGTAATAAAAAAGGTTGGTAAATGTTCATCAGCCAAAGAACTTTGGGATAAGTTACATGACATATATTCTTCATCCATCACATATTCAGAAAATGCCAAAGAAGATGCATATACAAAACAACAATAAATATGTTCATCATGTTAGAAAGATTCAAAAGAGGAAGAATATGAAGAAGCAGGAGTTGATTACAAAGAAAAATTGATTAGTGCAATTAAATATGTAAAGAAAGAAAAATAATAAAACAAGTCATCCAAGAAAGAATTGATAAAGAAAAATGAAAGTGTTCAAGGTTCCAAAAAATATCAGCAGGTCATCAAGAATTTAAGTGCTCAACTAGAACAGGCTATAAGAATTCAAGAAACTCTATAATATCAAAATAAATGTTTAGAAGCCAACATTGCAACACAAAAGGAAGAAGAAAAAAAAGAGAGAAAATATATTTATGGATCATCTCAAGGAAAGAACCAATGACTTAAACCAACTTGAGGAAGATTTTGTTCAATAAGAGAAAAGACTGGAAGAATAAATAATTACACTGAAAATCCAACTTGAAAAAGCAAAGAGAACAAAATAGGTCATGAAGTATCAAATAATGAAGAAAGAAGAAGAGGTTGAGAATCTTAAAGAAAAATTTGTCACACCAAGAGTCAAAATCATCAAGCTCAACAACAACGTTGAAGAGACAGAAACATCCACTTTAGTTGTATAAAATGAAGATAAACACTCTACATTGCTAGAAAATAAGTATGAATAAAACAAAAAGAGTTATGCATAAGTACTCAAAGGAAGGAATCATGGTCAACCAAAATATAAGAAAACTACTAAAGATACATATTCAAGAATACCATCCATGTTCAAGCCACAAAGAAGCTTCAATCATGATCATGATCAGTCAAGGAAGAAATTCAAAAGGACTACGCCACAAAGAAGACCATTCACTCTGAGGTATGAAAATTTATTTTATGGTCATCATGTTTATTGTACTAAATTTGGACAAAAAGTTGCAGATTTTAGGGATTATAAAATAAATGTTCAAGCAATAAATGCCTATGTGGGCCCACGTAACATTGAATGTTACAAATGTCATAACTATGGACACATAGCTAGTGATTGTATAAGAATTATAGATAATTCCATGAAAGAGAACACTAATATCAGATGTAAGAAAGTGTGGATAATAAGACAAGAAGAGCATGTGAACAAAGACCAGGTCCCATAGATCACAATAGTGGCAATAAAACGAGATGAAGAAAATTCTACAGAGAAAAAGAAAGATGTCAGATACAGAAAGGTTTGGAAAATAAATGAAAGAGAAGAAGGATAGGTAAATAAGGAACATGTTCAAGATATTGTACTTTTAGGAAATGTAGTGAAATATGAATCTATTGGAATATTGGTTGTTTTCATTGATCTCAACCCTAGTCATGGGTTTTGGACCGCAATATTGATGAAGGTATTTGGACATGAAGAAAAATGCACATGCATATACAAATCCCATGTGTGGATAATATACATCATGTTGTTTTTGGTGGTATGTTTCACGTCACGTGGATCCTCATGGTTGAGGAGAAATGAATTTTTGAATATGACAAAGTGAGTTGAAGAAAGAAGTACATGTAGGCCCTGAAGATAATTAAAGAACATAATTACAAAATAAGAAATTGTCAGGTTGGCCCTAATGTTTAAAGGAAGTGACATAAATGGTATAAATAAATATCGTTATACATTCAATTTATACACAAGTTGAATTTCAGAGGAAAATCATAAGTAAAGAAGGTCGGATTTCAAGGGAGGATGAAGTCTTTTGGTGATTTGTTCTAAGGTATGTTATTTTCAGGTAATCTTACCATTTTCACTATAATGTTTTCTCTAGAATGATTCAGATGGTTAAATTGTTATGGGATTGAGAATACATATCAAGGTACCTGTGCTAAAAGTTTCATCTCTTGATTCCCTATAATTATGGATATACACTCTATGAAAGATAGGGTTTTTTACAAGTCCTTAAGCTAGTCAATAAACAAGTGTTCAAAGTAACATAGTCATAACGTCTTCATAGAGAATCCAAATGAAGTGGGGCAAATTACATTGGAAAGAGTAAAAACTGTAGTTTCCTGTGTGTGTGTTTCATAATATGATGTTAAATAGTTAGCGCGGGGCATTCTATACAAGTTCGGTCTCTTGAATAAACCAGAATTGAACAAAGTCTACCATTCTCTCTATAACTTATTTTGGGGAGGATTCAAGGAGTGAAACTTGGAGATGTTTCAGAGAATACATTGAGTAATATTATCTATAGGATTAGAATATTCCAAGAATTTAAGAATTGCAGAAATTGAAGAAGTCTCAGAAAGCATTATCGGGTTCTATGGAGTATTGTATCTTCCTCTTGGAGGTGTATCCCTCCCTTTACATTTGGAAGTTGTAGCTACCTTTGGAAGTCATTATTTCCCTTGAAAAATAATTATTGATTATTTCTCATACATTGTGCATGGTGTATTGTGGTGTATTGGTATAAGTCGTATATTGTTGTTCATTGATCATTAGATATAGTTGAATGGTTTAAGTATAAGTTGAAAAAGGTTTTAAATTGAACTTGATATTGATTCACCCCCTTCTCAATATCAACAATTGTTATTAGAGAAGGTTGCCTTCAAAAATGTTTAACCATTGGAAGGAAAATCCTAAGCAGAGATGGATTACCATGAGCACATTTCAAATGGGATTCAAAAATTTGATGGAAGAAATTATGCATACTGGAGTGATAGAGTGAAAACTTACCTAACAACTTTGGGAGTAGACATTTCATACTCATTTGTAAATGGCTATGTAATCCCAAATAATGGTCCAACTGATCCAAATGAGAAAAAGATTATGATTTGTAATTCAAAATCCAGACATGTTATTCTAGTAGCATTGGAACCAACCATGGCTAGGAAAGTGATGGGTTGTAGCACTACTAAAGAGGTATGGGACAAACTCAATATTATCTACGAAGGTGATCCAAAATTTAAGCAGGTAAATCTTCAATGACATAGAGCACAATTTGAAAATTTGAAGATGAATGAAAAGGAAGATATTGCAACCTATATTCTTAGAGTTGATGAAGTTGTTAATGCTATCAGAGGATTAGGTGAAGAGATCGATGAATCGTTGGTTGTACAAAAAGTGTTTATATAACTTCTCTTGAAGTATGATGCTAAGGTCTCTGCCATTGAAGAAACTAGAGACTTGACCAAAATGACAATGGATGAATTACATGGGTCTCTTATAGCATATGAAATGGGAAAAGGTACAAAAAGTTACCAGCCAAATAATGAAGCAGCCTTTAAAGCCATAAAGAAGACAAAATACAAGGAAGAAAAAGTCCCAAAGACCAAAAATAAGGATGAAGTATTATTGAGTGCCACATGTTCAAGGGGAGAAGCCCCAAAGAAGAGAGTTACATTTTTCCTACCCTTTTCCATTGATGTCAAAGCGGGAGAGAAATTGGGATCATGATGATAGGGGGAGCATGAGTTTTTCCATCAATGACAAAGGGGGATATCGTTGGAAGATTCGTTGTTGTCATTGATGTCAACTCTAGTCATGGGTTTTGGACCGCAAGATTGATGAAGGTATTTGGACAAGAAGGACAATGCACATGCAGATACAACACCCATGGATGGATAGTATACATCATGTTGTTTCCGGTGGTATGTGGCATGTCACGTGGATCCTCATGATTGACGAGAAATGGATTTTTGAATATGAAAAAGTGAATTGAAGAAGGAAGTACATGTAGGCCCTGAAGATAATTAAAGAATAGAATTACAAAATAAGAAAGTAGCAGGTCGGACCTAATGTTAAAAGGAAGTGACATAAATAGTATAAATAAATATCGTTATACATTCATTTTATACACAAGTCAAATTTTAGAGGAAAATCATAAGTAAAGAAGGTCGGATTTCAAGGGAGGATGAAGTCTTTTGGTGATGTGTTCTAAGGTATGTTATTTTCAGGTCATCTTACCATTTTCACGACAATGCTTTTTCTAGAACGATTCAGATGGTGAAATTCTAGTGGTATTGAAAAGACATATCAAGGTACCTTTGGTAAAAGTTCCATATCTTGATTCGCTATAATTATGGAGATACACTCTATGGAAGATAGGGTTTTTGACCAGTCCTGAAGCTAGTTAATAAACATGTGTTCCAGGTAAACAGTCATAACCTATTCATAGAGAATACAAATGAAGTGGGAAACACTAAATTGGAAAGAGTATGAATTGTAGTTTCCTATGTGCAAGTTTCATAATTTGATGTTAAATAGTGAGCGCAGAGCATTCTGTACAAGTTCGGTCTCCTAAATAAACCAGAATTGAACAAAGTCTACCATTATCTCTATAACATCTTATTGGGGAGGATTCAAGGAGTGAAAATTGGATAAGTTTCAGATAATACATTAAGTAATATTATATATATAGGACCATAGTATTCCAAGAATTTAATAATTTCATAAATTGAAAAAGTCTAAGGAAGCATTATCAAGTTATATGTGATGGTTGGTTGATGGTGATGATTTAATGTAAAGTTTTATTATCTCTCATATATGCTTGGGTAGAAGGAAGGGGAAAGAATGGAGAGTTAAATCCTCTCTTCATATTTGAGGATTTTATATTCCTCTTGGAGGTTTACCCCTCCCTTTACATTTGGAAGTTTTAGCTACCTTTGGAAGTCATTACTTCCCCTGAACAATAACTATTGATTATTTCTCATATAGTGTGCATGGTGTATTGGTGTAACTCTTATACTATTGTTCATTTCTCATTGGATATAGTTGAATGGTTTAAGTATAAGTTGAAAAAGGTTTTAAATTGAACTTGATATTGATTCACCCCCCTCTCAGTATCAATGGAATCCACATACATAAAGAAAGAAGTCAGAGCTTAGAGAAATGATGTATCTACTAATGAAGATGATGATGAGTCTACCAATGAAGATGATGATGAATACACATCAGAGAAGGAATTGTAGTGAGCCATCTGGCTTAGAGACTCCCAAGTAATATGAATATTAGATAGGGGGAGTCTATGCGATAGTTGTGATAGACCAAATAACCATCCTTGAAGAATCTTGGAGAGTTTGAGACGACAGATGCAGAGTAGTCAGTTAACAGAAGTACAATTGATAGATTAATCAAGACTCCATAATAGTATAGAGATAAATGGGTCAGCATTATGGACAATTGCGTAAGTAGATTCTTGGATAGTATGTTCACATATGGATTCATAATAATACTTAATAGGTTTGAACAAATATATGACAGTGGACGAGAGCATGGATTCATAGATTGGTTTAGAGAGTGGTTCAGAGACAAAGGAAAATTATCGTAATGGATGATAATTACATAGGAAATGACTTGAACAATGCTAATGTATTACAAATTGATAAATATTTTTTGGATACATGCAATGCATACACCAGTTCACATTCAAAAAAAATTAATTCTCAGAAACAACAATGAAAAAGCTCCCTATGAACTATGGAAAGGAAGTGAAGACAACAAACTCTACATCAAGGCAACTCAAGGTAGTATTTTATTAATTTAAATTTATGTTAATGATATTGTTTTGGAAGTACTAATGATAGGTTAATACAAACATTTGCAAAGAATAAGGACATCAGCCAGACCAGACGTAATGCAGGCAGTTGGACAGGTGGCGCGATTTCAAGAAGCACCAAAGGAATCACATGTATTAGTAGTGAAAAGGATTTTCAGATATCTCAAAGGAACAAAAGATTTTGGATTATTGTATCCAAAAGGAAAGGATCTATCACTTATTTCCTACATAGACGCATATTAGGAAGGTTGAATTGATGACTGATGAAGCAACGATGGAATAGCGTTCTACTTGTGTGAGTTTTTAGTATCATGGTTAAGCAAGAAACAATCATCATTATCCTTATCTACAACCAAGGCAGAGTATATTGGAGTAGAAACATGTTGTACATAGTTTCTATGTATGAAACAAACTCTAGCAGATATAAATTTTGAGTATGATGAGCCCATTCCAATCTATTTTGATAATACAAGCTCCATGAGTATCTTAGATAACCCGGTAATGCACTCCAAGATGAAGAACATTCCAATCAAGTATCACTTTGTACAAGAATAGGTTGGAGAGAAGAACATCAGAGTTGAATATGTGGGCACAAAAGAACAAGTGAAAGACATCTTTACAAAATTCTTCCACATGAAGCCTTTAAGTATCCTTGCTAGAGACTAGGAGTAATTTCTACTCCAAAATTAATTCTTTTGATTGCATATCTTATATTTTTTAGATGTACATGAGGAAGCACCATAAATAGGACAAAGGGGGAGAAATTTATCAGATGCAAAGGTAAATTCTTAGAGAGAGATCATAGAGGAATGCATCCAAGGGGAGTGATTGTCACAAGGGAAGAATGAATAATATGACTTTAGAGTGATACCCTTTGTCAAAGGGGGAGATATTATTCATTTGAAGGGAAAGAGAGTAATCAGAGGCTTATAAACACAAAGAAAAATCAAAGGCATGTAGATAGGGGGAGCAGCCCCAAGGAGAGTTCAATCAAGGGGAGCAACCCAAAAGGGAGATACTCTTTTCCATTGATGTCAAAGGGGGAGAGATAGAAACATTGATGAATAGTATAATCCTGAATGATATCATGACTAAGTGTTGCCATCAATGTTTGTGTTGCCATCAATGCCAAACGGGGAGATTGTCATATAGTTGGCTTAGCTTGATGGATAGTTGGTATGGATTGTTAGTTGAAATTCATGTCAACCATTGCAGAGTGATATTGTACCTTGATTTCAACCCTTGGAGAAAGTCTAGTAGCGAATTCCAGTAGCACAAAGGTTTGGGTAATGGACCCAAGGTTGTTTCATGTATAATGGTATTGGTTTTAATATATTTTAAGGTATGACTATTATATATGTATATTACATGACATTTCATTTCTAGTGGTATTTGGAATGTCACATAACTCCTCACGGTTAGATATTTATGACCATGAGAAGTTGGAGAACTCACGTTTGGGTAATGGACCCAAGTTTGTTTGATGGATAATGGTATGATTTTTGATATATTTTAAGGAAAGACTATTCTAGTTGGATAGCACATGTCATTCCATTTCCACTGTTATGTGGAATGTCACATAAATCCTCACGATTAAAGAGTTATGGCCATGTGAAGTTGGAGAACCCTCATGAATCATTTAGAAGCCCCAAAAGGTCAAAGCAGTCAAGCTGGTTTAAGAGATTTTTAAAAGATAAATAATAAAGTGAAGTGATGAGTGTACTATAATTCAAAGTGAATACAAAATAAATTATTTAAATAATAAATTTAACGAAGAAATTACTAAGTTGACAAGTGGTTAGAAGTGGGTTAGCCCTAAAATAAGGAAAGTGGTTTAAGATGGTTAGAAGTTAACCCCTTGAGGAAAAGTGAAGTGATGATTGAACTATAAGTCAAAGTGGATACAAAATAAATTATCTAAATAATAAATTTAATGGATAAATTACTAATTGGACAAGTGGTTAGAAGTTGGTTAACCTTAAAATAAGGAAAGTGGATTAAGATGGTTAAAAGATATTCCCTTGAGGAAGCTACATGAATGTATAAATAAGAGGCAAGTCTCTCTCATTTTATATCACACATGAGAATACTGAATATCTACAAGTGATTGAGGTAACCCAAGGATACCTAAACCAAATTTCAAAGGGAATGTGAACTAAAGAAGGATGAAATTCAAGGGAGGATAAATTCTTTTGATGATGCTTTCTAAGGTATGTTATTTACAGGTCATCTCAACATTTTTGAAATAATTTTTTTTCTAGAATGATTCTGACCGTGAAATGGATAGGCCATTGAGAAAAAATATCCAAGTAGTTTTGGTACGAATTTCAGCTTGTGGATAGTCCTGAAACTAGTCTAAAACATGTGTATCGGGTAAAAACGTCATAACTTCTTGATAACAGATCCAAATTAAGTAAGAAAAATTTTTTTGGTTAGAGTACAACCTATAGTATGCTTTTTAACATTTTCAAATCCATACAACAAATATTCTGTGTGGGGCATGCTCTACAAGTTTCCTCTCTACAATAAGACAAAATTCAAAAAGGTATGTCATTTTTGCTATAACTAATTTTTTGAGAGGTTCCAAGTATTGACACCTGGAGGAATTGCATAAAACACACTAAAGAACATTATGTATTACTTTTAGATCTTTATTCATTACAAGTACATAGTTATGATTATTTCAAGTTAGGGTTGTTGACTAATCCAAAACTAGTCATGTGAGACTAAAGAAAAGTTCGATGGAAATGGTAGTCTCTTGTTGTTAAAGTTAAGGAAGGTTTGCATGTGTGTGACCATATACATTAGGTCTATTACAGAGTTACAAATCAGATTTGGATGATGAAATTGATGAGGGATTTTGGTTGAGGTACATGTTGGGTACATGGTTGAGACACGTAGTTGATGAGTTGGCACATATATGAGGTGTATAACTGATGATGTTGGTACATATTGATGAGTCATAGTTGATGAGTAGTTGATACATGATTGGTACATACTTGGTACATGGTTGGATGCACTTGTTTATGGTACAGGATGATTACAAATTGTTTGGTATAGATTGGTGCATGGTTGATGCACTTATTTATGGTACAAGTTAATTACAGGTTGATGTACATGTCGATGCATGGTTGATGCATGGTTCAGGTTTATTAGTACACATTGTTTTGTGCAGGTTTATTGGTACATGTTTACAACAGTATATCTCAAAGTGATTGTGTGACAGTTGTTCCATCATTCTACTTATACATCAGGGCGGTTTGATGGGGAAAGGATAAGTTCTTGTAGCCACCTTTTGGTTGTAGTCGAAGAACATAGGGGGTTGTAGCGTCCTTGTGGTTGTAACTAGAGAATTGGGGAGTTGGAGCATCCCTTAGGTTATAACCTAAGAACCTAGGGGGTTGGAGGCTCCTTCCAGTTGTAGCTGGAAAAAAAGGAAGTTGGTGCTTCCAATGAATGTAATTCTTCAAGATATATATAATAAAAATCATTCTGTGGTTTTCTCCCGCTTTGGGTTTCCACGTAAAAACACTATTGTATTGTGTATGTGTATGAATGCTCATTTGTTCCTTGTTTATTTACTCTACAAATATTCTATGATAATGCTACATTGGTATAACACTTGCATTATATGGTTAAAAATGATTAGATTTCTCTATCACTGATTCACCCCCCTCTCAGTAATCCAATATTTACGTGGAAACCCAATGCGGGAGAAAACCATAGGATATTTTTTCATATTTGTCTTTAAGAATTACATTCATTAGAAGAACCCACTTTCTTTGTTTTCCAGCTGTAACTAGAATGAGACTTCATCCCCCTATTTTCAGGTTACATCCTAAGGGAAGTTTTGAATCCCCAATTCTCTAGCTACAACCAGAAGGAGGATAAAACCCCCTATGTTCTACGGCTACAACTAGAAGGTTTCTACAACCACATATCCTTTCCATGTCCAACCACCCTGGAATATAAGTGTTAAATGTAGAAACCGAATATGTCATTGTCACAACCTTTTCTGTCAAAGATGTCATTGTCTACTCATCAACCAATCTGATTAGATCACATATACCTAAAACACTATATTACAAGTATGTACCTCAAACCATGTGCTAGAACCTCATTTTTATACAACCTTTATTTGTACCAATAACTTCAACAACATATCTGTACCAAAATCCCTCAAACATGAACCAATACTGAACTTCAGTAGAACTGCCTTAGATCAACTCTATAGAGGGCCATAAACTTCCAAGAGGTAATCCAAGAGATTTAAAAGGAAAACCCTCAACCAGATTCATAAATTCAACACTACACATATGAAAACCATACCTTTTTCTTCTTTTGGTGTTGTGATGTCGCGGTTTTGCTACTAAGATTTTGTTGCCATTAATCTACTACCACATTTTTTCTGCCGCAATTTTTTTGTCATAGTTCTTCTACTGTAGTTTTTTTGTCACACTTTTCTTGCCACACATTTCCTACCACACTTTTTCTTCCACACTTTTCCTGCCACGATTTTTCTGCCACACTTTTTTCTACCGTAGTTTTTCTTCTATGATTTTTTTGCCGTACTTTTCTTGCACACTTTTTGTGCCACACTTTTCTCTATCAATAATACCTTCCCAAATAACCTTTCACAAAATAGATATTCAATGATTTTTAATAGGTACTAATGGGAGAGACTTTCTCTCTTATTTATACTTCCATGTAGCTTCTTCAAGGGGTTGCCTTCTAGCCAACTTATACCACTTTCCTTATTTTAGGGCTAACCCACTTCTAACCACTTGTCCACTTCTAACTCACTTTACTACAAATAGTAAGTTCTCAACTTTTAGTTGCAACTAAATTATTATTTTATTTATTTATTTTGCAACCACTTTAATTTATCCATAAATAGTAAACTCACCACTTCTTGTTTCAACCACTTTATTATTTAAATAATTTCTCTTTGCAACCACTTTGACTACTTTATTATTTAAATAATTTATCTTCACTCCCAACTTCTTGTTGAAACTAACGTTTCTATAATTAGCCAATTCATAACTTATTTTCCCTTTTAAACTACTTGTTGCAACCACTTTATTATTTAATTTATTTCTTGATGCAACAACTATACTCATCATTAAATCCTAGTTACCATGAAATTGATTAGTACACATCATCGAGGGGATTCTAGAATAATTGACATCTTTGACCTTCTAGGGGCTTCTATATAACTCATGAGGGTTCTCCAACATCATATGTCCATAACTCTCTAACCTTGAGGAGTTATGTGGCGTTCCACATATCAACGGAAATGGTATGACATGTACTATACATATAGAGTAGTCTTACCTCCAAATATATTAAATTTCATACCATTATACATTAATCAAGATGAATTTTCTTAATTATATTGTTGGGTCTACCAAAATTTGCTTCTGGACTTGCTTCAATGGTTTCCATCAATGAAAACCAACCCAATTAATAAAAAATATTCAATGTTTCTACAGACAAGGGTTTTCCCTTTGTTATATCGCTCTCATATACATGTGGGGTCCAACATTAGTACTCGACCCAATATCTTAGGGCACCAACTAAGGAGGCTATACTGTGCCCTTTTCTATACTACTCTACTACCTAGGTACTAGAGATTATCTTCCCAAGTGATGTTCTCAGTGGCACTATAGCAATGAGGTGACCTATCATTTTATCTATGGTGGGATTCAAAATATATAGGTCTCTCTTTATACAAGTGTTTTATGATGTGATACCACTCGAAGGGGTACCAACATGGGTTACAATGATGGCCAAGAGATGTGCGCTTAAAAACCACATGTAGTTCCTGCATGTATGCTTCCCCGACCGTGGATTTATGCATTGAATGACAAATATTTGTGGGTTTAAGGTGCCATAATACATCTTTACCCTGAAAAAAATTAACCCACAATTTTATACCAAGGAAAGTTCTCTGATACAACTTGTAGTATTCAAGATATAAAATAGTATGGAGAACAAAAATATTTTATCTATAAATGGCATAAAAACAATGATATAACTAGAACATTACCAGAATAACACCAGAAATAACACCTTGATTAATGATAACAATGTTCACTTGTCTCTTTGAGGAGGAAACCTCCAATAGAGAATATCTCTATTACAATAATATCCAGGCAATATTTCCCATACCCTCTACTTCTATTTATACTTAATCTATGCATCCAAAAGAATAATCTAGAGGAAGATCATTCTAGAAGCGAAAGCTTCTATTAGGTCTTCTCACATTTGACTTATTCTTCCTTATGGCTAGGCATTAGTAATATTTTATTTATTACATAGAATTATATTATTCTACTTACATGAGGGGTTAGGGAGGTTAGGTCCCTAACAACCTATCTATCCTTGTGGCCTCCAAATTTCACCCTTTACCTTTTTAATACTTAGTTTTTTCTTTGAATATGGATGTCTAACCCCTGTCTCTTCAACTTAGCTTTCTCTCTCATTCTTTTGTTCCCCAACCTACACTCCTGCATTCTAAACAATGACCCTTTCACTTTTGCGACTTGCCTAATGACCTCTTCCCATAACTACTTTATTTTATCATTGTGGATGTGGGAGTCATCCCATTTCACCATTTTCATTCCCCATGTCTCGTGTCTTTCATTTGAAAATCATCATCAATTATATTTCACTCTACATTCTCCTTTTTACAGTCCCACATGTATTTTCCCCCACCACGTTATATTCCAGTTGTGTGAACATAATATTGTTATTAAAAGTGGTGAAGATTTCATAAAGCTTTGTAATAAATTATAAATATCACTGTGCAAGATGAAAATTTTCAAATAAGATCTATGGTGGTTAATAATCAATGAAATATCTGGTAAAGAAAACAAAGGACTACAGTTCCATGTTGTAAAAGGTTATATCAACAATAGCACCACCTATTGGTAAGAATTAAAAAAACATAAATTATGTCAAGTAAAATAAAAGATTTGTATTATTGTGATAAAATAAATACTTTCAGATATGAAGAATATTAGTTCTAGTGGTTGGAGGTTTACAGGTGGTACAAATCCTTCCCTCTTGACTTGAAGTGAACAAACTAGGTCTAGACCTTAGGGATAACTTCAGTTGGTTGTGTTCCTGAGGTGAGAGATTTCAAAGAGCTAGTTCTTTGGTGTATAGATAATTTTTATTTAGAAAGGTGAATAATTAAATTTCAAGGGAAACAACCTACCTCCTTGGCTCCTTCAGGTTTTATAATAATTCAACAACTACCTAAACCCACCATGTAGTTCAAGGGTGAAGAGGACAGTGAATTCCTCAAGGAAAAAAGAGGTGGAGAAGAGTTCTTCAAACAATATTTGGCTGACCCAAGAGCTAATACCATTGTCGCTAAGCTTGAGGTAATTTCCTTAAAGTATCCATACATGTAATTTTCATGCTTGTTTTCAAATATGATTTGTTTGGAATACATGGTCTATGTGTGGAAAATTATCATTTATATCCTCCACTTTGTTGTGCATGAAGACATCTTGATTTACTGGGGTCCTCTTATTTCCAATGAAATTTCATCTGAACTACATGGTCTAAAAAGGGCCTAAAAATTATACATGACATCTTATTTGATTTTCTCCATAGCCTACTACCATGTTTTCAAATACTTGTCAAGGGAAATGAGTCTGTACTTCAAGGTGGATCCAATATTTTCTACCTAGTCCATAACAATTTTATTTCTAAATTAAAAAATATATATTTGGTGCCAACACATAAGAACTATCACTTCAGGCTACCACCTTTCTGTCAGAGAAAGGAATTTTTGAAGCTATAGAGGATTTCAATGTCATAAGTTTATTTGGTTTCTAGGAGAAACCATTTTTGTTCCCTTTCTATGTATCAAGAAGAAACTTTGTTATGGAAGTATGCACACAATATAGGTATTGGGATCATTTATTTAATGATAAAAGAGAAAATTTGTTCATTTCATTTCCTTGGAGATTCAAAGAATTTATTGTGAAGCATATCTCTCATTAGGATGAATTTGGAAGAAAAATTGATCAGCTCGGCCTGAATGAAGTTGAATGTGTTGATGGTTTTGAACCTAATGATTCATTTGATACACATATATACATGGTTGGATATTTTTCTTATTTCACTCAATCTAAATATTATAAAGGAGGAGTAGGGGATAATTTAAATATCCCCGAGACCTCAGTAAATGAATCCCTACATGATGTTGAAAAATTATCTAGCACTAATGATTTTTATCAACAATAAGGAATATAGGTAACAAATGAAAAACCTAATTCTCTTATTGTTTCACAAATAAGTACCTTGACAAAAATAAAACCAAGGAGTAGTGGTTTGAAAATGAGGAAAATAACTAACAGAAAAACAAATGATGGTGATGACAAGGATCCTACTAAGAAACATATTGAAAAATCCCATGTTGTACATACTTATTCTAATAGAATAAGAGATACCAAGGAAATGAGACTAGAAATACTTGAAATTCAAGAAAGTCCTGGGGTAATGGATGTAGATGAAATCATCGAAGAACCCAACTAGTCAGAATAATGACTACTAGAAACCCAAGAAATTATTGAAGCTATGGTCACCCAATAACCAAAAATATTTGAGGAAGAATCCATAACACTTCACCACATTCCCTACAATATAAATTCCAAAAAAGAAATTAGCAGAGAAGGTAGACATGAAAAGCAAGAAAGTGTCTAAGAAATGGAAATTGGAAGCTGATTTCGTTGGGGTTGCACCTTCCATGATTGTATAGTTTCATGAGGAAACTATAGATGCACTGAAAGAATTTGTTTGTAATACAAAAAAGGAAAATTGAATTTTAAAGGAAAGAATAAAGGAATTAGAGACAACTCTCATTCCGAGACCATTGTTTATTGAGCCATTAACCATAGTTCAACCAACACTTACCCTAGAGGATGTCCTAGAAAGAAGCAGTATATCAAAATCATATAGTTTTTGTTGGTAGTGATAAAGTATGTTATATAGGGAATTCAAAAAAGAATAGAATTAATCTATAACATTCCAGAGATTTCACAGAGCTCCACCAATTTTTCAATGAGGATTATGCATTTCAAAGAATATCTCTAAAATTATCTAGAAAATGGTGAAGGTTTTTAAAAGGATGTTGTGGGAAAATTTTTGGATAAAGTTTGAAGTTTAAGTGACACCCAAATAATAAATCATAACCTTCCCTCTAGTATCAGGATGAAACAAATCAATGCTTGTTGGTTGCGAATAATTCAAATCTTAAGAGAAATCCCAAATGAGCAACATGTTGGGAAAAGTAAGAGGGATGACTTTATCTCAAAACATGTTGATCTCACAAAAGAACCTCATGGCCCAAATTTACTAATGCACACAATACTTATGTCTAAATAGAAACTATCAGATCAACTTTCGGCATTAACAATTACATGGTTGAATGAGGTCACCAACTCAATATAGTTCTCCAAAGATGAAGTTGAACAGTGGAAGGTATGGTATATTAAAAACAATGATGACATTGATGGCACACTGAACTAATTGGGTATTTACCTAATAATAATGAAGAATGAGATATTCGATATAAATACAAAGAATGAGTTCATTGTGGCCCCATTAAGGGAATACATATAAAAGTGGCTAAGAAAATCCCTAATAAAGATCACTGAGATAGATCAACATGAACAAATTACAATAATTATGCCACCGCTCACACAACAACCATATACAAAATAAGCATCAACAAGCAAGTAAATGTGTTCAAAGAATATTTCCATCATAGTGAGTCAATTACCAACCCTATTTTGACCCTTTCCATCTTTTCTTCTACAATTCATTTTTCATATTGCCTTTTTTTCCTGTAGAAACCTGTGAAACCTAAGGATAACCCTTAGTTATTTTTCTTGTGTCTTCTAGGTCTCTTTAATTTTATTGTCCATGGGAGGCCCATACGAGCCCTCTTTGAAGAAAAAATGCAGTCCCTTTTATTTCTGTTTCAAGAAAGTAATTACTATTTATTAAAGATATCTATTTTTTTTAGGTTCCTAGACAAACAACATGGGACATAACATTATTGATTTCTCAAGAATTGTTTATTTAAGCGTGAGATTTTATATGTGTTTATATGATAATATTCATTGAAATTGATGGAGTGGTCATTTAGATTTCCCGTACATATGTGGTCGATATTTTCCTTTCAGTTTTGTAGGATATTGTTTTCTACTTTGACGAATGTTGTGATGGAAATGTCATTCTGCTTTACTATATATGTTTTTGGTTTATAATCTTGTAATATATTGTAAATATTTTCTCTCTAAATATACTTGGTGCTTTCTTAGGATTTCTTTGCATCTCAATTTTTATTTCAAGAATAATCCTGGTCCCCTCTCGAGGATTTTTATATTCTTGTATGTTACATAAAATGGATGAGTACTGCCTATTTAAAAATGTTGGGGGGGTTACCCTCGTGAGGTTGAATTAAATACCATAGTACATTATTTTAGATCAAACATTTTGGTGAAGGTCATACTGGGAAGAAAAACATGTTGGTTTAATAGACAAAACATTTAATGACTCTACCTGATTCCACCCAACCCCAAATAGAATATTTATTCATAGATCAAGTATTATCTTGCACCGGTTGTATAACCTAATGATTATAACAACAAGGTGTCCTGTTGAACTTGGAATGAATTGGGACGTTATTTCCAAAGAAGAAGAAAGATTAATATCCGTAATACAAACAAGATAGTTGTGAATCCAAGAAAATATGGATTCATATAAGGTTCTTTTAACAATAAGTAAAAGTAATAATCTTGCCACTCAATAAGTTTCCCAAAGTACATCATTTGAGGAAAGTGAGATGCAAATCATGGGTGACTGAGAAGAAAAAATAAATGGCATTCCCAATGAGGAAAGGAAAATAAATTATAGACAAAATAATGAAAGAACAAGGGATGTACCCATCCCGCTTAATCTACTTGGAGAACAACACAGATTTCCAACCCTACATCAAGGAGTTTTGCTTGACTTTTCAGGTGATGGGATAATGGATCCATGAAGACGCATGGATCATTTTTTAAGTATCTATGATAATGATTTTCTTTAACATGATTATGCAACTGTTAGATTCTTTCTATAAACCTTGATAGGTCCATCTTTATCAAAGTTTTCAAAATGTTCCTTTTGTTGTACAAAAAATTACAGAAGAAGAGCATTTTGAAAACTTTGATGAAGAAATTTATGGTAACCATGATCAAGTTTTGGACTCAGTACAAATGGTTGAAGGATCATCATATTTTATATTTTTTTATGAACAATAAGGCCTTGATTTTTTACAATATAATGTTGTCCAAACTAGAACACAAGTAAATAAATTCAAGACAAGGGAACAACATGAAAAAGAAAAGGTAAAATATAATTCTCTAGAAACATCAAAATAGCAACCAGATGTTAATCAAACAAAGAATCCATTTCAAATGACTTATAATCTGGTTGATGATCTATCCAAGCTCATTATTACTTTACCATTCATGGAGGTATTTAAGATACCTCAATAGATAGAAAATATTTTGAAGATATTGGATGATACAAATTCATGAATAGAATCAATTGTTATGAGTACAAGGAAAAAAAAAAGTTTCATCAACAAGGAAAAGGGAACAAGTCCCACCATTTTACATATGCATAGAAAATGACAATTTCACATTACAAAATTGTTTGGTAGATAGTGGGGCCACTAAAAACATCACTCCATTATTAGTGATGGAATCACTTGGAATGGAATGCCCAAAACACTATTAAATGAGGGAGAGAATATATGCCATAGATTCAAGAAAAGTCTCATCCTATGGTGAAATAAAAGTGTTAACTGCATGAATGATTGCATCACCTCATATTACCACATCTTTCAATATCATGTATGTTGATTTATGTCTAGCATATGGTGTTGTTTTGGGAAGATATCGGTGCTCATTAATTGAAGGATATATCATGAATGATGGAAGTTGCATGCTTCTTCGAAATACAAATGGGACTATGATCAGAGTTCCTCAAGAGCATATAAATCCCATATTGTTTAAGAAAATGGAAAATTAAGTAATGGAAATTATGCTTATGATGGAATTCAAAATTATGTTTTTCTTAGTACAAAAAAATTAAGTCCACAAAAACACAATAAAGAAAAATCATTCCAAGGTTTTTGGAAAATATCATTTGATGGTGCTTGCTCTAAGTATGGAAATGGAGTTAGAAGTTTTTTATATGGTATCTCTCCACATGATATAGTATTGGAATTCCCATCTACAAACAATGAAATAGAATACAAAGAATTTATTCAAGGAATGGCACTTTCCCTTCAAATGAAAGTAGAACATTTGGTGGTAACAGGGGACTTAGAGTTGATTATCAATCACATGAATAAGGAATACATAATTAAGATAGATAATTTGAAACATTATGAAAGAAGAGTATCTGGAATCATGGATTATTTTATTTCTTTCATTATATCTTTTATTCCTCGAGAAAAGAATCAAAAGAATGATTGGGTGGAAATAATTGCATCTTTTTTCAATTCAGAAGATTCTCAGAGTCAATGTTCTCTTCGTGTTAAGAAAACTTTAATAATATTTGCAAGTTTTTGAAAATGACGAACATATTACAAAATTCCTCAATGATAATTCCTTAATATTTAAAAATGATTAAGAAGAGATACAAGATCCTCAAAAGGAAATTTGTGATCAAAATCTTGTACTCACTCTCAAGAACTATGTCAATTTGGAATATCTTTTTACAAGAGATGATCAAACAAGGATTTTGGATCCGAAATAAGAAATATATGTTAAGAAGGTTCAGGAGACATAGAAAGTCAACATTCATACTCCTGATTCTCCAAAATATATAAATCTTGGCACTAGTTACACCACTAAAGAAATTAATCAATATACTCAAATACTCAAAGAATTTCAGGACATTTTTTCTTGGACTTGTGATGATTTAAAATAATATGAAAATTACATATACATCATGTCATACAACTCAAAGAGGGATCAAAACATTTCAACAAAAAAATGAGAATGATAAATCCAAAGATGAAGCCTCTAGTGAATATAGAACTAGAAAAATTAAAGAAGGTTGGAATAACATTTTCTATTGGACATTCAAAATGGATCTCAAATCCTATGGTGTTAAGATTGAAGAATGGTGAAATTATCCTTTGTGTTTACTTCATTTATCTCAATCGATCCAAAATTAAAAATAACTATCCACTCCCCAATATGGATATGTTGTTGCAACAAGCTACTAGTTCTGCATTCAGATCGATTTTTAGGATATAATAAAGTTCTTGAAAATGAGGAATATCGACCAAAAACAACATTCATAACACCATGATTAACATATGCTTACGTTTGTATTCCATTTGGATTAAAAAATGTAGGTGCAACATTCCAAAGAGAAATGAACCACGCTTTCAAAGATCTAATTGGAAAATTTATTGCATACTATTAGGATGACCTAATAGTTCATTCAAAATTAAGAGAAATACATATAAAGAATCTCATACAAGTATTTGAAAGATGTATAATATATGGAATATCTTTGAATCCTAAAAAGTGTTTGTTTTCCATAACATTGATCCAGATAGATTTAATGTGATAAATGACCTAAATCCTCCTACATCAATAAAAGGAGTACAATATTTTTTTGGAAAAATAAACTTTGTTTGAATATTTGTGCTAGATTATGCTATAATTGTCAAGCCAAACAATAAACTATTAAATAAACATCATAATTTTGAATATACACAATACATTCAAAAATCTTTCACAGAAATCAAATAGGCCATTACTAATGCCCCTATTCTTTTCATCCCATGATAAATAATTCATATTGTACTCATTCACGTTAGAAGAAACCATTGCCTCCATCCTTCGCTACAAAAATGAAAAAGTTGAAGAACTTCCAATCACTTTCATGAGTAAAACCTTACATGATTATGAACTAAATTATTTTATAATTCAAAAGAAATCTATTTCCATGGTTAAAGGAATAGCTCATGTGAGGACCTACATTTTATCATCTCACATCATTACTTGTGTTTCATAATCACCGGTAAAGATATTACTCAATCAACAAGTGGGATAAAGTAGATGGGAAACTCATTAGTAAAGATTCAATAATAATATGATTTTGATATTAAACATTTGAAGGATATTAAGTGGCAATGATTATGTAAGTTCATGATTGGAATTAAATTTATGAGCATCTCCCCTCCCAGTGGATTTGACCTTTTGATATAAATAATAAGTTTACCAAAATTAGAATGGTCGATTCCCTCCTAAAATGTCTCCCAAAGAAATGAGAACCTTGAAAATGAAGACAAACCAATATGTATTGATCTCGAGAGTTCTTTTTTCAAGGAATTTTGATGGAATTTTATTAAGGTGTTTAGATTTCTCAAAGTCCAGATAAATACTTTAAGAATTTCATGGTGGGGTTTGTGGTGGAGATTTTTTTCTAGTTGTAGCAAGTCACATAATCATTTGAGTTGGTTACTATTAGCCAAGTATATTCAAATATGATTATGAATTGATTCAAAAATGGGGATTAGATGTGATTGGTCAATTAAATCAAAAGTAAAGTAAAGTACATTCTTATATTACCCTTGAAACTAATTATTTTACAAAGTGGAAAGAATCTATGGAATTACAAAATATTCATATTGAGAACAACAGATACATTTTCTAAAAGAATATATCATGTCAATATTTGGTGTACAAGAAAAATTCATAGAAGACAATGTCTTGATATCCATGTTGATTTTTTGTAGCTTCGATAGGTATTCCAACTAGAGAACAAGGTGCCAAGAATGTGAGAATTTTCATTGGCACCATCTTTAACTTTCATTTTAGTGAAATCGTCCTAGAAATGAGGCTAGCAAATAATGGAAAAGTTGATGGGATTTGTGGCTTTGTCTGAGGATGTTGAACCAACAAAGAGGATTAAAATATTCTAATAAATTGTTAATTTTATGAAGGAATCCTAAATGCACTCATTGGAATCCTATATAAAGGAGAGATTTCATTGTGACATTAGATCATCATGGAAGAATGGAGCTGGAATAAGTGGGCCTACACTTCTTTCAAGGAGGATTGGTGATCTCGGGAAAGGGAAAGTTTGCAAGTTGGCGAATCTGGCCCTAGAGAGAGGCTAATAAGGTCGCACATGTGGAGAAAATGTTTCGTATAATACACAGTTTGAAGGAGGAGAAATAATGTTTATAAAGAGGTTGTAGAAGGAAAAATCACATATAGGGTATACATGATCAGTAGTGGAGAAAAAATGTATGTCTGGGGGTTTCTAGTAATGTGAATCGTGTATCCGATTTTTTATTGGTAGGTGTAGATCTGTATAGGATAACATGTGACGTCAATAGGTTGTACATGTGATCTATAGTAGATTATTATGTAGAGCATATTTCTAGAATATTGTTGAGGTTTGGTCTTTTAATTTGTATGGTTACCGGAGGACAAGGCTACCCGCATACTTGATGGCATTGTTGTAACATCCCACTCTGGCGCACTGACAAAACTTATTCTTTGAGGACACTTGCTCGCAAGTGATCTGGACTTTTATGATGTTAAAACATTTATCCTTGATTATGATGCATTATGATAGATGACATGATGTTTTACGGCTTGATGTAGATAGGTGCTATTGACTCAGTTTTATTGAGTGTGCAGGGTTTTGGACCTTGAGGATGCAGAGGCATCGGTGGAACCCCTTGGACTCTGGATTGAGTTAGGGAGTGTGCTATTTGGGTTGATTTATTTACTGTGATATTTCATTGATTTGATGATATGATGTTGACATATTCTGACATGATTGTCGATGATGTAGGTTGATGATAGCTTGCCGACCAGACTCACATATGGAGTAAGGGGGCCACACACGATTTCCATAGAGGTTGAGGGAGAGGTGTCGACAACAGCCCTACCATAGCCTACTAGAAGTCTCTTCATGGCTCAAATTGTAGGTTAACGATTACCTAGTTCGAGAGGATCCACAATGTCATGAGGGAAGACTGCAATAGTCGCTCACAATGATTCTAAGGGGTGTGCAATAAGGCGGGGGACTTATTCCTTAGAGCCCTTAGTCTCCCACAAGTTCACCTGGTGGAGTGTTGACTCCAGGGGCTATAGATGTCTACCAATCAGTCAAGTTGGCGAGTGGCACCCTTGGAGCACGTGGTCCATCCTGAAGGGCACGTCGTGCAAAAGAAACACAAGTTGGCGAGTGGCACCCTTGGAGAACATGGTGCATCATGAAGGGCACATCGCACAAAAGAAACATAAGTTGGCGAGTGTCACCCTTGGAGAACGTGGTGCGTCCTGAAGGGCACGTCACATTGAGGTTGATGAAGGAACAAACCTAGATGGCCCTTAGACATTTAACACATTAATAAATTCTTAAGCTACTTCCCTAATTAAATGTCGCCTAGCTCAAAATCTAAGTCCTAAGTCTAAAACTTCTCAGGGTAAAATTTTAGTCTAACCTTAAGAAAAAGGACCCTAAAAATAAAAATAAAAATTTAAACAAAAACCCACTTAAGTAATAGTTTAGTATTCATAAAATTCTTGGGGTAAATGAGGAGAGTAAGAATTTAATTAAAAATAGTGGATTTAAAAATTTCAAAGAAGAAATTATTCATTAACTTGTGGAAGTACAAAGATATTAAATTAATAATAAAAGGGAAAGATTTAATAATGCAACTACCATTTTGGGATTTAAAAAAAAGGGGAAAAAGGGAATAATAAGAATTAGGAAACTAAGTAATGGAGGAAACTTAATAAAGGAAAGATGGGAACTTATGGTAAAAAGCAAGGTCAACATAGTGAGGAATCTGCATTTAAGAACCTGCTAATCTGAGCTAATTTAGTAACATATTTTTAGGAAAGTATTTAAAACATGTAAAGGGATCTAGGAACACCTAGGAGTAAATTTAGGAGAAACTCTAGGTGGGTGAGGGATTTGAGACAATTAATAAATTTAAAGAAAATAATTATTGGAGAAAAGAAGGGGATGGACGACACTTGTGCGATGGAGAATATTTAGAATATTTTATTGAAACTTAATTTAAAATATGAATTAGGAAAGTTGGTGGGTCTCAAAACTCTATAAAAGAAAAGGGAGATGAGGAAAAAAGGGATCGGCTGTTAGCGTAACGTTACGCTGTCGGAATTGTGACTTGACTGATTACTTGTGGAGAGTTAGGATTTTCCAGCTTGGATTGGAGTGGTAGCTTGGCCTTGCGAGGCGAGCTAGGAAGCTAGACATACCATATGGACAGTGTGTGGCCCCTTTGCGGCTCGGGGGGATAAGGGGGAAGTAGAGTACCCCTAGTGATTGGTTGGGAGGTACCGGTGTAGTCTCGACAATCGGCGAGCGGGAGCGGCACAAAGCGCATGCACATCATCGAGGTGAGTGTTAAGGAAACGGTATGCTCATGTATTTAGTAGAGTAGAATGTATAGTTATTACTTCGGCGACTATGATTGTATTATTGTAAAATGTTGATTCAATTGTTGTATTTAGATTAGGGCTGAAGTTGGAATGAATTATACTTCCTCTATTGTGTGGTATCATTAAAACGGATACCGCTGTGGTTTTCCTTAGCAGTTGATGTCTTAGGCTGGTTGTGTGATTTTACCTTGCTGAGTTTTTCTTCATGCCTTGCTGATAAAACCTCCTACTATGTGTTCTCCTACTGCGCTTTTTTCTTTTACCTCTGTCTATGTTTATGATATTCTAACTCAGCGAATTGAATGACGCCCCAGTAGTCGACAACCTGTTCTGGAATTTCAATGAATCTGTCCCTGTAATTCGTATCTGGGCTTTTCATTTTTTTATGGCTATAGTGTTATTGTTCAGGAAAATTTTGTTGGGTAAATTGTTCTGAAATTGTGGTTCTGGCAATAGGGGTTTGGCATTTTTGTTTGAATATTCGGATCCGAGTTTTCATTCTAGCTTTGGGTGCTGGGTGGAGGTTGTATCTCTTCAATTGGTTTTCGTGGTATTTTTTGCATTGGGTTTAATTTCTCTGCGTTGTTTTTGGTTATAAGCCTCTTGAACTTGTTGGAGGACGCCCCCGATTTTCCTCTTTGTTCTCTGCAAATTCTGGGTTCTATCTTGCTGGAGGATAACCATGTTTTTCGTCCACCCAACCTGCGATTGGTTTTCATTTCTCTACTTGGGTGATTGCGTATCTGAGTCGGTTTCCTGTGCTTAATGGCAGAGGATACTTCCACGTTTTCCCAACTACCTAAGTTCTATTTTTTTAAAGTTGTAGTCTCTGCATTTTTGGGGGTTACCCATCTTGGCGATGGATACCCACGTGTTCCAACCAATTAAACCCTGCATTGTCTTACACCTCTTGGCGATTGTGGATTACACATCTTCGTTCCTTATGTAATAACTCTTGTCTTTTGGTTTTCCTTTCTTTGGTTGATTGGATTTGCGGTTGGGTTGTAATTCTATGCATTAGGTTGAAAATTTGATTTGGTTGCCTCTATTGAAACCATTCAGTTCGCCCTGCAAAACCATGTGGAACCTCATTAAATCCTGGCAACTCTAATTCTGGCATCAGAAAACCCATTATTTCTGATAGCTACTATTGTGGGTTGCCTCTGGGAGGTGCAATTCCCAGCTCACACACACCAGTCGTCGTGATTTGACCTGCACTTGCCACTACAGGCCCCTTTTTTGGGTTAATAAAAACCTAACCGTGTTATTAAGGCACGACTGTTATGACTGTCAACACCTTGCTGGAATCGAACCTTAAGCATACAGGCCCATTTTACCCTTGCGTCCCACTCACTTGTACAAAAGTTGCACACCCGGGCGGTTTCTCGATTGCCAAAATTTTATGAATTTGTTTATAATTTATTTTGGATCATAATTGCATGAGATACGTATATACCCATATGATAAATTTAAAATTAAAATAGATGAATGAATTTAAAATTATAGTGTCAAGATATTGTCATCCCAATACAATGCTTATTGAACGTTGCATGTTAATAACCACTACAGTTTATATCCCACTCAATGGAGGTTTTATCTACTTTGCATAAAATCTAATTATTACTTTTCATTCACCCAAGAAAGAATCAACCAAAAATGAACATGTTATTACTTATTATTTACTTCTGTTATCATGGTTTTAAGCCATTTATTCATTTCTATTTATAGTTGTTTTCTTTATTTAATTAATCAAATAATAGATACTTTTTACATTTTTCTTGGGGTGTACATTGACATTTCCAATGTTGTATTATGTTATGTATATTCTCTATAAATTGAAAATCTATACATCAAATATGATTGAGTATGCACAAGTCTTATGTTTAAAATCATCCATTAAAATCATGTGGTTTTTAACATTAGATGACATAATGAACATATAATTCTTACTGAAATATATATATATATAATAGAATGTAATAATTGTGTTAAGATAACCTATCAACAGTAATATGTGGCATTATTTACTCGCAATGTGAGTATCCCTAAAAAGTGAAGATATTCTTATCTTATTGGAAGGGATGTTGAATTTTATTTGTTATTGATGAATTAAATTGGTATTGTAACATGTAAAGGCGTTGATGCTTTATGAGTTCATGCTCAAAACCTTCTCATGAATTATAGATTAACGCTTAAAACTTTTGATGCTATATAGTTTAATTCTTTAAAACCTTTAATAATTTATAGTATCATTCTTTTAAAATTTTAATGCTTTATTAGTGTTATTTCTTTAATGATTATGCTTTAAAATCTTTTTAATGCATGGATTGATTCGCTTGTGATAAAGGACGGTTATTTGCTTCTTGGATATTTAATGGTTGCTTCTAGTTTAAATAGTTAAATGGTTGCTGGCTAGTTGGGGAAGATTTGGGATTAAAAACGGGTATGCATATTTCACATGCTAGACTAGGTAGCCTTGAATGTCTTTCAATTTTAGACCTTAGACCTATGCGCAATAGGAATTTATGTGTAAATGAATGATGGATCCCAATGTTTTCTTGCATTATATATTTATCAATAATGATTAGGCTAACAACCCTTGCACCATGTCGATATAATGAATGTTTTAATGTGCCATTAAGTATTGATGATGATGGAATGATTTAGAGCTATATTATTACTGCGTGGTTAATTAAAGTTAATGTGTGATGTTTAACAATAAGAAGTACTCTCACACTTGGTTAGTTTGAATGTGGGTGATAGAACGAGTCTTAGTTAATCATTGATGTTGGTAGATTTAGCATTCTTAGTTGGTAGTGATGGTGTCGGGCGGGATGTAGACACCTCCATGTTCCTCAGAACAGTCGCCAACCCTGAGACCTTAAATGGTTAAAATCGATGGGAACTTGGGCTTGAGCGTTGCTTATGTGTCTTGGAGGTCCTAACCATTGCAGGGTAGGATGGTCGGGTAGTCAGTCTGACTTATTTCCTGAGTGATCATCATTAATGCATGCAACTGCCTGTTGCACATTGTATGTCGTCTTGTTGTGTTTGCCTTTCTTGCGTCTTGTTTTTCATCGAGTTACTAGTTTTTTCCTGAGCAGTCGGCCAGCAGCCTATCTGACATTCTCTCTCTCTGGAGCAGAGAACTAAGATTAAACGCCCTGCTTTCCTGTGCAGAAATAGTAAAATCTACGACTATGGATTCTTCCATCTATTTTTGTACTGTACATAATGCAGTATGTCATTTAATTCTTGCAATTACTTGTTTTGTGCCTTATGTCTATGGTCATTTAATGCTTGCAGTTACTTGTTGTGCGGCTTATGTCTTCTTGTTGTGATCATTGAGGTTGCGTCTTGTTAGTCATCGGGTGGTGACGTAGAGTCAAGTGTGTTTGTTTTCTCTTTACATGTGCGCACACACCTTAAACAAAAAACACAATTGGCATCTGTTATCGAAGTTGTTGTCATAACGAGGAGGTTTGTTACAATTGTATTGGTTGAGAGGAATGGTTTTCTCCTTAGTCCTGGTGACATTGAGAGGAATAATTTTGTCCTTAGATTTGAAGGATTTGATAAAGATAGAACACACAATTATTTTGTCTCTTATGTATTGATGATTTATCTATGATATTTTGTTTTCCACTGCATATGTTTTCAGTCAATTATTTCAGTGTAAAATTGTTTAGTGATACTTATATCACTAGGAAGCATTTTTCAAATATGAAATTAGTCACATAGAGTTGCATGTGAAAATTGACATGGTTTCAGATCTTGGGATTTGAAGAGAAGGGGATCATCTTCAAACACTTTGGTGATTACAACACTTGAAGAATGTTGTACTTTTTGTTGTTCTTGTTCTTGTTATGGGTAGGTCAAGATGGTTAACAAATTGAATCTTTACGATAGGTTGGAAGGGGATACTAACTTTGGAAGGGTTTTTCTTTAGTTGGAAGAGAATGAACTCAAGGAGTATGTTGTGTATGTGGTTCCTATCTCGGTTGGTCCAGTAGATTTTGCATTCCACAAGAAGATGAAGTGAAGGCCAAATGATTAGTGATAGATTCCGTGAAGGAACACTTGATTCCTCATAGTGCCAAGAAATAAATTTCCAAGTATATGTATGATTATTTTGTCGGTATTTACCAAAACAAGACTACTAGTGGGATTATTCACTTGAAGCATCAACTTTAGATTTCCAGGATGACCACTGAAGATAGGAGTTTCAGTTATCGTATGAATATTAATCATATGTGAGATCATATTAGAGTTAATGGTGACATAGTGAATTATGATAGGTTGGTGAATGTATCATTAAGAGGTCTTACCAGGTCCTAGGATCCATTTGTGCAGGGGATCTATGCAAGAGACAAGTTTCCATACTTTGAAATAATATTGATATATTACATCTCGAAGCAGACTTGATTTGTATCCATAGATGATCTGGATGGTGTGGTAAAGAGAAGTAGTGATGTGAACCAAGCCCTTGTATGATAAACAAAGAAATACAAAATGGGTTCTCTATACATAATAGTTCCATTAGGGAGAAGGGATTCTCCTAAGAGGGAAGCATCTCCAGAGAAGATCATATGTTTCATATGTTTTGAGTGTCATAATTTTGGGAACTATTCTTCACAGTGTCCACACCTGGGGGGAAGAGGAAGAAGGTAGAAGGAATCAACAATGGAGGTTGATGATGTTTCAGACATGTTCCATAAGGACATATTGTTGGTCTCTATCCTTTTAGGTATTGTCTCTAGCACAGAGAGATGGTTGGTGGATAGCAGAGCATATTTCCATATGAGGGGTGCCAAAGACTTGTTTTACAATATAATAGATACTTGCTTAGACTTATGTGTGGATATTGGTATGGGAGCTAAGAATTCAATATGAGAATATGGTATTGTATTGTTTTGAATTGAGTCAGGATAAATATTGAGGGTGTTTAATGTTTTTTGGGTGATAGAACACAGGAGGAGTGTCCTCTCAGTCTCATAGATTAAGAGGAAGGGTTATCATGTATTGTTTTGAGATAGAAAAGTATTTCTTATGCCCATATGGTCAAGATTTATATCAAAAATTATTATTGGAGTTATGGAGGGAAACATATATAGGATAAGGGTCCAGCCTATGTGTGTTGTGGACAACAGGAGCAGAGAGACAAATGAGGAAGTGAAACTATCTTCATAACTGGTGAGCCAGGTGGCCCCACCATTAGTACCAGATCATAGGGAGACTTACTTCAAAGGGAGTCATCCCTCAAGATATAGGAGGGAGGAGAAACATCCCAAGATTGTGCATACAATAGTGAAAAATGAGCATATGGCCCCAGAGGTTTTGTAGACTCCAAGGGAGTCAAGTTTTAGAGGGATCATGTCATATTAGAGTGAGTTTGATATCAAGGAGATTTAATTGGCTCAAAGGGAGAGATGGTCATCAAGAGGAATTTCCCCCTTAGGTTTATATGGGAGAGAGACATCTTCCAAGACTAACAGACATGTTTCATGCGTTGAGGAGACTAGATAAGATCTTTATAGGCAGGAGGATTCTAGGGAATGCAAGACCTCTATGGAGGACACATTTGTCTAAGTAGTTTTTTCTATAGTGACAGAGGAGGAAAATAGTCAGGATAACTGGGGAGTAGGAATTTCTTTAGTCACAAAGGGAGCAACCAATGAGGAAAATTACATAGTAGTATTTTCTTCACTAATCGAGGATGTGACAAGTCAGACAAAATTTTACTCAGTGATTGAGGATGTGATCAGTGAGAAAACATTTTCCTCAATAACCAAGGATGTGGCTAGTTAGATAGTCTAGATAGAAGGATGTGCTCCAGTGATCCTGTACGTAATCAACCAAACATAATTGACGGAAGTACTTACACCTATGATAGAGTTCAATGACCCATTCTCCATAGTGACAAAGGGAGTGTCCAGTTTGAACTATTATTGGAGTATAGATGAGGTGGTAGATCCATATATACATATATATATGCGCTATGTGTGATAGTAGTGCATTCAGATGTTGGAGGATAGGATACCTCCATCACTAATAGGGAGTGTTTTGTTTTTGTAGATTCTAGAAGTATTCTGCATAGAGGCCAAGGTTCTAAACATGTGGGAATTTTCATTGGAACCATTGTTTACTTTAATTTCCATGAAATATACTTATAAATGAGGCTAGGTCCTCATGGGAAAGTTTACAGTCTTTGTGGGTTTGTGTGTGGGTGAAACACCCCTAAAGAGGATTAAAATATTATAATAAATAATATAGTTTAGGAAGGGCTCCTGAACTCACTCATTGGAATCCTAGATAAAGTAGATACGTCAATATAACATTAGATCGTCATGGAAGAATGGATTTAACATAAGTTAGTCTCTAATTGTGTCAAGGAGGATTATTTTGGGAAAGGGAAAGTTTGCAAGGTGGAAAATTTGTCCCTAAAGAGAGAGGCTAAGAAGGTCGCATATGTGGAGCGAATATTTCATATAATACATTATTTGCAGGAGGAAGAAGTGTGTATATACATGGGTTGTAGAATGACAAATCACGTATAGGTTATATGCAATTCAATGTGGAGAAAACAATGCATGTCCATGGGTTTGCATTATGGTGAATTGTGTATCTGAGTTTTGGGGGGCAAGTACAGATTTGTACAAGCTGACAGGTGACATCAACAAGATGTATAGGTGATCTAGAAAAGGTTATTGGGCAGAGGATATTTCCATAATATTTTTTAGTTTTTTTATTTTGATTTGTATGGTCATTCTATGACAAGGTAGTTCTCATATTCGGTGACATTGTATTGGCTGAGAGTACTAGTTTTGTCCTCAGTATTGGTGACATTGAGAGGACTAGTTTTGTCCTCATATTTGAAGGATTGGATAAAGTTACGTAACAAAACTATTATGTCTCTTTTGTATTGATGATTCATATTTGATCTTCTTTTTTTTTGGATATGTTTTCAATCAATAATTTTAGTGTAAAATTGTTCATTGATAGTTAGATCAATAGGAAGCAATTTTCAGATTATATATTAGTCACATAGAGTTGCGTGTGAAACTTGAAACTTCATTGGGTAAATATTTACAAATTTATGTGGATAATATGGAATCATAATGGGTAAACCATCCAATTATTATTCATAAGGAAATGGTTTGGATGAGTCAAGAAACAAAACATTAATTCAAATCCTCGAAAATACAATTGAAGCCAACCATACGAACTAGCATAACAAATTTATATATGCACTTTGGGAGATTTGTCTTACTCTAAAGTATAGTACTAGACACTGACCATATAAATTAGTGTATGAAAAAGAAGCAATATTACCACTACATTTGGAGTTTAATTCCCTCGCTCTTATTGGAAGTTTTGAAAATTAAGAATAAAAAGCATCAATGCAAAAATGATAACATGAGCTTATGCAACTTGAAGAACAAAGAGAACAAGCAATATTGGAAATGAAAAAAATAAAATAGTGTTCAAAATATACTTTCACAAGAGAACTACCTCGAAAGATTTTCAAAAGGACCAATTGGTTTTGTTGTGTAACAAAGCAAATGAAAAACCATCTTTCCACAAAAAATTGGAAGCTCTCTGGATTGGACTGTATCATAGTTTCAAATTCATTGGTCACAATTCGTATGTGTTGAAGGATATGAAAGGAATGATCCAACCATTTTCTGTGAATGGGAAATATCTTAAAAAATGTTTTTGTTAAATCTCCAAGTCAAAATCTATACATAGTTGTTATACTCCTTTGTATATCCCTTATCAATCAAGTTTTATTCCATTTTCCTGTTTCTCTTCTGTTTTACTCGATTTTCCCAATGGATGAAGATTCTAGATTCTCAGCAACCCACAGGGGGTAATTGTCCCACATTTGTAGTTGAATGTTGATACATGTTCATTGATCAACATTAGTACATACATGCCAATACTTAGACATTTTCCCTTGTTATTATTTTCTCATCAGATTTTATTTACTCATTCATTTTCCCCTTTCAAATGTGAGTTGTAGATCAAGCTACTATCAATTTCTAGTTTCGAAAACTTGGAAGCCCTTTTATCTTTACTTACTCATTTTAATTCTCTTACAACTCAAACACTTAGTTGTTTTTTAAGTGATGCATGATTATCGTTTTGGGAGACCAATGCCTTCCTGTCATGCAATTTCCCATGTCTCTTGTCCTGAAATTGCACGACACTTAGAAGGATATATCTATATTTTTGTATACCAAGTTTCATTCTTGAACTATTTCATACTTAGTCATTTCTTTAAATTTGGATTCAGAAAACTCATCTCCTCCACTTACATTTCCCCCTCATGCTTGTGTCCCACAACCCACAATCTTGCATTCTACAGGATCACCCTTTCACTTTCACAATCCACATAATGACTTCTTCCCATACTTATTTTATTTTCTCATTGTGTATGTGGGAATCATTATCTTTCACCTTTTTTATTCCCCATGTCTTTTGTCCCGCATACCACTATCCTGCATCAATTATATTCCACTCTTAGTTATCCTTTTTTTACTCTCATAATTAAATATTTTCCATCTTCCACGAAATCACATCACCATTCCCAATAAAATTTGTTTCTCCCCACCACATCATCTGTCACTTGTGTGAACATAATTTCATTATTAAAAGTGGGGAAGATTTCGTAAATCTTTGTAGTAAATTACAAATCTCACCGTACAAGCCAACAACTTTGAAATAAAAGTGATTACGATTAATAATCAAGGAAATATGTGGTTAATTAAATAAAAGACTAATATGTCATGATGTAAAACGTTATATCGATAGTAGTGACACCTATTGTAAGAATAGGGAGAAGTGCAAATTATGTCAAGTAGGAGAAAATAGTTGTATTGTTGTAAGGTACTAGAGATAATGTAATATGCAAAAACAACAATATTCAACAAATACCAATGGAACAATAAAATATTGAGAATAATAACATCATCAATAATACTTTTATTTAAAGAAATCAATGTTCGCTTGGCTCTTCGAGGTGGAAACCTCCAACAAAACAGAGCTCTATAACAATAAATCTTAAGACAATAATTTTGCATGACTCCTACTCTTATTTATACTAATTCTATATTCTAGACAACATTCTAAGGGAATATATTTCTAGAACATAAGATTTACTAGGTCTTCTTACATTGACTTATTCACATTTATTAAATAAGCCTTATTGACTAACATCATCCTTTATTAAATGGAAAATATATTATTTTATCTACGTGAGGGGTGTTGAGGTGTAACATCCCGCTCTGGCACACTGAGGACACTTATTCTTTGAGGACACTTGCTCGCAAGTGATTTGGACCCTTTTTGATATTGGACCTTATATATTTGATTATGATGTGATTGACAGATGATATGATGCGTTACTATTCATGTATACGGGTGCTATTGACTCAGTTGATTGAGTGTGCAGGTTTTGACCTTGAGGATGCGGAGGCAT
>ML778602.1:518737-538073 GCA_009831015.1 Picea engelmannii | reverse complement strand
TGTTAATATGGTTAATGAATGATATTGCAATGCTATTTGTTGTGAGGTTACTAGAATTGTCTGGTAATAAACGGGTAGGAAGTGCAAGTTAAGGAGGAGAGAGTAATGTCGAGGTTTACCATTAGGGTATGGGGTCGTTACTCATTAAGGCCTTCATTAGAGGAATGCAGTGCGTCACGCTTATTTTTGTCCCTGGTCCTGTAAGTACTGGGTGGTTGTGTTGTGTAGTCTGCCGTGTCGGTCGGGATATAGACTCTTCTAGCAGCTTAGTATGTATGCCTGTGTGTAACCCGGTGAAGTGAATCTGGTGCCGTATCAGTAGTCTCGGGCTGTTTAAAGGCACAGTTCCACTACTGCGACTCTACTGACGGATTCTTCCATTTTGTGACCATCTCGCGCCTAACCCTGATATCTGTCTGTGCCTATAGCCTTGTTTCCCGCCTCCTGTTCGGGGCGTTGCTTCTTGTCGTCGTTATGACATGTCGGGTCGTCATGATTGTGCCCGTCTTACTTGCGTCTTGTTGGTTCGAGGTTGACATAGAGTAGAGGGGGTTGTTCGTCTGCACACGCGCACACACTTTTAAAAAGAAAAAAAAAAAAAATTCACCAGTTGACTGAGTAGATGTCCTAGGTTAGGAGGGTTGCTACATGAGGAAAATATATGAATTTATCTTACTCAAGCATTTTCAAATATTTCTTGGCTAAATAAAGATAACCGGGAATATTACCTTATGTTTATAGCCTCAAAACGTGTTTCCCAATCCACAAGTATTAGTTACAAGGGGTTAGGATGATTTATTAAAATAAAGTATTGGTGCAAAATACAACATTTTTATATAATTTTTTGAATATAACATATTGCAAAAGTAAATGTGGAGATCAAAAGCATAAATACCAAGTCACATATTAACACAGATGAGACATAATAACAATCTCTTTATTTCATTCCAAGAAATCAAAAGAATCGTTCTCTTTACAAAAATCCATGTGGGGGCATGGACCAACATCAAACTTAGATATCCCAATGAAAACCATACAAAAGCACTCTGAAAAGAAGTTAAAAATGAACTTTAAAATCTGGATCAACTAGCCACAGACTGTTGTCCACTTGACTCTGCACAATATCGTTTATCAGCCATGAAATTTAATTCATAAACAAACAAGTATACACAAACTAACAAATATAGATAAACACCTTTAAAACGAGCATCTAAATGATATGGTTTAGCCTTGAACCTTGTTTTTTACAATAGGACAATGCTGTCATAAAAGAGAATCATGCTTTTAATGAATTGAAGAATGAATGAAAATTGAGCTATCTCAATAAAACTCAAGAGAAAAAGATAGTATTCTTTCTCCTTCTATTCTCTCCTTGTTCTTCCTTTTCATTTGGCCTTTATGCATTTTAAATTACTTTAAGTAGTTCAACTACCTCATTTAGTTAAGTTACTAAAACTCAAATAACTTTTAGTTTATGGGAAGAATTAATAATAATAATAATAATAATAAGGGTCATTTAATAAATAATAACTAGTAGGTGGGACCCCTTGTGACTCCCTTTAATTTCTTCACAAAAATAAACATAACTAGAAAATCAATCAAGAACATCCCTCTTTGTGGCTCCCATAGTCATTTCCATAATTTGAAATCTAAATATCAGAGATATTTCAATTTATATCAAAACATATAAATATCCACAATATCCAAAAATAGTTTGTTGTCCAAAAATTGTAGCAGTCCAGTATCCTCAATAAATCAATAATAAAACATAATAAAAAACTTTATCTGCCACTTTGAGAGGAAAATTTTCCTTTGTTGTTGCTATCCCCTTTTGACTTCCCTGAATTGGCCTTAGGTTGTGTACAACATTGAGGCTTGATCTCACTAATGATAAGGGAACATTCGTCTCTCAAGTGTATACAGGATGATACTAGCTTGGCGGAATCACTTGAAGGAGAGGAGGGGTAAGCAACAACTTTTCCTTTGTCATGCATCTGGTTGGATTAATTTTTTAGCCCTTTTCTTGCGTGGGATGACTATACAAGTGAGTGTGTAGGGGAAATATGGACATTTGGGTTAACAGGTGGAGGAGGAGGAGGTAAAGAAAAATTTGGCTACCAACGATGGTGAAATACTGTTGGGTGAACATTCTCTTGCCATCTGTCATTCTCAAGAAATTTAGGTTGCAAAGAAACATGAGGGGGCACAGGGATACCAGGAACATATTGGGCCTGGAAGGGAGGCCTCTCTAGTCTAGTTTGGACTACCTCTTGTCCAATCCAATTAAAAAATATATCTTGAAAGAGAGGTTTAACTCTTCAGGATTTGCATTGAAATGGATTGATAATATGGGCCTTCTAGGCCCTCTGTTCCAATTCCCTTTGCCCCTATTAATTTGGCCACGACTTCCTCTGTTGAAGAAGATCATCCAGTATGAAAAAAATATTAACAACTATCTCTTAAGAAGAACATACATGACATTCTCATAAGATGGAACAAAGTTAGGCTCAACAATGACATCAAACCCATGCAATCCAATCCATAAAATGTATCTAATGATTGTCAAATGGGTAGGGGATCAAATAGTGTTCAGGTATGTTTGACGGGATTGTATTGAGAGAAAATGTGATATCGTGACCAGGAGTAAGAACACGATTGATTCTCAACAATCCATTAGACAATTGATTGTGCAAAAAAAACAAAACATATCAGCTATCATATATCTCTGTGTTATTTTTATTGTTGTCATACCAAGTTTTAATTTGATTTTAGTGAGCAGGGAGTGCAAAATGAATTTGGGATCATGAGGGGATCTATAATGAGTGACAAAATGATAAAATGAGAGGGAATTAGAGGGATATTGTTCATAAAATAAATTAACTCAATCAATTATCATAACTCTATTCAAATTTTAATCCAAAAAGCATCCACTTCAAGACCAAAATAGTCATTGTTTCTCAATTGCATAAAATTTCTTCTTGTCTCAATAACAATTTAATTTCCCAAAAATATTCAATTTATAATAGTCTGTGTATTATAACATATGAAAACATTTCCAATTCAATAGTATTGCATACTCTAATGCTGATCTCTTTCCTTTTTAAAAAAAATGAAACATGCAAAACAATCATGGATCGAAAACAATAGTCAACCCCAAAACATAACCCTCAACTTGATCTATGTGTGCATTAATATATATATATATACTTCTTTTTAAAACAATTTATAGTCTGCACGATGATTCCCATATGACATATGAAAAGAAAAGAACTAAATTGTAACATCCCGCTCGAGCGCACTTACAAAACTTATTCTTTGAGGACACTTGCTCGCAAGTGGTCTGGACTTTTATGATATTAATACATTTATGCTTGATTATGATGCGTTTTGATAGACGAAATGATGTTTTACTACTTGATGTAGACAGGTGCTATTGACTCAGTTTCATTGAGGGTGTAGGGTTTCGTACCTTGACGATGCAGAGGCATCGGTGGAACCATCTTGGACTCTGGATTGATTCAAGGAGTGTGCTATTTGGGTTGATTCATTTACGGTGATATTGCTTTGTTTTGATGATATGATATTGATTTTATGATATGTTGTTGACATGTTCTGACAGGATGGTTGATGATGCAGGTTGACGATAGCTTGCTAACCAGACTCACATATGGAGTAAAGGGGCCACACACGAGTTCCATAGAGATTGAGGGAGAGGTGTGGACAACAGCCCTGCCACAGCCTACTAGCACTCCCACCATGGCTCGAACTGTAGGTTAACGATTACCTATTTTGAGAGGATCCACGATGCCGTGAGGGCAGACTGAGACAGTCGCTCACGATGATTCTAAGGGGTGCGCAATAAGGCGGGGGCCTTATTCCTTAGAGCCCTTAGTCTCCCACAAGTTCACCTGGCAGAGTGTTGACTCCAGGGGTTATAGATGTCTACCAAACAGTCAAGTCGGCAAGTGGCACCCTTGGAGCACGTGGTGCATCCTGAAGGGCACGTCGCGCAAAAGAAACACAACTTGGTGAGTGGAACCCTTGGAGCACGTGGTGCATCCTTAAGGGCACGTCGCGCAATAGAGGCAAACGAGGCGAATTGCACCCTTGGAGCACGTAGTGCGTCTTGAAGGGCACGTCGCATTGATGATGATGATGAGACAACCTAGATGACTCTGAGACCTTAACGCCTGATGAAATTCTTAAAATGACTCCCCTAATTAATTGTCGCCAGTTCAAATCTAAACCTAAATTTAAAAAAATATCTAAGATAAAAAAAATTATTAGCCTTAAGAGAAGACCCTCCAAAAAAATAAACTTAAGGACATAAACTAAAACCCTCCTAGGTGTGAGTTAAAGTCTTCTTAAAATTAAAGGTGGTAAAGTAATGAGGGAGATAAATTAAGTGAAACCCATGGCTTTTAAAGTATAAAGAAGAATTAAAATTATTAAAGGGTGGGAGTATAAAAGTTAGGATTTTACAAATACAATGAAAGGTTTAATGAGTGCATTTATCTTTTTGGGTTTTAAAAATAAAAAAATAAAATAAAATAAAAATAAAGGAAAGGAACAATTAATAGAAATAAGGGAACTTGTAATAAAGAAAACTTAATAAAGGAAAGTAAGGAAACCTAGGATAAAAAGAAAAAAGGAATCAGCAATTAAGGAGTTACTAAAAATCAACAACTTCATTTTAGGAAAGTTATTAAAAGCTGGGAGGGGATCTAGGAACCCTAGGAGTAATTTTAGGAGCGACTATAGGAGGGGTGAGGGAAATGAGTCTTTTATTTAAATTAAAGAAAATAATTTTGGAGAAACATGGGGGAGGAGTGACACTTGGACGGCAGAGAATTTTTAGAGGATTGTCATTAAAAATTAAATTAATAATGAATTAGTGAAAGTAGGTGGGTCTCAAATTCTATAAAAGAAGGGTAAAAGGAGGAAGAGGGGGATGAACGGTTAGCATAACATTACGCTGTCGGATTTTGGCTTGATTGTTTTCTTGTGAGGAGTTGGGAATTTCTCAGTTGTTTTGAGTGGTAGCTCAGCCTTGGAGGTGAGCTGAGAAGCTAGTCTTATCTCTGGATCTTGTGTGGCCCCTTTACAGCTCGGGGGGCTAAGGGGGAAGCAAAGTACCCCTAGAGATTGGCTGGGAGGTACTCGTGAGCTTTGTACGGTCGGCAAGCAGAAGCGGCACGGAGTGAGGGAAGCGGCACAGAGCATGGGACGTTGTCCGACTCAAGCGAAAGGCAATGGTATGATTTTTACTTCTGGTAGAGTAGAATTCTTTTGGATGTATGTTCAGATCTTCATGTGAATGGGTAACCGTTGTGAATGTTGTACCTCTGCTGATAGGAAAACTATGTTTCGTTGGGCAATTTGAATGCCTTCTATTTGGTTTATGGACCCAAGGGGTTCGGACCCATTCTAGCAAATCGAATGCTATTTGTTTTGCTTATTGATCATGAAGGTTTTAAACTCATTGGGCGTTTTGTTGTATATTTGCGTTTAAATGTTAATGGTTTGCGTTTGTTGTATATCTTGGGCTATATATCTTGGGCATTCATTGGATGTTATTTTTTAAATGGCACTAAGGGTAAATATTGGGTGTCTATTGATCTGCGTTTAAATGTTTTAATGTTTTGTGTCTTACTCGAATATATTTGGTCATTTTTTATTAGTGTGGAATTTTTCCCAATTGCCGGTGGGTGTTTTCAATGATCGCTGGGCGTTTTTATTTGTGGCTGGGCGTTTTTAAATTATTGATGGGCGTTTTGATTATTGTCGGACGTTTTTAATGATTGTTGGGCGTTTTGATTATTGCCGGGCATTTTTAATGATTGCCGGGTGTTTTGATTATTGCCGGGCATTTTTAATGATTGTCGGGCATTTTTTTTTATTGCTGGGCATTTTTAATGATTGTTGGGCATTTTTAATTGTTACTGGGCGTTTTCTTTCAGTCTGGGCATTGTTACATATGCGGTTCATTTTATGTTTGGGTCTGTGTCCTCATTCATGGGAGAAATCACAGTTGCGTTTTTCCCTTTTGGGGTCTACGTTTTTGCCACTGTTATGGGGCGTATTTGTATACTGTTATATTGGGCGTTTTGTGTACAACTGCGTTTTTGGTTTTCATAAAGTGGGTTGTTGTAATGCCCGTTCTCTTTCTGTATTTAAAACACTATAGTCGATTAAGAATTGTTGTATTTACTATTAATGCTATAAGGCCGATTAACATGGTCAATACTGAATGCCAGTTCTCGTTCTCTATTAAAATGCTGTAATCAATTATAGAATGTGCCATTTAAAAATAAATATTAGTGTTGTAATGCAAATTTAATGAGGCCATGATAGAATGCCAGTTCATTCCATAATTAAATGTTGTAATTATTTATAGAAGGTTGTAATTAATATTAATTATTACATGTTATAATGAAATTTAAAGGTGGCACTTATAGAATACCAGTCTTCGTCTATAAATAATGCTGGAACTAATCATAGAATGTTGTAATGACTATCCCAAAATTAAAGGTTGTAAATTATATTAAAAGTTGCCATTATAGCTTGCCATTTTTAATTCTGATGTAAACTGTTATTTCCAAATTAATGTCACCTATAACTATGATGTCATTCCATATGTTGACCTCCTTAATTAATTTCTATCTTTAAATATTGTCATTCATAATACTGATAGTGGTCATTTCAATTATTTCCCTTTTTACTTAATGTCATTTAAATTTTATTATATTATTATAGAGTTGCCATTTTTAATTCTGATGTAAATTGTTATTTCCAATTTAATGTCACCTATAACTATGATGTCATTCCATATGTTGACCTCCTTAATTAATTGCTATCTTTAAATATTGTCATTCATAATACTGATAGTGGTCATTTCAATTATTGCCCTTTTCAATTGATGTCATTTAAATTTTATTATATTATTATAGAGTTGCCATTCTTAATTATGATGTCATTCGTTATGTCCGAATTGATGTCACCTATACTTATGATGCAATTCTATATATTGACATCCTTAATTAAGTGTTATCTTTAATTATCGTCATTTGTAATACTGATAGTTTGTCATTCCAATTATGGCCCATTTTTATCATTATCATTTTAGATTTTATTATTGTACAGATTGCCACCTTTAGTTATGATGTATTTTGTTAATTTCAATTGATGATTACCTATAATTATGAGGTTATTTTAATGCATTATTATTGAACTTTATGATCATTGATGACATCGCATTGTGAGCTCCTCATGTTAATTGAATGTTATTATCTTGTAGGGTCACTAAAATGTTGGGGTTGTAGCATATAAGAGGTATTGTAATTATAGAATCATGGTCTGGATATACAAAATAAATGAAAGATGGTTAATGATTCAAGACAGTGCTATTGGAAATTTTATTGTTGTTAATAACACATATGGTGCAATAACCTCGACTCACGAACAACAAATTACTTTGAGTTAGTAAATGAGGAAAGTGGTTGAATTTAAATTTATGTGGAACTTGGGTGTTCGCTGTCGGAGCCCTTCTTGTCGTGCACCTTCCGTAAAGGACGTAGTCCTCCTTCTTGTTATGTTGTACTTGATAGTATTCAGTTGGTTGCTTGGTCGGTTGTTTCGGGTGGGATATAGACACCTCTTGTAGCTTAGTATCTATGTTTGTGTGTAATTCCGGTGTAAGGAATCCAGTGTCGTATCAAGAGTCTCGGGTTGTTTAAAGGCACAGTTTCCACTCTTGCGACACGCTCTGATCCGTATCAGTTGTCTCGGGTTGTTTAAAGGCACAGTTCCACTACTGTGACTCCCTAAAATATTCACTAGTTTCTGCCTGAGCAGTCGTCCAGGAGCCTGTCTAATCTTCTTTCGAGAAGACATAAGACTAAAATCCCTTCTTTTCTGTGTAGAAATAGTAAACTCTACTGTTGGATTCTTCCAGCTGTTACTGTACTGTACTTAACACCTGGTGTCATTTTCTACTTACAGTTGCTAGTTGTACGCCTTCTATCTAGGGGCGTTTATTACTTGTTGTCACTATGATATGTCGGGGTCGTCTTGTTGTGTTCGTCTTGCTTGCGTCTTGTTCTAGGTCGGGTTACTAGTTTCTACCTGAGCAGTCGGCCAGGAGCCTGTCTAATCTTCTTTCGAGAAGACATAAGACTAAACGCCCTGCTTTCCTGTGCAGAAATAGTAACCCTAACACCATGGATTCTTCCCTCTGTGTTCTTACTGTGCAACCCCAGTATGTCTTAATGTTGTGTTGTACGCCTTATGCCTAGGGTCGTATATTATTGCAGTTACTCGTAGTGTGCCTTTACTCTTCTTGTGTTGAACATCGTGGTTGCGTCTTGTTGGTTGTCGAGTGGCGACGTAGAGTCAAGTGTGTTTGTTACTTCTACACGTGCGCACACACCTTAAACAAAATAAAAAAAAAAGATATTTGCACCTGTTCTCAGAGTTGTTGTCGTAACGAGGAGGTCGTTACATATGGTATCAGAGCGGATTCGACCTGCGACTTGGGATTCACTACGGCTTTTGTTGACGTGATTGGATTGATTATATTATTGTTGATCGAGTTGATTGTGTGTGCAGGTAATCATGGTTAAAGGACACCGTGGAGGCAGACGACGGGGTGCTAGGGGAGGAGACGTGATGCCTCCAGCAGCATCCACGCCTGAGGGGTCTAACCCCCAGGGAGGCGAGCAGGTTCTCGAACAGGAACAGATCACAGTTGGAGACGTTGTTGGGATGATGAGATCCTTTCAGTGCATGTCCGAGGCATTGATCAGCCAATTGGACAGAGATGAGGCCAGGGTGTCGGCACCTACTGAGGTTCCGCCGCGCGCACTGGCCGTTACAGGTAGCATTCACTGTGAACTTGAGAAGGTAAAATTTCCCATGTTCTTTGGTGCCCCGGACGGCGCAGCCGCCGAGGCATGGTTGGAGAATATGGCGATGTGCTTCACACTTCACGATTATACCTCCAACATGAAGGTCCACATGGAGGTCTTTCAACTGAAGGGGAGCGCTCTTCTATGGTGGAAGACGCTCCTGCCACAGCTAAACATGGTCGTTGAAGACGTTTCATGGGAAGTATTCAAGGAACGGTTCCGAGAGAGGTATCTTTCTGAGGAATTCATTGAGTGTCAGCTCAATGAGTTCAAAACCTTACGACATGGAGGTCGTACAGTGCCCGAGTACGAGGCACATTTTATGGAGTTGCTCCGGTATGCTCCACACCTAAACACTGAGAAGCTCAAGGTCAACAGGTTCGTGTTTGGCCTTAACAGCAGCCTACGTACAAAGGTTAGGATTCTGATGCCTCAAACCTTGCACAACATTGTCCAAAAGGCCCTCATAGCAGAGGAGGAGCTTATCAGTGGGGGTCAGACCCGGACTCCAGCGAGACCTGCACGGCAGGGTTTCTCTGGAACGTCGTAGCATCAGACACCAGCGAGACACATGTTGGGATATCGTGGCTTCCAGAGGGGATCCACGATCACTACACTGCGACGACCACCGCCTCAGCAACAGACACCATATCGAGGACCATAGCACCAGCAGCAGCGTCACCCACAGTAGCAGTAGTTTAGGCCTATTCAACAGAATAGACCAAGTTTCCAGGCCAGTGGGACGTCATATTCTACTTCGGGTACCAGGACTACTAGGCCGAAGAAGGGGTGTTGGACGTGTGGGGAGCCACACTACCAGCGCGACTGTCCTGTGGAGAGGACCAGAGTGTTCGGATCAGCCGGACCCACTACAGTGGGAGATATGGGCAAGGCCCATCAGATTCATGCAGCGGTGAATTACCGCCAGGTAGAGCACCAGTCTACTGTGCTCGAGACGACAGGTACTGTCGCTGACTAGACCCTTAGTATTTTGATATACCCAGGTGCTACTGAGAGTTTCATTACTGGTGCAACGCTAAAAAGGATTAAGGTAAAGGCAGTCGAACAAGATGAGTTTATCTTTGTAGAGATGGCTTCTAGAGCCAAACAGAAGGTTGGAGGAAAGGTTATGGGCTGTGCCCTTAACCTGGGAGAGTTTGTCATGAGGGTCAACTTGTACATCACGATAATAGGGTCTTATGACATCATGATTGGTATGGATTGGTTGGAATCGCATGAGGAGATACTCAATTGTAAGACGAAACGGTTGAGCTTGGTCAATGATGAAGGATAGAGACGGGTGATTATAGGACGGAACCAAGGAGTATCCCTGAGGTTCGTCTCTTCCTTACAGTTACGGAAGAGTATGCGCAAGGGGTGCAAGATTTATGTGATCCTTGCACTAAATGAAAAGGGAGTAGCAGAAGGTCTAGAATACCTTCCGGTGGTGAAGGAGTTTGCGGACGTATTTCCAGAGGAGTTGCCTAGGATGCTGCCAGAAAGAGAACTGGAGTTTACCATAGACCTAAAACTGGGGACTGAACCGATAGCAAGAACGCCTTATCGGATGTCGACCCTGGAGTTGCAAGAGCTGAAAATGCAACTGAAGGAGTTGTTAGACCTAGGACTGATACGCCCTAGTGTGTCACTGTGGGGTGCACCGGTTATTTTCATTCGGAAGAAGGACAGATCGTGGAGGCTTTGCATTGAATACCGTCAACTAAACAAGGCTACGATCAAGAATCAGTATCCCTTGCCAAGAATTGATGATCTGTTTGATCAAATGAAGGGTGCGACGGTGTTCTCCAAGATCGATTTGCAATCAGGGTATCACCAGTTATGGATCAAGGAGGATGACATCCCTAAGACCACCTTTAAGACGAGATTTGGACATTACAAATTTACTGTTTTACCGTTTGGAATGAAAAATGCCCCAGGGGTATTTATGAGCTTGATGAACGGGGTGTTCCACGAGTACTTGGACAAGTTCATCCAAGTATTCATTGACGATATTTTGATCTACTCTCAGATGATAGAGGAGCATGATGAGCACTTACGCTTGGTACTACAGTGTCTACGAGAGCATAAATTGTATGGGAAGTTGTCCAAATGCTCTTTTTATCAATCAAGGATTCATTACTTAGGGCATTTCATCTCCGGCGAAGGTATTGGCATGGATCTAGCCAAGGTTGAGGCTATTATGGAATGGCCTGCGCCGACTAATGTCACAGAAGTGCATAGTTTTATGGGTTTAGTCGGATACTATCGACGGTGTTTGGAGGGATTTTCGAAGATAGCAAGTCCGATCACGGAATTGCAGAAGAAAAACAAGAAGTTTGTTTGGACTGAGAAATGCGCGGAAGCATTTTGAAGGCTTAAGCAGTTTTTGACAACAGCGCTGATACTAAAGGTCCCTGACATGGACGTAGACTTCTTGGTATGCACTGATGCATCCAAAGAAGGTTTAGGTGGAGTCTTGATGCAAGACGGATGAGTGATTGCTTACATTTCGAGAAAACTGAGAATGCATGAGGAGAATTACACAACGCACGATTTGGAGTTATTAGCCATTGTTTATGCCTTGAAGGTTTGGAGACACTACCTTTTTGGACGAAAATTTGAATTAAAGACCGATCATTGTGGACTACAACACATCTTCACGCAAAGCGACGTGAACGCACGACAACGACGTTGGTCGAAATTGCTTAGCGAATACGACTTCGAGATTACTTACATAAAGGGAGAAGTGAACCGAGTGGCGGATGCTTTGAGTTGGAGGCCACTCATATTTTCGGTGTTTCCTCTTCAGACGAATCTACGTGAGAAGATTCTCACCTTACAGCGTAATGATGAATGGTACAAAGAAGTCAAGGATTTTATTGGACAAAACACAATGATGGTACCACGATATGAGGGGTATTCATTTGATAGTGATGGTTTATTGAGGTTTAGAGGTGGGATTTACGTACCGCCAAACGACGAGTTGAGGATGTTGATCCTGAGTGAGGCTCATAGAGCAGTTTACATGGCTCACCCGGTAGTTACGAAGATGAGGGCAGACCTTAAACCCTTGTTATTCTCGAAAGGAATGAAAGTCGACATAGTCAAATTTGTGGCTAGATGTCTAGAGTGTCAGCAGGTAAAGCCTGAACATAGACACCCGACAGGATTACTTCAACCCCATGCGATTTGGGAATCGAAATGGGAAGTCATTTCGATGGATTTTATTATTGGATTGCCACTGACGGCAAGGAGACACGACTCAATTTTTGTAGTAGTAGACACTCTGATGAAGAGTGCTCACTTTATTCCTATGCGTACGACGTATCAGGCACCAGACTTAGAGAGAGTTTTCATCAGTGAGATTGTGAGGCTGCATGGTGCCTAAGAATATTATATCCGACTGAGGATCGGTGTTTACCGGACAATTTTGGATGAGTTTCCAAGAGGCCTTGGGAACCCAACTTAACTTTAGTACTGCGTATCACCCAGAGACTGACGGACAGACTGACCGAATGAACCAAACCTTGGAAGACATGTTGTTCATGTATGTAATGGACCAACAAAAGCATTGGGAGGAATTCTTGCCTCTAGTAGAGTTCGCTTACAACAACAGTTACCAGAGCACCATTAAGATGGTGCCTTTTGAGTTTCTTTATGGGCGACCGTTTCAGATGCCCTTGAGTTGGGATCGACTTGAGGATAGGGTCCTGGTTGGACCAGAAGTGATCCAAAAAATGGAAGAGAAAATGCAAACCATAAGACAAAGGATTAAAGAAGCACAAGATCGACAGAAGAGTTATGCCGATGCGCACCGATTTGACCGTAGTTACGAGGTCGGCGACCAAGTCTTCTTGTGGGTTAAACTACATAAGAGTTCGATCAAGTTTGGAAAGGGAGCTAAACTCTCTCCTAGGTTCATGGGACCTTTCGAGATTGTGGATAGAAAGGGGCCCATGGCCTATCAACTAGCCTTGCTTGATTCTTTGAGGCGTATGCATGATTTTTTTCATGTAACTATTTTGAGACACTATATTAGTGATCCTACACACGTGATTGACATGAGTTCCTTGCAGGTATCGGACGAGGGAGCGCTCACGGCTGAGCCAGTCTACATTTTAGATCATCACGTTCGACAGTTACGACATCGAACGGTAGATCAGGTCAAGGTCCAGTGGGACAGTTATAGTCTGCACTCGGCGACCTGGGAGGATGCATATGATATGCGCCAACAGTTTCCATTTTTGTTTGATAGATAGACTTGTCAGGCTGCTAAATTGAACTTTTAAGTGTCCTGAATCACTAAATTGTCAAACCAGGGTTGGTAAACTTCGAGCTGATACACAGTATGTGCAGGCAAGCATCTAGTCTTTTATTTGAATGCTATCCTAAGAATAAAACACACACCTATTCTGAGAACTTGAATTCTAATAACTAACTCGAAACTGAGCATTTCCTACTAAATCGTAAACAGAAGCAAAACAGTCTGGTACTCAAAGGCTGGTACTGCTATCTCTATTCAAAAGCGTAGTTCTACAAAGTCATTCTACCTCTATGTTCAACCATTTATCATCAACATTCTCATTTGGGTCATAACACACAGGGTATTGTCGAAACTGCATCCATTTTGAGCATCCAAAACAAATCTAACGCTATCTACAGGAAACAGAGTATTATGCTACTAACTGGTACCAGAAGCTCCTTTTGTTCTAACTACAACCTAACAGTTCTAAACACGCAAAACAACTACTGTCTAACAAAGAAAAATGCATGCTACTCTGAGTTATGTTCGAAAAGAAAGTGAAGAGCCAAACAATCATATGCATATGCTAACTCTACAGGCATCAGTATTGCGTTTAACATTCGCCAACATAAAAAGATACAGTTTGGAAATTGAGTCTGTTGAGGAATGAATAAGCACGATTCTGAAATGTTTAAACTGTAGTGTACGCAAGCATTAACACACGATGAGGACTGAAACTATGATAAGCCAAAGCTAAATCGGTAAATGCTAAGTTACTTCAGATGTGAGCTATATAATATTGAAACAAACTAAAGCTACAACAACACACACTAAATCTATTGCAAATGAAACAGCGGCTTGCACCAGCTTGGCGGGCCCAACCAAACGGCACAAACGTTGTGGAAAATGACCAGAGCCGACTAAATCATACGATGCAGATACAGTGTAACTCTACGCTCCATTAACTTACTAAAACAGTATTCAGATCATATGACAGTCAACATATACGCAACAGCAGATTGTATTCAAGGCACAATTTCATGGCATAATCTGATAATAATAGCAAACGACAACAGTGATAGTAACAGTAGTGGTAGTCGTAGCCTATTCTCAGTAGTGAACACAGATTTATATAACAGTCTTATTGTTTGTAACAGTCTAGACAAAGAAAACATAAAACAACGGATCCCTGATCCGAGAATAATCTTGCAATCAAACTGAAAACGTATTTCACAACTTCATGACACGTAGTGTCACGAAGTGTGAACGCTGAAAAATAATCGATCCAGGCTTCATGATGTCTTCGAGCACTCTCTGGAAATGACTCCAGCTATCCTGCAAATCTTCTATCTCTCATTTCAACCATAACGCACACCATGGTGCATCGATCTCGATTGGCTCCACTGGTACCTCCACGGTGCGAGTTGGTACCTGGTACCGGCATCCTATCCCAAGAATAGCAATGGTACCTAACCCAGGTGATATTAGTCCAATTATCAATTTAAAGTATTAAAATGCATAATAATAGCTTGAAATTCAAAGATACCTTAGGTGACCCCTTTGAATGGTAAAAGGATGTTGATTATGTCAAAATGAGGTCAAAAAGGGTGGTACTGGCATATAGTTGGAGGTCTGTGGTATATAGTATAGGCAAAGAACATGGTCAAAACTGGGGACCAACATACCCCCACACTGAAGTCCTTTCCTGTCCTCAGGAAACAAAAATAAAAAACTTGGTAGCCATCACAGGGTTGCAGCAGCTGCAACCAGCATCTGTAGTCTTTCTTGCTTCTTCAGATTTCTCATTTCCTTCTTAAGGACCCTGTTAATTATAACATGTTTCTTAGCAATTCCCCGAAATTGCCTATTTCTTTTGACAATATCTTTCTTCCTCTTCTTTTGTCTTTCAATTTTTGACAAAAGGTGGGTCACCCTAAGCTTCAGGAGTTCGTTTTCGGCTTTAACATGTTTGTCCAGTACACGGTACTCATGTAATTTCTCCTTCATTCTACTGTTCCTTCTTTCTAGCTTTGTCACCATTGGCTTCAAGGTTCAGCTGGAGGAGATTTGGCAGTGAGTTTCGAATGTTTGCTCTTGTTCAGGCCATGCCGGCGGGCTAGATGCATGGGTAAACTCTTCGGGGCTTTGAGCAGGAGTATGAAATTTATCAGAATTACGGTCTGAACTGGATGCAAGAGTGAATTGGTCTGGGCTGTGCTCATAGGTATCAGCTGGATCAAAATTATGGTCTGGGTTGGGTTCACAAGTATTAACTGTGTCAAAATCACGATTCGGACTGAGTTCATAGTTGTCAATGGGGCTAGGTCCATCGGTGTTAGAAGAACTAGGTCCGGGAATAGGTTCTTTGGGCATTTGGACAGAGGTACCGGTTGGTACCTGGACGAATTCATTCTGCACAACTTTCTTAGGTGTAGTGGCCTGCCGATTGGTCCTACAATTTTTCCGAATGAGCTGAGACAACGTCCATGTCATCTCGGATGGCTCCGGGGCTTCCTCGTGACCCTCTATGCTTTCTAGTCTTTCTTGCGTGGGGTAGTTGGGTATTGAATCATCCATCCCCGTCAATAAACTTTTGCATTTTCTCTTTGGGTTCCTCCTGGGCTGATCAATTGGCTCAATTAGCTCCTCCACATTGATTATATTATCGGTGACTGGGGAAGTACTCGGGGCTACAATGTCCACTTCGGTAGGTGTGGTGGCTTGCCCATTTTCGGCATTGGTTTCGACATCGCCATGAATTGGAGGTTCGGGCTCAGGGTTCTCAGCAGAGTCCTTAGTTAGGGTCTTGACTTTCTTTGTCTTGGGAGTCGGCGTTTTATGTGGGGAAATAGGCTTCACCTTCTTAGCTTTCGGCTGGGCCCGAGCGAGGGTTTTTGCAGCAAAGAGGTCCCAAGACTCTTGCTTTTTTGAAAATGCACATGTAATCAAAATCTTGACTAAGCCGAAGTGAAATAGGCTCCCCCTAAACTCACTAACCCTTTGAACCTGCTCAGCCATCCCTTTCAAACTTTTTAACAGGAAAAATGGTACGTTCAACAAGGTACCTGTGAAGTGCAGTAGAAGTCGAGCATGGCAGAGAAAGAGAATGGTGTACCGGCCCTCGCACGTTAAATAACGCTGAAGGATGATCAACACCTGCGCCCATTGTGGCTCTAGCTAGGCCCACGATGTTCCTTCGGTCCATTTTGTGTTCCGGTACTGGGGTTTTAGCAATTGCACACAGAGCTCCTTGTCCACCGATTGCCCCTTCTTCCACCGCTGGCCTGTGGTGGGTAACTCAATCGCCTCTGCGATAAACTCCTCTGTGACCCTGAACTCCAATCTGCCCACCTTGGCGGTCTCACCATCGAAATGCAGCGCGAATTGAAGGGTGATGGCATCGTCGTACCCATTGAACTTTTTCAGGAATGGTTCCCATCCGGCTTGCTTGAAAATTTCTCTCGTGGCCTTATATTCTGGAAGGGCTTCCAGGTCAGCATAGGTTTCTGGTTCATGGCGGTTGGCGACCATAGCTCCTTTTCGCATAACAGGGAGAGTCGATCGGTAGCAGTGGAGGTTGGTTGTGATAGGGAATGTGGTGAAATGAATGGTCGGGAGATATGAAAAGATTTGAATCGTTATGGAATCAGATAAGGTGTCGGGTTATGATGGAGATCGTACGGGGTGTAGAACTATGATAACCGAGTCAAATCAAAACAAGTCCCGGTTATGGTGGATGTTCATGACACAAAATGCCATGAAGGTTCAGTAATTAGGTACCAATCGTAGAAATGATGGAATGTTAAGGGGTAGTTAAGGCACTCGTAATTCAAACATTAGTATGCAACTTTAATACGATCAATCGATATGAACTTATACGCACCTAAGTTACATTACCTTTACCCACTGTTATGCAAAGTTTGTTGCGAAATTATCGTTTGAGGCTAGTCTGGATCTGAAGGCACACAAACATTATAGCTGCTTTGGTCCTTTTGATGCACCTGTGACTGAAGAACTATGCACTGGTACTGACTGGTACCACTGGAATATTCAGAAATCTGAGCTATATTACCTCTCTCCATCGATATGCAAGTCTTGCAGTAGGATCATCTTTTGAAACTAAGTCTAGATTTGAAAGCATGAACACTGTAGCTGCTCTGGTCTTTCTGCTGGACCTGTAACTGACAAACTTGGTACTGGTACTGACTGGTACCACTGGAATATTCAGAAATCTGCAGAAAAACTTGGACACATAATACCAGTCTGAAAAGAAAATTTCTTGTGTATGACAGCAGAGTAGGTTATGATGACCCTTGAACCTGGTCCTTGTTCTGCTCTAAGAAAAATCAACTCAAAACATGTCTTCAAACAACTTCAAAGCTTCATTCCGGGTACAAGTCTGATTTGTGTGAATAGATGTGCCGGAGTCGAACACAAACAGAAATCATCGGATTACCAGCCATTAATGAATGCTGTTAACCGATGCGAGATGACCCACCTATGATTTCAATGGGCATCAAGGTACCTACAACACATCCTAAACAGGTATGAATAGAGGAGTCGATGTCGAGTCACCTGTAGGATCCATCAGCCAAGAGACATTGGTGTATTCCCATGGCGGTTAGCAAAGACATCTGCCATTGAGGCATGCAGAGTCTAGGGTGTTGAATAATCTCTAATCTTTGCTCCAGATAATGTGCTGATGTCGATGGAGTGAGATTTGTTGAAAGGTGGACCTTAACATATTCCACATCATTCAACACAAGTGCAGATAAAAATTTTGCAGACATAATTTTTAGGACAGTAAACACTTGCGTGTGGATTTTATGAGCCCAAGCTAGTTCATGCTCATTGCTTCATCACATTTAGAGAGTCTGAGGAAATGCCAAAAGAAGACTCCAAGGGGTTTCTTTCCCATAGTAATTCACCAGGTCTGGTAAAGAATAATCCTTCCTGATAAATGCCCCTTTTATTTTTAATGAGCAAATGAAGGGAGCAAACAAGCTCGAATGTACCTGGTGTAAAACAAGTTAGCCATGCTGATAAGAAATTCTTATGAAATAAAACAATATTACCTTCTTATTTGTTGGGAGTTCAGCTGTGCACTTGTTCTGCGGAGCCTGTAAAACTGAAAACAAAATATCAACACATCCAAGAAAAAAAGAAAACAAATGTTTTTTTTCTTTTTATATTATTTGATTTTTTCTTTTTCTAAAAATCTACTATTTACAGAGTTTTAAAACAGTATGCATGATCAAGGAGTAGCAGGAGAGGAAGACTCCTCTCCTACTATTTTCAGTTCTGTTTGCTTGGCCACTTCCTGCAAGAAATCATCTTTTAACAAAGGCTTGTTGTACACTTTCAGTCGATGTCCATTCACTACAAAGGAATTCTGAGAATCATCTATGGTCTTAATCTTCACATAACCATTATCAAAAACAGTTTCTACTTCGTAGGGTCCCAACCATCTCATTGTAAGTTTTCCTTTGAAATTTTTGTACTTGGAATCGAAAAGTAATGCCCAATCCCCTGGTTGGAAATGTTTTTTCTTGATGTACTTGTCATGCCACTTGCTGCGTTGGCTTTGCACAAGGATAGTTCTTTGAATAGCATCCTGCCTCATTTCTCCCAATTCGTTAAGTTGCATGACCCTCTGTCTCTGTCCTTCACTCAAATCCAACCCCAACTCTGCTGCTAGTCGGAATGTATGGATCTGAAATTCTATGGGAAGTAGGATTTGTTTGCCGAATACCAACTCGTAAGGAGTATGACTAGTGGTATTCCTCCATGTAGTCCGGTATGCCCATAAAGCTTCTGGAAGTCTATCTGCCCAGTCCTTATGATGCAAGTGTATGGTCTTGGTCAGAATGGCTTCCAGAACTTTGTTTGTAGACTCCACTTGCCCATTGGCTTGTGGATGGTAGGGGGAGGACTTACAGTGTTTGATCCCATATCTGTCAGTGAGTTCTTTCATCAATTTGGAGGTAAATTGGGCACCTTGGTCTGTGATGATCTCTCGTGGGACACCGAAGTGGGTAAATATTTCTTCGTACATAAACTCAATCACTGATTTCTCAGTTTCCTGATATAGGGCTTTTGCCTCTACCCACTTGGTCACAAAATCTGTGCACACCAAGATGTACTTTTTCTTCCTTGACATCGGGGCAATCGGCCCTACAAAGTCTAA